>JAGSMZ010000068.1:0-366013 GCA_029286645.1 Papilio protenor | reverse complement strand
ATTGAACTCGTTAAGGAGAAAACACCAAGCCCTGTCGATTAAGGCCGAAAAACCTGAACCAATTGCAGTGTTTGAAAAGACCACGGTTGATGAACTCGTTAAGGAGAAAACTCCAAGCCCTGTTGATAAGGCCGAAAAACCTGAACTAATTGCAGTGTTTGAAAAGACCACGGTTGATGAACTTGTTAAGGAGAAAACTTCAAGCCCTGTTGATAAGGCCGAAAAACCTGAACTAACTGCGGTGTCTGAAAAGACCACAGTTGATGAATTCGTTAAGGAGAAAACACCAAGCCTGTCGATAAGGCCGAAAAACCTGAACCCCTTGCAGTGTATGAAAAGACTACTGTGATGAACTCGTTAAGGAGAAAACTCCAAGCCCTGTCGATAAGGCCGAAAAACCAGAACCCCTTGCAGTGTCTGAAAAGACTACTGTTGATGAACTCGTTAAGGAGAAAACACCAAGCCCTGTCGATAAGGCCAAAACACCAGAACCCCTAGCGGTGTCTGAAAAGCCCACTGTTGACGAAATCTCGAAAGACAAAACTCCAAGCCCTGTCGATAAGGCCGATAAACCAGAACCAATTGCAGTGTTTGAAAAGACCACTGTTGATGAACTCGTTAAGGAGAAAACACCAAGCCCTGTCGATAAGGCCGAAAAACCAGAACCAATTGCTGTGTCTGAAAAGCCCACTGTTGACGAAATCTCGAAAGACAAAACTCCAAGCCCTGTCGATAAGGCCGAAAAACCAGAACCAATTGCTGTGTCTGAAAAGCCCACTGTAGAAGATATTTCGAAAGACAAAACTCCAAGCCCTGTCGATAAGGCCGAAAAACCAGAACCCCTTGCAGTGTCTGAAAAGACCACTGTTGATGAACTCGTTAAGGAGAAAACACCAAGCCCTGTCGATAAGGCCGAAACACCAGAACCAATTGCTGTGTCTGAAAAGCCCACTGTTGACGAAATCTCGAAAGACAAAACTCCAAGCCCTGTCGATAAGGCCGAAAAACCAGAACCCCTTGCGGTGTCTGAAAAGACCACTGTTGATGAACTCGTTAAGGAGAAAACACCAAGCCCTGTCGATAAGGCCAAAACACCAGAACCCCTAGCGGTGTCTGAAAAGACCACTGTTGATGAACTCGTTAAGGAGAAAACACCAAGCCCTGTCGATAAGGCCGAAAAACCAGAACCCCTTGCGGTGTCTGAAAAGACCACTGTTGATGAACTCGTTAAGGAGAAAACACCAAGCCTGTCGATAAGGCCGAAAAACCTGAACCCCTTGCAGTGTTTGAAAAGACCACTGTTGTTGAACTCGTTAAGGAGAAAACTCCAAGCCCGACGGACAAGGAGGTTAAGGCCGAAAAACCAGAACCACTTACTGTGTCTGAAAAGCCCACTGTTGACGAAATCTCGAAAGACAAAACTCCAAGCCCTGTCGATAAGGCCGAAAAACCAGAACCCCTTGCGGTGTCTGAAAAGACCACTGTTGATGAACTCGTTAAGGAGAAAACACCAAGCCCGACGGACAAGGAGGTTAAGGCTGAAAAACCAGAACCACTTGCGGTGTCTGAAAAGACCACTGTTGATGAACTCGTTAAGGAGAAAACACCAAGCCCGACGGACAAGGAAGTTAAGGCCGAAAAACCTGAACCCCTTGCGGTGTCTGAAAAGACCACTGTTGATGAACTCGTTAAGGAGAAAACACCAAGCCCGACGGACAAGGAGGTTAAGGCCGAAAAACCAGAACCACTTACTGTGTCTGAAAAGCCTATTGTTGACGAAATCTCTAAAGACAAAACCCCAAGCCCTGTCGATAAGGCCGAAAAACCAGAACCCCTTGCGGTGTCTGAAAAGACCACTGTTGATGAACTTGTTAAGCAGAAAACACCAAGCCCGACGCACAAGGAGGTTAAGGCCGAAAAACCAGAACCACTTACTGAGTCTGAAAAGCCTATTGTTGACGAAATCTCTAAAGACAAAACCTCAAGCCCTGTCGATAAGGCCGAAAAACCAGAACCAGTTGCGGTGTCTGAAAAGCCTATTGTAGAAGAAATCTCGAAAGACAAAACCTCAAGCCCTGTCGATAAGGCCGAAAAACCAGAATCACTTGCGGTGTCTGAAACGACCACTGTTGATGAACTCGTTAAGGAGAAAACACCAAGCCCTACCGACAAGGATGTTAAGGCCGAAAAACCACAACTAATTGCTGTGTCTGAAAAGCCTACTGTTGACGAACTTGTCAAGGAGAAAACACCTAGCCCTACCGACAAGGCGGTTAAGGCTGAAAAACCAGAAACAATTGCTGCGTCTGAAAAGCTCACTGTAGAAGAAATCTCGAAAGACAAAACACCAAGCCCTGTTTATTCGGATAAAAAACCAAAATCAATTGAGGTCTGTGAAAAGCCCCCTATTGATGAAGTGCTAAAAGACAAAACACCAAGCCCAGAAGACAAGGAGGATAAGGCCGAAAAACTAGACTCCATTGCTGTTTCTGAAAAACCGGCTAGTGATAAATTTGTAAAAGAAAAATCGTCCATCCCTGTTATAATGGAAAAGGTTGAGGTTCCAGTTAGCATTGAAGAGAAAACGATGGTTGATGTACTTTTGAAAGACAAAGCACCGAGTCCTTCCGATAAAACCGATAAGGTTGAAAAACAACCTACTGCTGAGTGTGAAACATTAGTCAGCCCTGTTGGAAAGATGGACATGGTCGAAATATCAGGATCTGCTCTTGCTGAACAATCCACTTTTGTCGAACATGTGAAAGACAAAACACCAAGCCATGTCGATAAGACGGGTAAAGTCAAAAAATCCTTACTAATTGATGACAAGGCGGAAATTGTCGAAAAACAAATTCCAGCTGTTATTGATGAAAAGACACCCATAGATAAACTTGTGAAAGAGAAAACGTCTTCTCCTGAAATTTCGAAACGAAGTCTTACTTTTACAACAAAAGACGAAAAGATTACAGTACCTACTGAAAAAACCGTTGATAATGCTTTAATGGCTGTTAAGGAAACAACAAGTAAGACAGTTTACGTTAATGGTCATTTCCAGTCACCTAAATCAAGTTTGGATGACACAAAAGACACATTTGATTTAGACAGTTGTCACTCTTTAAGTCCTGAACTTAAGACCTTATCTCCAAAAGACAAGATTTCACAAGAAGATTTCACCACTACATCGCCATTCGCAAAGCAAATTAAAGAAACTGAAGAAATGCTAAAGAAAGAAAAAAGTTTCTATTCGGAATATGACATTGGATTCCAAAGCATGAAAGACAGTGATGATAAATTGGGTTCTTTGTCTACAATCGATAGTGGAATCATTGATAGGGACAGCCTTACCCATACCTTAAAGCACGGCATTAGTTCTGAAGACATTTCAAAAGGTGTCAGTGTTGAAGAAAAACATAGTTTTGAGACTTCAGAAAAATCTGAAAAAATGGCATTAGACCAGGCAACGAAAATGACTGGTGGTTATAAAGTAAGAACTAGTGAATTTAGCAGCTACAGTGATTCATATCAATCTTCAAGCAGTCAACATTCAAGTTTTGTCGATAGCACTCAAGAAGGGCCATTGTCAGATGTTAATATTGCATTATCTCAAGTAGAACACCAACAACAACAGTTCAATATCGATTCATTTGGTTCTAAACTGCATCGTGTTCATACCTCAGAACACATGAAAGATATTTCAATTGGTGGAACCCCTAAACAAACTGCTGAATCGCAGCTTGTTAAAACTATTCATGCAGCATTTAAAGACGAAAGCATACAACAGGGAATTAAATCAGAAGATATCGAATACTTTAGTTCAAAAGTTGATAGAGTTTCAACTCCACCTACGGTACCAGTTAGTCCCCTACCCAAAGTGTCTAGTACTCCACAAGACCTAAAATTGGCTGACGGTGTTCAAAGCGAAGTCAAATATGACAAATTACAGGGAGCTGAAGAAACCATAACCAAAATTGTTCATGTAGGCGAAGACGTTTTAACTCAAAAAATTTCAACATCAACTGAGAAGGTACCGAAAACACTTAAAAGCGACAAAGAAGATGAAGACACTTTATCTTTAATACAAACCATGGGAAAAATAAAAACAGAAACGGACACTGTCACAAAAATAATTAAAGACGGTGATAATGTGGTAACGCAAACTATTACTACAGTAACAACTAAAGAAATTATTTCTAGGGAAGATGGCACACCACAAAACGTTAAAACTACTATTGAGACTACTACTCTTAGTAAAAGTTCAGATGGATCAATAACGACTACCACAGACACTCAAACGTTACTTTCAGAATGTTCTTCTAGTCTTCGATCGACTTCACAGATGGATTTGTACGACAAAGATAAAAAACTAGATAAGTTACACATTGAGCATGGTGACGAAAAATCTGAATCGGAATATAGCTATCAGACGCAAGAAAGTTATAGTGAAAAAGGATTTTCGGAAAGAGATAAATCACATTTTATCAAAGAAGATGAAGAAATTGACAGCAACATTGAAGCTATTGTTATAAATACTGATGTTAGCAAGAAAATTATAAACGAAAATAACTTAGATATCATAGAAACGATTACTACAACCACAAAGAAAGAAACCATACGAATCGATGATAATAAAAAAATAAATAAAACCACAGTGGAAACAAACACGACTAAAGAATATCCAGATGGTACTAAAAATGTACAGAAAAATGTTGAAGTTAAAACAGAAGATGTAACTGTTGCTTCGACTAGTAGTTTCGATGAATTACTTGCCAATTTCTCACTGTTAGAAGAACCCGAAGAAAATATTTCTACTAAAATGGAAACAGTCACATATGATGATGTTGTTATAAAACGTACAATATCAACAAAAACAATAAAATCTAAATATGGTGACAATGATAGTATTCCAAGGAAGTTAAAAACAGTTACAATAGTTACAACAACAGATGAATATCCCGATGGATCCAAGCAAACAAAAATTGATACTAGCACATCTCTAGCAAATATAGAGATGGAAGATATTGAAGACACGTTAGATCTTTCAGAATACAAGATAGAAGGAGACACGGCTATTTTCGTACAACAACAAGAAAATAATGTAATTATTAATGGTGAAAATGTTTTGCAAAACGTTACAATAACGACCACTAAAAAAATCTTAAGTGCGGAAGGTAAAGCAAAGAAAAAAGTAAAGACTAGTGTTACGACCGTTACTGAATCAATTCTACCAAATGGAAAAACTGAAGTTACAAAAGATGTAAAAATACATATTTCGGATTATACTCAACCAGAAGATGCAGAAGAAATTCCAGACGGATTTTTGAAAGTTGGAAAACCCCATGTAGAAACAAAAACTGAAAAAGAAACAATAACTGACTCAGGTGTAACATTAAATAGGACTGTTACTGTTGAGACCACTATTCAAAGTTATATCAATTTTAACCAAATGCTTAAAAGAATAAAGGCAACAGTTAAAACAATTACAGAAGATGAGTATCCAGATGGTTCGGTGATTACTAAAACAAGTGAACGAGATACTATATTAGATGAACATTGGGAAAACGACAAGAGTAATTTGAAAGAAAATGAATTAAAAGACGTTCTACAAAGCACTAGGGCTAATGAAATACTAAAAGACCTCATACCAATAGACGAACCACAAGAAACAGAAACAGTGGAAAGAGAGGAAGTACTAGAAAATGATTTAATAATAAAACGAACAATATGTACTAAAATAATTAAAAGTCATTATTCAAATACTCGAAGCAGTTTTATAGTACAAAAAGTAGTAAAAACCATTACAACAACAGACGTATTTCCAGATGGTTCGTCCAAGACTTCGACAGATACAACAACAGCTATAACAGAAATCTCTCCGGAAGAAGAAGAAGAAGAAGAGGAGAGGGAGGAGGAAGCGGCGGATGTATATACACCAGAAGCAGAAAAGGACGTTAAAGTAGAAAAAAGAACAAATATTCTTGTTAAAGATGGAGTACAAATTAATCAAGTCATCACAACAACTACTACAAAAGAATTAATGCTAACTGAAGATTCAAACAAAAAAATTAAAACAACGGTAGAGACAGTCACCGAGTCCACATCACCAAACGGGTCTGTTGAAGTGGTTAAGGATGTCAAAGTATCTATAACTGATTACGAAGAGGATAAGCTTGAAGAAACATTAAAGGAATTTATTGAAATCGGTAAACCTGTAATCACACAAAGTTCCGACTTGCAAGATGTTCGTGAAAATGATATCGCCATATCTAGAAAAACAACAATTACAACAACAAAGCAAGAATATGAAAGAACTTCAACAAGATCAAGAAAAGTAAAAATTATTGTCAAAACTGTTATAGAAGACAAATACCCTGATGGAACAGTTATAACAAAAAGAAGCGAGAAAATATCAATTGCTGATGTTTTGCCAACGATGACAGCTGATGCACTAGAAGATGAGGAGGTTCCAAAATCTCTTATTGATGATACAGAAATAGTTGAAGATACTAATGAAGAATTGGATATTAAGCAAGAAACTTTCCTACAAGGCTCGATAATAGTTAAACGAACTATTACCACTAAAACGAAACGAGAAACTTTGGCTAGTGACGACCAAAATATTAAACGAGTTCGAACTACGGTTGAAACCACTACAGTTGATGAATATCCGGATGGTTCAGTGGAAACAACAAAAGATGTTAAAATCACTATATCCGAATATCAAAAAACGACTGACAGCAATCTACAGGCCGCTCTAAGGGGTTTAACTTCCACTGGCAAGATCAAAACATCAATTGACAAAAAATCGAACCATGTTTTAACAGAAAGTAATGAACGCGTTACCCAAAACATAACAACCTACACGACTAAGGAAGAATTTATGAATAACGACACAAGCGAGATCGCTGTGAAAACTGTAACTGAAACGGTTACTGAAAACATTCACAATGATGGTACGATTGAAACTACAAAAGATGTTAGAACACAAATCACATATCTACCGCCAGGCACTGGACTAGATGATTGGTCGCCGGAGGATTTAGAAAAAATTACCAGCAAACAACCGACAACGGTAGAAGATAAGCCTAAAATTGATGACTTAATTCTTGAAGATAAGCATGGAAAGAATATAGCGGAAAAGCCTAAAAAACAACGTTCTCCCGTAGGTGAAATAACGACAGATACTGAAACATTTACAAAAATTATTAATGAAGGTGATAACGAGATCACGCAGACCATCACTGTTGTAACAACAAAAGAAGTCATCACACCCGAAAAAATTAAGATCACTGTTGAAACAACTACTGTAAGTAAAGGAAACGATGGCATTGTCAAAACTACAAAGTCAACAAAAACAACAATATCCGAAATCAAAGAAGAGTATGAAGAAATTATTGATACGGGCGAGAGTGAAAAGTCGTTTTCTAAACTTTCATCGAAAACAGGGGACATGCGTAGTTCGTCCGCTGCCAGTGATGACCTAGACCATCCCGGGATTTCAACACCACCCTCGGACATAAGTTCCAGAGGATCAAGAGCAGCGACGCATGTATGGGGTACTGAAAGCAGTGGCATGTACTATAGTGACGACGATGGCCAAATGAGTCCAAGTAGTACAAAATCTCAAATTGCACACTCACCGCGATCAAACGTTAGCTTTGAATTAGATCCAAAATTATCACAGCTTTCGGAGACTTGCCCAGATTTGCCAGAGGACAAATCTGAATTTGAGTCCATGGCATATAGAGAATCGTCACCATCCGTGCATTTAAGTCATATTGTTGATACTGATTCCTGTACATCATCCACGCATTCCGAAGTTAAGTCTGAAGTTCAAGTTATTGATAAAATGAGCAAATCGTCGGAGCAAAAGTTTGATGCTAAAAAACAATCATTTACGTCTGACATCACATTCCTTAAAGAAGCTGATGAACATTTCGAAAAGGCAATAGAAGAACATAAAAAAGTTAGCGGATCTGATGTAATTTCAAGTATTACAGCTAAATACGAATTGGGCCAGCAAACTCATTCAAGTATGAGTCACCAACTGTCATCAAAAGAAGAAAGTACAATTACGTTAAAGGATATCAAGTCTGAATCAAAGAAATCATCTGAGACATCTTCATTCAGTGCCACGAGACAGGAATCAAAATCTAAAACTCAAAGTCAAAGCGTAGAAAAAGATCCTATCGAATCTTGGGGGAAGCCCTTAGGTCTACCTAGTCCCATTCAACCTCCTACACAAGGAGACGGAAAAAATACCCCTAAAAGACAAGGACCCAGTTCAAACGTTCAATTGAAGAACAAGTTGAATCAAGAGAAGAGTAAAGATATGAAAAATAGAACTTCAGAGTCTCCCAGTAAGAAGAAATCCCCGAGCCCCGTGTACATGGAACTCACGTACGTGCCTCATCACGGCAACTCCTACTACTCCGCGATTGAATTCTTTAAGCGCGTCAGAGCTCGCTACTACGTGTTCTCGGGCACCGAGCCTTCCAAAGAAATTTACAATGCTCTTCTCGACGCTAAGAAGACTTGGGAAGATAAAGAATTAGGTAGGTCATAGTTATCATATCTTACAAATCATTTCGATTAGATCTAATTTTCCCTATTTCTTTGTTTTACACCAAACATTACATTTTCACCGTTTCCTATTCCAGAAGTGACGATCATTCCAACATATGACACGGACGTGCTGGGCTACTGGGTTACGGAGAACGAGGAGGCGTTGGAGAAGTACAAGATCGACCTGTCGCCGTCAGCCTCGCGCTGCACCATCAACCTGCAGGATCACGAGACCTCCTGCGCCGCCTACAGACTCGAATTCTAAGTGTCGGGACTATTTGTGGCGTTCTCAGCGAACCAGTGAGCCGACAATGTTCGCATGCTTCTGAATGATGGAACCAAAGAGTAATTATTTGTCGTAGGAAATAAAAAAGGGCTGTGATAAAAGAGGCATTCAGAAGCATTCACATTGATCGATGCAAGCCGCTCGTTCGCGTGGGATCGCTTACAAATAGATATAATAGACTATGTGATATTGTAACGCAAACGACAGACTGTTAAGGAGTTTGATATAAGTAAGAACGTTAACGATTGACATTTGTGCGAGTTGCATGCTGCCCACTGCGAGGTGCAGCTATCACGGACATGCGAACCCTAAACGGCCAAGTCCCCAACAATATATCAATAACCAAGTATTCGACCTAAGAACAGAGACGTCCATTTTTTTCTAAAGATACCGTTTTCTTAACGTCATAAATATTAACATGCCATTTAAAATATATTTCTGAGTATTTTTTAAATTTGGTCTTATACAATCTGTAGAGCTTTTATACATGATATTTAGCGTAACCAGTCCATTTTGTTTAGCCAAAACACCGCTTATGTAAATGTCTAAATTTTTGAAAATTATTTTGCTAACGCATAAATTCTACATAGAGAATATTGTATAAAAAGTATTTAATATACGATTGTTTTTTAATTGAGCGCTTTTTGAAAAGGACGTAACGATTCGTGCGGCCCCTGCGAGCTGCGACGCCCGTAGGGGCCCAACCGACAACTACTAAACAACTTTTCTACAACTAAAATTTTAAATAAATCTAAATGTACGTCTTATAAAGACTTAAACATGTCGTTGGTCAATGTCGACACTCTTTATTAATGTTTCTTACAATCAAGATAACTGTTTAACTACTCTAGAATGGCAAAGATAACTTCCCGATATTGAATTAAGTACAGTTAGGTTATTATGAGGTGAGAATCGTTTCCCAGTGTTACTTTAAAATCCGAGCTTCCCTGCCATTTTTGTAGATATAATAGGTATAGCGAGAGGCTGAAGCGTCCCGAGCACAAATGTAGTGACCGGCCGAGAGCTGCGCGTGCGGGAGCGGGCCCGGCCGGGGGCTGCCTGCACCCCGGCGCGGCCCGCCCCGGCTCGCGCGGCTGCGGACGGACGCCGCGGCCCTCGCCCACACAGGAGTCATCTGTGTCCTTCTAGACTTACTACGAGCCTAAATCGATAGAGAGCTTAATCCATATAAAATGTTTTATTAGAACTATTTATTATTACCAAATGAACAATCTATTTACCTTTGTTTTAGTTGAGGTCTGCTTGTTGCCTATCGTCCCGAGAGAGTCGCGATGGATGTTATTTAGACTGGTCTCGGCGAGCGATCAGTCGATGGTTATTGAATCTCTGTTGTTACCTTTGTGTTGGTCGCGTGGATGTTTCGCTCCGTTAACGCGTTGTTAATAAATTTCTAGTCGTTTCGACGTATACTGATGTACTGATATTATTTCGTTCCTATATCCGATAACGGTGTGACTTTCTTTAACCTTTTGTCGAAGGAATTTTAAAATAAAATTTTCTGTATTAATATAATGATATTCTCAATTAGATGTTTTCCTCCGGTGTTTGAGTTAGTGTGAGGTGAGTGCGTGACTTCATCGCCGCCTAGTCTAAGCGCGCCGCGTCGGCTCCTCAGTTCTACTTCGAGTTGAGGTTATAAGTCAATTAATTTTAAGTCATCCATGTGAAGCGGACATGCCGCCATCCTCGCTTTCTCAGCCAGCCTCTTCTATCCATAGATACATACTATCAGTGTACTGGCACCAGCACAATAAATTAACTTTTAAAAGTAACCTTTTAAATGTTTTAATAAATATCGTATTACATATATGTCTATATATTTTTTTTATGTATCCATCTGTACGAATGAGATATTCTTTTTAGGAGCATAATAATATAATATAGTATGTGTTTAATCTGTGTATTGATTGGTGTGAGCACAATGAAATATATTTTGTTTATGTGAATTTACGCTTTATGTAGTTGTTTGGGCGGAACTAAACAGGGAGGTGTCTGATGTTACGAACGACTCGTCGTCGATGCATTCTTTACCTTGCGGAATCAGTGGTAGCTTAGCTCCTAGACTATTTGTTACTTTGCATAGTTGAAGAGACATGTACGAGTTATTTTGCGCGCTATATTTTGTCGTTTTGTCAAATAGAATGCATCGGTGACGAAGAATGAATGAGTTTCGAGAATGTTCCGATTGTTTTTGTCAAGGCTTGGTATTTAGTTAGCGGCGCCCCGCGCCTCGCGAACAGACCCGAAACTTTACTATTATATTTTATAGCTAGATCTCTAATTAATGCATATTATTAGGAATATTAAAAATGTTATTAAAGTAAGAATTGTATCAGCTTAGTGAACATCAATAGCTCCGAAAAATAAATCATTATTAAAATTATTGAATGTTGTATTTTTGTGACCTTTGCTTGTGACCTTGACTCTGCTAGTTATTGTTTAATTGGAATGATAACTTAAACTTTTATTTAAAACTTTATTAATCATTGTTTTATTAAATTATTCCATTCTTGAAAAATGATAACTAAATGTAAAAAATAGTTGATTTTTTTTAATTTTTTATTTTAAAGATAATTTTGTTAGATAATGGATCGCTAAGGGATGTCATAAAGATAAGATGAGTGTTAACACTGAGTGGTGCTAAACAAGGGGTGTGCTATGAAAATGTTACTATTGCTATTATTTTTTCTTATTAATTGTGAAGATTTCTTATCGCTTTCAAATAAAATCAGTTAAACAACTTAATTTTTTAACAAAAATTGAGATGATTCGTATTTAATTTTTTTTTTAATTTAATTTGACAAGTATTCTAAATTTGATATGAAATTAATTTCTTAAAATATAAACAAAATGTATACTTGTAGCTTAGTTGCTTATGGACCCGTATTATGAAAATAATTTGTTTTGTTTTCTGTGTACTTATGTGAATGATGTTAGTGTTTACATATTTAATAATTTAAATAATGAACTTCTTACTATGTCATTAGTTATTATTGGTAACCGAAATATGTAATTTTAAATGATAAAATAAAAAAAAAAAACTTAAAAAATAATTTGTTTTGTTTTCTGTGTACTTATGTGAATGATGTTAGTGTTTACATATTTAATAATTTAAATAATGAACTTCTTACTATGTCATTAGTTATTATCGGTAACCGAAATATGTAATTTTAAATGATAAAATAAAAAAAAAACTTAAAAAATCATTGTATCGGTCGCATCTTTTTCTCCATTCTGAGTGTTTGGTGGAAATTCAACTAATAAACATATTTCAAAATAATCACGCTTTTCATTTTAATATTTTTTTTTATTAGTTGTGAAGATTTCTTATCGCTTTCATATAAAATCAGTTAAACAACTTAATTTTTTAACAAAAATTGAGATGATTCGTATTTAAAAATCTTTTTGAATTTCGTTTGACAAGTATTCTAAATTTGATATGAAATTAATTTCTTAAAATATAAACAAAATGTATACTTGTAGCTTAGTTGCTTATGGACCCGTATTATGAAAATAATTTGTTTTGTTTTCTGTGTACTTATGTGAATGATGTTAGTGTTTACATATTTAATAATTTAAATAATGAACTTCTTACTACGTCATTAGTTATTATCGGTAACCGAAATATGTAATTTTAAATGATAAAATAAAAAAAAAAACACTTATAACACAAGTTTTCGCCCCCGACTCTGTCCGCGTGGAATTAAAAAGAAACAAAAGTGAATAGCCTATGTTTTTCCAGACAATCCTCTACACTTATGCCAAATTTCATCGAGATGCGTCCAGCTGTTTAGGCTACAAACTAACATCCATCCATCTAAACTTTCGGATTTATAATAAAAAAATACACTCTTAATGGGATACATGAACAATACTATTATATTTAGAAACAAATAAACATAAAGAAACTATCTTACTTCTTACTAATATTATGAACTAGCTGTTCACGTGCGGATTCATCCGCGTGAAAATATAAAAACTTTATTTATTTGTCAAATTATCAATAGCAATAGTCAAAATGACATGACAAACCTTAGCAATCTTTCTTCTTGATGTAGCAACTTATGGTCTCTTTCCCACATTAGGGTTTTTATCCAAAATATTTACCCCCTAAGTTTAATGGCGTGAATATATATAGCCTAAAGCATGAAGTAAGTGTAGGGCTTTTTATTAAAAAAATAATTATTCAAAAATATGCAATTGCTGAGATCTTAGGAGACAAAGAAGTGTGTGTTTACGCTTTATTATAATAGTATAGATATTATGAATGTGAAAGTTTAAATGGATTGATAATTATTAGAAAGTATCTCCTAAACTTTACTATGGCGTGGTCACCCTTACTTAGGGAAGGCTACGAGCTCAGTGGGGATGTATAGTGAGCTGGTGATGATGATGATCTCCTAAACTGCTGAAAGGTTTTCAATGAAATTTGGCATAGATGTAGAGCATAGTATGGAAGAACACAGACTACTTACCAATTGTTTTTAATACCGCACAGACGTAGTCACGGGTGAAGTATAGTAATGTGAAATTGGAAAGATAAACCAGCACGCTCGTGTTAAATGGCATAGGTATAGGTAAATAAAAAAATAATACACAGTTTTAAGACTAGATTCACAATATTTATTTGGTTAAATTATTTCACTGGAACATTACTTTAGCTAAGTTTATTGTGTTAACTTATTTCTTTGGTTCTAACTTTTTAAAACATTCATTTTATACAAAACATTCAGCTAAACATTAAAGTCACTAATTAGCGTACAATATTACTACAATAAATAAACACATATCTGCTTACAAAATTAGAAATATTAGAAAGCAAAATAATTTCAGAACTAAAAAATCATATATAAAATTAATTCAAATAATCAATGATACAGGACGTTGTAAAAGTCGATCGATTTAAAAAACGATTAGAAAAATCATTTTTTAAATTATAAATTAGAGCAAATGAATTATGCTTAAAATTAATGTAATAATAATCATCTGATATTTTATTATTGAATCAAGTTTTAGCACAGCCTGTATAATTAAAATGTTTTAATACTAACATAATAATCTCAACATTACGTATGTTTTATTTAAATCAAATAAAAGCAAACTCACTACAATAGAAATCACAACAGCAAAAGCATAATTTAACGTCGATTATTAACAACAATTAACTTTTCTTTGTTCCCTAAAAACTATGAATATATTCTATTAATTTAAAATCAATGTTCACTTTACACATTTAAACAACAAATTACATGACAAATTAATGAACCACGCAAAAAGAACAGACATGCAAAAATCCTCAATTTAATTATTTTATTAAATTGAAATCAAGTAATATTATTATAATTATTACCATTATAATGGAATGTATTTGAAAAATTGTAAAACAAATGCAGTCAATTTACACTAACGAATGTTTGTACTTAGATCTTACAAATAAACAATATATTACGGCCGAATACTAAGAGCGCACAACTTTGATTAAACTATCGCACAACTGTTTCGCTTTGATACACAACAGTTGTGCGATAGTTCAGTCAAGGGTAAACGCCCGTTATAAATCGACATTTAAATATGTAACGAAAAAATGAATCGAGTTGTTTAAATTTTAGTATTCGGCCGTTAGATAATATCGCGGATTATTCCCAACCGTCACCCCGCTCTGTCCCCACGTGGGGACAGATCAAATAAAAGTCTCATCCGTCCCACCTTTTAGGCCCATTATCACCAATAAGGTGACAACCGTTAAGATATAAAATAAGTTGCAACCGTCCCCTCGTCGTAAAAGGTGGGACGGATGAAGCTTTATTCTCATCTGTCCCCACGTGGGGACAGAGCGGGTGACAGGAATAATCCAATACATTTCGTTGTATGTATCACTTGAACCTCATATCGTCAGGTTTGCGTATGAAGTAAGCGACGCGGTGCAGCGGCACGCGGTACTCGTGCATCCAGCGGCTGCCCTTGCGCAGCGAGCCGTCGATGCCGTCCTGCCACAGCCCCGCCGGCAGGTACACTGCCACAACCACCGCCATCATCACCACCGTCACCATCACCAGCTCTATACGTCCCCACTGAGGGAGAGCCTACCCTAAGTTAGTGACTACACTAGTCAACCTGAGCTGCATCACTTACATATCTTTGAATTGCTCCAACATGTGCATCACGATGTTTTCCTTTATCGTAAGGACGTGTGGTAAATGTTCATATGGAATTCGTAAATCCAAAATCACATTAGTACAGCGGGAATCGAACCCAGGATCTGATTACAAGTCAAGTGCTCAAACCCCTGAGCTACCGACATTCTTAAATTGATATCAGGAAAAAACACTAATGCGCTGCTCACACTAGGCCAGTACAGTAGGTCGCGCTTTATAACTGGACTGTCAATACTGGCACAGTGAAAATGCTAACTGAGCCCAATGAATCTATACAACTGGCAATTGCATTGGCCAAGTGTTAACCGCGCAAAAAGAAGAATAATGCGAAAAGAAATATGAAGTAGTAGTATATTAAATGAAACTCTGTCTATTGCAGAAATGGCAGTGCTACCTTCTCTGCTGGTGTCCCCGGGGCGCAGCACGGGGGCCACCACCAGCTCGTCGCCGATGGCGAACTCGTCGCTGAGCGGCAGCGCGGAGTCGCCGCCCGACGCCAGCCACAGCGGCCGCACCAGCGGCAGCCCCGCCTCCAGCGCCTCGCGCTTGTACTTCAGCAGCAGCGGTGTTATCTGTATACACAACTAGCTGTTGCACGCGACGTGTCGTCGTGTCGTCGAGTCGTCCGCGTGGACTTTAAAAGTTCAAAACTTATGTTCGCCCCTTGCTCTAACCTATCACCCAATATTATATTAACTTAGTAGTAACAGAAATCTACTAATGCCAAATTCTTTTCTAAGCCCGATAGCTTGTGAGCTGATTTTTCGGTTACCCTTATTGTTGGTGTTCACGATATCTTCTAAATCTAAACTATTAGTCCAATTTTAATACTGTAAAGAACAATTTTAATCCAAAAATAAATTCTCCTGACAACAATCGCATTTAATTGGATAAGGATTGATATTGAAACCAATAAAAGACTAATAGTTTAAAAGACATCGCGAACACGAACAATAAGAGTAAGGGAAATTTTTTTATAACTTTTTAATTTCACGCGAGCGAAGTCGTGAGCAACAGCTAGTACACAATAAAATCTCACTCACATAATAACACGTTAAAAATAACATGAATACTTACCAGTTTTTGCCTCAATAAAGTCAAATTCTTCGCCATTTCTAACACTCTCTCGTCGTTGTATTTACTCGGTAAATGAGTAAACTTCATCACCGGCAAGAAAGTTGCCATCTGCAGCCATCTCATGTACAACTCCCTTTCGGGTAAGTCTATTCCGTTCTCTTGCGTCGAATTCGCTGCGTTAGATTCCATCAATCCTTTCGATGATGGTAGGAACTGCTCGCTGCCAGGCCAGTAGATATCGCCGCCCACCGCTCCCGGCATTATAAATGGATATCCGTTCACTCCGTACGTCAACATTGTCGGTATCACTTGCCTCAGCGCCTGCCAAGTCGATTCAAACGGAGGCAAGGACACAAATATCGGTGGCCTCGGCAGAGTCACCGCCGAGGACACACCTATTATATCCAAAGACTTTTCGAAAGTCTTCGTAAATATTGTCTTGTAGTGATCCGGGTTAATCAACCGCTTCTCGCATTGGTAGTAATGCGGCATATCGTAAGCCGTGCCCAAGTCGAAGTAGAACGAGTCTATGAAGTAATTGTCGATGACCGCCTGCAGCTTGTCGAGTATCCAAGGAACAGATCGGTTGTTGGTGATGTCGATGACGCCGGCGCTGGGAGAGGACTTGAACCTCGTCAGTGCGGGAATTCGACGATCACCATTCCTTTCGTTGACGAGCAATCTTTTTTGTACAGTCTCAGCAAAATTCTTACTCTCCGTGCTAACAAAGGGCTGAACCGTAAACGTTACTTTGAATCCTCTTCTATGCAACTTATCGACTGTTATATTCAGTGTTTCGAAGCGAGATTTATCGACGATGAAATCACCGATTTCGTTTTGCCAGAATTCGTTGATTAACACGTGACCTTGTTTTAGAAAACCCAAGTTAATTACGTCCTCGGTGTACTTTGAGATGGTTTCCGCGTTTAATTCGTGTTTGAATCTCGGTGCGATTTGCCAAACGGGTTCCGATATTAATGATTCCAAAGTCTGCATGTCTTTCGGTTTCAAGCCGTCCCACAGCGGTGCCCTTCTATGACTATGTATGGAGGAATGTAGAGATTTCATATCTTTGGATGTGCAAATATTGTAACGAAGTTCTGGAAATTCTGTAACCTTATTTACGAATGCAAAATCATCATATTTAGCTTTGAGACAAATCTCCTTCCTTCCGTTGTTAATAGCGACGTGCAGCGGCGTTTCTTCATCGATGATCAAGGCGGCTCCTTTAGAGTTTATAAAGTAGCGAGTTAAGACATTACTCCATTGTGACTTCTGTATATCACCAGTGATGAAGGGCGTGAAGTCAATGAGGCCAGTGTTGACCGGCCAGGTCAGGTTTAGTGACTGTCCGCCGCCGTACCAGTGCACCTTAGTGTCGCTCCAGTCAAAGCAGTCCGTTGGCTCGATATCTGTAAAAATAAAATCTAATATAAAACAAGCTGTCGCCCGCAAACTTCGTTAGTGCAGAACCTTCCCGTGTGCAGAACCTTTTACCAGCTACCTTCCAGTCAAAGTCCCGTCCAAATCGGTTCACCCGTTCCAGAGATAGCGGATAGTCATTTTGATAGCGCCGAATTTAAAAAAAATTTAGCCTATAATATGCCCGTCAATGTCAGCTACCCTTCAGAGAAAGTCCGGTCGAAATCGGCTCAGCCATTTCATAGATTACCCGGAACAAACGCGGCGCGGACAGACAGACAAACAGACAAATTTTTTAAATGCGATTTTCGTTATCAGCAACGCAAATACATCATCTTCCTGAAATCTGAAATTTCTTTTGATATTACAAACAGACACTCCAATTTTATTATATGTATAGATGATGAATTGATGATTGTATCATGTTGCGCAGTACGCGACCTGCACCTGACCTGAATGCAAAGCCTTCCAGTGCACGGAGTAGCAGGTGGTGTTGTCGAGGCCGGGGTCGTGCGGGAGGCTCTTCAGGTAAAGTCTGAGCGCGCGCGCCCACTGCAGGCACTCCGAGCCGTCGCCCAGCCGGTGCTCCGCCAGACACGGGTACGACTTCTTCACACCCTCTAGACTTACAGCTAACAAAAGTAGTTTCGTGAAAATAATGTGGCTGTGTGAGGCTCTTAAGTTTTTTTTTATATCATAAGGTGGCAAACGAGCAAACGACCTGAATCCGCCAAACTGGCGATGCGACCGTTGCCCATGGACATTCTCAATAGCAAATGCGTTGCCTACCCTTAAGGAGGAGACGCACATAAGAGGATGTTTACTCTTCCTATGCGTCTGCTCCACCGTCAAATCCACGTACTCTTCCCATCCCTTTCTTATAAGATAAAAGATGGGAAGGAAAAGGGACTAAAGTTGGGCCTCCGGCACCACACGGATCAGACTGTACGCGGAATTGCTCCCACTTCACGCCTGTCTTCTGCATGGTCGTGGTATTTCACCGGGCGAGCGGGCCCATTCGTGCGAAGAAGATAAAGCGGGCTCTACCACTGTTAAAAGTTGCGTCTGTTTCCAAACAATAATAGTTTTGTACGAAAAGTTTTCCTTGTTTTGTTTCTTAATTTATAGTACAAACTTGCCCATGAAACTAATGAACATTCGTCAAGGTGCATTCATCTATTTATCACAATGATTTATCACTTAACAATTAAGGTAAAACTCAAATGAGGATAATGAGTTTGTTTATTACCTAGTAACATCTTACACTAGAACATTAAGTGACTTCAAAACTTCTTTTTAATTCTATAGAATAATTTCGGGAACACAAAACTTACCCAAACTAGCTCTCAGTATCTCAACTTCATCCTTATTGTAGATTCTGATAAGTCGCTTAGGCTCATTGAACTGCACGGTATCGAAGTAAGCCTTGGTAAGCGCCTGCTGGTGGTACAGCACATACGCGAAGCTGACAAAGAAGACTACCGCTAAAAACATGAGGGCCACGAACGCCCGCAGCTTGTAGTCTGTCGGCTTCTTACGCATCTTCTGTGGTATACTCTGGAAGATATTGTACTAACTGTTGCTCCCAACTTCGTCCGCGTAATAAATATAGTGTATATTACTCACAGCGAAATTACTTTCCTAATGCTGAAAGAATTATTAATATCGGCCCAGTAGTTTTTAAGTAATTTCAATATATACAACAATACAAATCTTTCATCTTTATAATATACATTAGAGACGTAACCAGGATATTAGTGCTGAAAGGTAAGTAGTAGTTCAAGGAGTTCAAGAGAAGATAAAGTGTAAATGGGACGAGTCTAAGTTACTTTTGCGTTTAACAGTTTAATGTTATCTTTATAGCCATACCTGAAGTTTCTCCTTTAATAAGCTGGCGAGCGAATTCACTGAGGTAACGGAGTTGCTTGGCGAGTAGTCGTCGTCATCCATACTGAACTCTGAGCGGCCCAGTCGACGCGCCCCCTTGCGCCGCGGCGACCGAAGCGGTGACCTGCAATATTTTTACTATGTTTACTCTAGCAATCGAACTTTATGGAATTTTCTGGACCTTTTTGGCTTTATATATCTGGTATGCATTTAGCAACTCAACTCTGAGCACTTGATGTTAACCACCGAAGGGTTTAGAGTTTCAAAACTTTGAATCCCCTAGAAGAATGCCTTCTCTCGTCTTTCTCCGCATTTGAAGATTACCCTAACAATACCAAAAAATACCTATTTCGGTACTTAACGAGTTAGTACTTTCCTATCTCCTTTTCCATGTGATAATCTTCAATTCTGGATATGTTAGCCATTCTATTCAGTACTATAATAATTAATGTAAATATTACTAATATTATAAATGCGAAAGTTTCGATGGATGGTTGTTTGTTAGGGTTTGGAGCCCAAACGACTGAACGGATTTCGTTGAAATTTGGTATAGATGTAGAGGATAGTCTGGAAGAACACATATGTTACTCGTTTTTGTTTTTTTTTAATTCCACGCGGACGGAGTCGCGAAAACTAGTATGTATAATAAAAGTTTGTATGACCGTCGGTTGAGAATGTCAGATATAAATCAGCGTCATTTTATTCGAATGGCGTAAAGTAGCGTCAATTTATATGTAATGCAAGGTCACAAGGACACACAAGATACTGGAAACAACATCATAATGAGGATACCAACACTCACGCACACGTATTCTGGAAGTGGCCTGACAACTTTAACGGTATTATGTATTTTAGAGTGCAATTTTAAGACTTCAAAATAAGTAGCAAAAACGCTTAATTATTACTTGTTTTTAGTTAAAATGCCTGTTAAGAGCGGGCGCACAACATTGACTAAACTATTGGACAACTGTTGTGCGATTGTCGATTGTTTCGTAGCCAATTCAGCTATTTAGTTGCAGAACTAAAAATCGAGTAGTGTAACCTCCATATAAGCTCATAGGAATCAAAGCGCGACTAAACAGTTGTGCGATAGTTTAATCAAAGGTAACGCGCTCTATTAACTAGGTATACCAAAACATCTTTATATGTATGTATAAAAATCGCGTCAATACAAAGGAACCATTAACTGAACTGGATATTAATGCAAAAACAAGACACAACAATATCCAATAAACACATGCACATATCGAAATACGCGTTACGTAAACAGATAAATAAGAAATCAACACGTTAACTGCGTAACAGGCCGATATCGGCCCGACGCGGTACTTAAACTAGTGCGGATGAAGAAAACGATGTCCCTCTCACTAGTACGAAACGATTATCTCAGGAGTAAACATTACATTACATAAAATGTATACATGATCTTTCCACAAAGTTATAGCAATTTAATCTATCCTAGTGCTGGTGGGTCTAGAAAGACCTGCCACGCACTCGCGGAAATATCATTGGGGGCGCATTTCGGCCCGCCACCGCACCAGATGGAGAATTATGATTTTACTTGTCGCAGTAAACGTGTTAATAATATTGAACGTCTACATTTTATTGTTTACACGACATACGATTGATAATTATTCCAAGACTAAGAAAAACGATATGTCATTAAAATTAAATAAAGCATTTGCAAAAAATTAAGTCACTACATAGTAAACAATGCAATTATCTTTTAAATTATTGCTATGTTTGTTTTGTTAGATAATTACAGATTTTATAATAAATTTTCATAAAAACCAAGCAAACCCGCTAAAATGTCGAAAGGACAACATATGCAACAACTATCATACTATTAAATAAATTGAAATAATAATAAAATTTTTATTTGCATGAAATTTATAAAATACAATAATATTCATTGACAAATTAAATTTCATTTATCAATCTTGCTTTAAAACATAAATGAAAATAACCTAAAAAATATACTTACAATTGCTAACACACCGGAATTCCAGTATACGCCACTGTTTATTATTTCTATAAACAAATTAATAAATCAAGAACTATATTTAGTTTAAAAATATTTAAAAAATCCGAGAGAAAAGTCTCTGACGAACGCAAAATCGTAACTGAATCAACCAACGCTCCGTACGCAAGAAAGAAGTTCGTTTGCGAAACTCCGCTCAGAATTGTTTTGAATGAAATTATTATTTATTTTTCATTCATTCATTCATCATAATGTGACGGTATTATTTATGTCTTGTAGCATAAAATCGAATTAATATTAGCATTTAGTTACATTAAATCTTTAACGAGCTTAAGTTTTAGGTTATGTTATCTAGACCTTTCTTTTAACTTTCTCTAGAAGCCCTTTCGAATATTGAATATGTAACAGATTTCTCAGACTCACGGGTGTAGTTTCTCAGAAGTACACTCGCTAACAAAATATTTACATGCAAAATTGTTTATATTTTTTACAACGGTCGTAGAGTTCGTCCGGTTCATTGACGGCAAGTAACAATATTTCAATCAACTTCAAACGATTGACATAAATTGTGATTTACAGAAAAGCGTAGACCTTTGACTAAACTATCGCACAACTGTTTAGTCTCGCTTTGATTCCTATCAGCTTATATGTATGCGCACACAGTTGAATTGGCTGGGAAACAATCGACAATCGCACAACAGTTGTGCGATTGTCATAGTAATATTATAAATGCGAAAGTTGAGATGGATGGATGTTTGTTAGAGTTTGTAGCCTGAACGGCTGAACGGATTTCGATGAATTTTGGTGTAGATGTAGAGGATATTCTGGAAGAACACAAGCTACTCACTTTTTTTTAATTCCACGCCAACGGAGTCGCGGGCGAAAGCTAGTTTATAATAATTCATTTAGGGGTTCACTTTTGTATATAATCTACATTCCAGAGAGATGGAATTATTTAATCTGTGATTTATAATGTTTTTAATATAGGAAATAGCTGTATTGCCGAATATTATTACTGATAGATATGCATACTATAATTACTACTTCAAATAATAAAAGATAATGTTTAAGGTAAATAAAAATAACAAACCTTTCGGTGTAAAGACACAGACCTCTATCCATGCGATTACTAAACAGAATAACCTAAAATGTACAATAACAAAGTTTACAATAATTAATTCACGAGGTTATTTCTGTCGTTCGTCTTACTAATTTACTAATAACAAATCTGATCTAAATCAAAATCACACTTTATCTGATTGTATCTAAAAAGATTGTGTCAAAATTGTATAATATCAAATTGTAATTAAAAGAAAATATGTAAACATCTAATTTGACTAATTTTAATATTTTCACCGATTATAAATAAATATTAGACAAACAGACGTTTTGATTTGATATCAATATATTTAATTAATTAGGTCGAGATCCGCCAATACTTTGACAAGATAATAAATGTTATCGCTAAAGGAATATTTACTCAGATTTAACAACAAACTTTGTACTGCATAAGATAAAATAATTGCAATAAAATTTAGAATATATTAAAAAAGGAATCAAAAACGACGATTGCATAATTAAACAGCAAAAGAAACTTTATTTCATCGTAAATCGTATGTATTTCAAATTAAAATTACTGCGTAATTAAAAAAATAACTTCATTACGCTCATTAAAGCTACATAAATGCCGTAATATACACGGCCATTGCAACGATACTGTATTATCTATATACTCGTACGTGTAAGTATAGAATTCCCGCGCAAATCTGACAGATGACAGATGACAAATCGCGCCCTCTGATCACATAATGGCAGGCGATGTGTGTCAATTGGTTATTCCTTTGCTGACCGGCGCGGCAGCGGCGATTCGCACGGACTTGCATTGATAACAAAACGAATACTTTCTTTGATCTAACACTAACATCTAAGATACAGAATTACAAAAAGGATCACATAAATAGTTCGTTTTAATCGATTCGAAATTGATTGGGGAAACACATCTTATTAGAAGATGGAAATCTAATTTTGATTTGAGTCTAATTTAACATTTTACAAATGAGCGTCACTAGCCGATAATCTAAGAAAGGGGAGCCGTAGGGCTATTGTCAATGGGGGGGCTAGAAGTAAAAATACTTCACTCCAAAGAGAATGCTTAACACGTGGGTCTAATTTCTTATATAAGTGAGTCTCTAGGAGTTTAGACACCTTAGTTTATTTTACAATTTTCGACTCTCTAGGAGTGGGGGGACATAAACTGTCTTCCCATGTCGTGAGGAAATTTAAAACAAAACTTAAAACTTATTTAATATCAGTGTTATTAGTCGCTTATAAATCTTCTAGGAAATGATCCATACATTAAAACAACCGTCCAGGTTTACACAATAGCGTTGTTAAATTGGCTTACAACAAAAGGAGCGAATAGAGATTACGGCGAGGCGAAAGATTGCACGCGGACCGGGTTCAACGACCGGATGCACTTCCTTATTAAGTAGTCCCTTAAGATTGAGTGCAGACTGCCCCCCCCCCCGACATGCCCTCCCCCCACGCATTACTTGCGTAAGTCAGTACTTCACTGACCTAGCATATCGTCAAATCCGATCCTATAGAATGTTACACCTCTGGCGTAATGAAATTGTTAGCGTAGATTTTCACTGTCAACACACTTCTATACGTTATTTTCATTCATCTCATTGTTTTCATCAAGTTTTAAAAAACTCTATTAATAAATTAGAACATGCTGTATAGCGAATCTTAAGTCCAAAACAGATTTACAAAAATATAGTCGTCCCGATTTTTCTAAGAGATAGTAAGGGATAACACTATGTACAGTTAGAGACACTGGCAGTGTTCCATTACAAAAGCTAAGATTGCTCGAACGTTTTGCCGCTTTGACACAACGACGCATACCAATAACAATAATAAGACGTGGCTTACAAATGTCTCTGGGCGAAAAAAGATTAACTCAACTCACTGCTACCAAGTTATTTGTAAGAAGAGGCCGAGTTTGTCTCGTTGCAAGAAACAAGGAAATATATTTCTAAGCTCCAATACTCGTATATAAAGCGTCTACTCACTTGACTCTATCATCATCAGACACCACGTTGCTGTCATCACCGTTGCCATCACTGAAGCCAGAAGCAGTGCTCTGATGGTGCTCAGGAATCTGTAATATAACATTTATTTTATGCCCAACTGATAGGAGAGTAAATATTTTAGTATACATTTCATTGACCTTAAATATAGCATGACGGTTTTTTTTAGTTTTTAGTAATAATAATGTTATTTTTCTGAATCTCTATTTCTTCGTCATTCGATTGTACTGTAAATATTTTTCTGAATCTCTATTTCTTCGTCATTCGATTGTACTGTAAATATTTTCTTATAAATGCGAACGTTTAAATGGATAGATGTTACGGATCTAGAGAACGCAATGGATTTCGCTGAAACACACAGGTATAGAGCATAGTTTGAAAGAAATATAGACTACTTAGTTTTTTAGTTTCACGAGAACGGAGTCAATGGCGACAGTTTTTATAGTAATACTTGCTTAGTTTTAATGTTTAGATTTTGTTATATAAGACTGTTAGTACGTTATATTTTTCAAGCAGTAGGATTAAGGCTAAAGTCTGTTCTGAAAACAAAATACAAAGCTAACCTGTGTAAGTGGGATGCAATCAGTATAGTTACTTTTGACGCCGCGCATGCTCGCCTGTCGCCCGTGTCGCGTCACAGCGGCCAACTCAATTAATACTAATTACAATTTACAACTCAGTTTTTAGCTTATACCTAAGTCTGGATCTGGGTCTAGATCAAGGACAACATTTGTCAAGTCCCTTTTGAACTGGCAGATGAATTATCGAAACTTTAATTAAGTTCACTATTACTTTATTTTACTTTTTCTTGTCTTGGACCAGTCTTTGACAATTAAAGTGTCTGATTTTCGTCAGTTTTGGGGTAATTTAGATGAATAGAGCGCCTCGATTAAAATCGTTATCGCAGATATTGTTAATGAAAGTACAATAACAATTAAAAATTTTTCGAAGGCAATATGGGATGACGTACTTAATTGTAAAATAATGTTCCCTGGAATTTATATTACCTGGATAAAGTGCCATCTATTGCCGAAAAATACAAACGAATTATTATTTCGTCAAATAAAAGTTATAGGAAAATTTTGCATTATTACAAAAATACCTAAACTTAAAAAAAATGCATTAGTTATTAAAAATTGGAGTATCAATAAGAAAGTCAATCCATTTTCATAAGCGCCATCTATTGACGACACGTTAAAAATTTGTGTCTTCAAATAAATCCGTAGTTCATTTTTGCATCATAGATGGCGCTAAAATAATTAGCAAAATGTCAAATGAACATCATCTGTTGAATATTTAAAAATCATGTAATTAAATGTAACCTTTGAGTCCAGATAGTTGTTGACACTACCAGAGCTATCAGAATTGCTGCTGGCAATGCTACCATCGCTGCCATTGAAACTCCTGCCGCTGCCACTGTCGCTCTTGCTTAAATCCGAGTCAGACTCAATCCAAAGCGGCGAACGATATTTGAATTTTTGAGCGAACGCGTTAAATCGAGACTCGTTATTCATATTTCTTATTTAACTCAAATTAATTTACAATCCACACTTAACTAACTCTTGAACATCACTCACACTTTTATAACTTTTATAACGATTTTGTAAATACTGACTGTTACTTTGTGTTTATGTAACAATTTCACGGAACAAAAAATGCTTAATATTATGTAGTTCACTGAATATTAACAATAGTTCAAACAAAAAAGTCGTATATTGTTAGAAAGGTTAGGTGCGGGAACTAAGTCTGTGCGGGGTCTAAGATCACGGACAAATTCGAATGAATTGAATGTAGGCAAATAGGTCGCTTGGGGATTGACAACCGCGGCATTATATATATATTTTTTATTTTATATTTACATTGATATTAGAAATCAGTATTTTAATTAAAGATGAAACCATGTAATTGACGAATGTTTT
Organism: Papilio protenor; assembly: GCA_029286645.1. Lineage (NCBI taxonomy): Eukaryota > Metazoa > Arthropoda > Insecta > Lepidoptera > Papilionidae > Papilio > Papilio protenor. The sequence goes on along the minus strand of JAGSMZ010000068.1, from coordinate 339,611 downwards.
GATATATTTTAAGACATAAAACATTCCACATAATAAAACAAGAATTTTAGTGTGTCTGTTTTTTAAGATTTTCGTATGCATTTGTGGTTTAGAAAAAAATAAAAAATATCTTTTAACTTATGTTTGCGTTAAAGGTTGTAAGTACAAAAAATCGGTATCATATTAATTTGGCCTTAATTAAACAAGAAAGCAAATATTATTTTTATGGCCGTGTTAAGATAACACGATGTCGTATGTAACTTCCTAGGTCATTGACATTTCTAATTAAAAAATGTAACTAACTTCATTTTAAATATTAATATACAAACAATAGCATTGATAATTTTCTCAGAGTATAAGAACTGAAGTCAGCCATTATTAGCAAAGTGTAGGGCTATGGGACGCCATTTTGTTCTATGGTTTATGATAAAACCGACTCTGGACATAGCTATGAGCAGTGCGTGACGTCACAAGGCCATCGGCAAAACGCACGAGTAAACTAAGATGGCTTTCTTATGTAATCGCTTTCAATATCTAAATTTTATAACACTAAAACAAACTCGCCTAAAACAGTGGCAAATATGTGTACACAATGACGTAAGTAACGTATTTCGCATGTCTTATCATATTGATATACATAAATGCAAAAGCTTAATATTTTTATAGTAAATAACTCTCAATTAGAACTATATAATAACAAAAAACAATAAAACAAGACATTGTGGTATCCAAACAAATTAACAGCAATACATTAGACCAAAATAATGTAATTTGTTAATTCATAAACCTAAAATAATATTGCATATAAACTGTGATGCCGAAGTTGAGCAACTCAGCCGGATGTGGTCAAGCAATTTGTATAATCTGTGTGCGGACTGCGGAGTGGTCTGTCAGTGTCACAGCGCGGGATACACCGAGAGGTTCCCGCCAAAACTCACGTCACTAGGGCTGACAGTAACGAGAAATACGACGACCTTGTGATTTGTTAACCTTTTGCAGATCAAAATCGAAGACAACCCTTAACAACTAGTATTACTGCTAGATAATTTAATACGTTCCAAGTAAGATCGGTTCCGGAAATGCTATAGGTATATATTTTATTATATTCGTTTGTTCAAAAATGTTCGTTAAAAACATTTTTGTTTTTGTAAAATATGTCCGAAATAGTAATTAATAATTAATTTGCTACTCGCAACGTTTACAAATTAGTTAGTTTTTTCTGTATATTAACATGTTATTATGTTGATTAGATAATGTTTGTTTTATTATTTACAGATATGCAGCAATTTTGGGGTCAACTGATGTAATTAAATTAGACTTTTCATTATTATTATCGCCTACGCTGAGAGCGTAAAACTCTTATAAATAAATTCCTATAAATACACCTACGTATTTATAAAATCATTTGCAATAAAACTCACGTTAATTTTATCTCCCTTCTGCGTTCCTTCAAAAGTTTTCATTCTATCGGGCATCGAAATTGATGCTCTTTTCAACTTTCTATAAACTACAGGGCTGTCACTACCGATTGTTGCATTGTTGTCCGTTATCCCGTCTTTTCCTGTTATTTCAACCGGTTCGGCGAATTTCACTTCAGGTGTGGGAGACCTCACTTCAGGAGATCCTATGGAGGTAGGGCTGCCGATTCTAAAATTAACAGACGATCCTTCCTCTTCTTCGTCGATGTATTTGATATCATTCGGTGTTCGGTTTGCTTCGAGAATCAAACGCCGTGTCTCCGGAGGCATTTCCACATAATCGTGAGGATATGAAGGAATGTTTAGCTTGAGATCTGGTTTCTTCCGCATCATTTCGTTATCTAACTCACAAATATTGTCTTTGACTTCCAATACAAGATAAGATATCTTAATAATTCAAGGCAGCGTGGACATTATAGGAAATTTTACATCACCTTGATTAGACACTACAATAGATGATTAAAAACACTATTTCTTTAGTTTATTAGCGATCGTACATACAGATCTTTACCTGCGCGAGCGAACACTAATAAGTGTTATAAAATATCGCAAAACATTTCTTTTCTTTTATCAAACGATATCTTTGGTTATATCACGTGGTATGATAGCATTAAAGTCGAATTTTATTTAATGCGTTTAAGATTTGATTTTGATTTTAGTGAACGAAGAACTCTTATTTTTTAAATTGTTCCATTTAACAAAAGGCAATGGACCTCTCTGTTTCTTTTTTCGGATTTTTTGAATTAAGTTCACTTTTATATATTTTGTTGTCTACTGAATATTATTTTTTGGCCTTAAGTTTTTTCATTTTCAATTACGCAAAATAACAAAGTCGTAAAAAAACACTATTTACTCAAAAAGTTAGCGAATTGTTCTATACAGATGTTGATTTTTCTAAATTACAATTAAATTAATTTGCTATTGTTTTATGACAGGCATTAATAATTTTGAAACAGCTTCATATTTCAAATATTTAATTATCCCCGGAAAAATGGAGTTTTACAAGAAAATCTATCACGATTGCTTTATTTAATGAGATAAGAACTCCTATAAAATCATCTAACGACATTTTATGAAAGAAATTAACCTGCATTCATGTACACTTCTTTTTAATTACTTTTTATTTATTTAAGATAGACGTCAATAGATAAAAAATGCGTTTCTTTGTTCCTTTTATCTCATCCAATAAAACCGCAACCTACATTTAGTTGTTGATTTAATTTACAATCTTTAGGAATTAAAGCCGCGAGATATGATAGATAATCCGTCTGATAGCACAGAAAATGAACAATTAAATCTTTAAAATGCCGCTATGAGAGACGTACGCTAAGGGGAGCTTTAGTGTAGATTTCTAAATCGGAAAACCTGACTGACAGCAGTAAGAATTATTGTGTAGAAATTAATATATTTTTTAAATGAAGGTTTAGAAATATAGCCATCAACATCATCATCACCAGCTCACTACACGTCCCCACCGAGGGGCTCGGAGCCTACCCTAACTAAGGGAGGTGACTAGGCCCTAGTCAACCACGCTGGCCCATTGCGGGTTGTTTGACTTCACACATATCTTTGAATTTCTTCGCCGATATGTGCAGGCATCACGATGTTTTCCTTCACCGTAAGAACGTCGGGTAAATTATGTACATATGAAAATTCGAAAAATCGTAAATCACATTGGTACATGGCGGGATTCGCACCCAAGACCTTTAGATTTACAAGTCAAGTGCTTAAACGCTTAGAGCGTCGGTGGCTAAGTGGTTTAAGAAATATAGTATTTAAGTTGAATCCTAGTTAATGGCAATCTCTTTAGGCCTAGTAAGATTTGTCACCTCTATAATCTAATCTGTGACGTCTTAGCTTAACGCGTTATCCAAACACGATATCTCTCTACGCTAATTCGTAAAGTCTATTAACATAGTTCTGTACATAATATACTGTATTTAACATACATATACATACTTTTAAGGTATATAGAACTAATGTTAGCAATCTGAATGACCTAAATATGGTATTAAATATGCAACTAGTGTTTAAAAATCGTTTTGAATGAAATCCTGGTTATCTCGGATATCGGATATCACGCTCAAATCGTACATGTTCCTTGTCGTTTTGATTAAATAATAGATTAGTTAGTGTTAAGGGAAAGATAATTGTTGTTATTTATCCAGTTTTTATTGAAGGTTATGTACTATCAGGAAATCTGGAGGTGATCCACCTTTAAAAGCTACAGCCATCGTTTAAATGTGTTCAACCTATTGAGACGACCCGGAACCTTAACAGGACCATAGCAAATGCTTTTTTGACCGACTTCCCAAAAGAAGGAGGTACTCAATTCGTCTGTATGTTTTTTTTTAATGTGTGTTACGGCATAACTCCGCCGCTAGTGGACCGATTTTTATAATTCTTTTTTTATCCGAAAGGTAATGCAGGTGGGTCCCATTTTTTTGTTTGATTTTTGGAATCAAAGACTACGACGTAGTTAAATAGTTTAGCTCAAAATTGCGCGACAAAATTTAGGGTTATTTTTGATTTCTTGTTGTTTTAACAAATTGTTTTATTATTATCGAATAGTTCGTACAACTCATTGCTGCAGTTAATAGTAAGATGCGGAGTTAGTCTCGTTGCAATGTCCAAGGCGATGTTTTGATAAGTGGATACCGCGGATTTCCCTGATTGTAAATTCATATTTTAATAAAACTTTCTTACATAAGAGGTAAAGTAATATAAAATTCGACTCACCCCTTCCTCTGCATTGCCTAAGTAGTGTTGCTTTAAAACTTCCGATTCTAAATTCTGTAATGTCGGCATTGATATCGAATTCCTTCTTAATCCCGCTCTTCTTTGTTCTACTTCCTTCTCCATTACTATCATGTCACTTGAATCCTGCGCACCGAATGCTTTGGACGTGCTTGGAGATGATTCTGATATATCAGTCGACTGGGTGTTAGGGCTTGTAGGGCTAGACTTAGATTCAGGGTCCAAAGTAATATATAACGTCCCTTCTGGAGTGTTAACCACTATAGTATCACTGTTAGGTGTATGAACTGCCCCTAAATCGTTGGCGTGTATTTTGTCCTGTTTCCGCTGCTGGGTTTTCACATCTTCCATCTCATGTTTTCGTAAATCAAGTTTCGGTCGTGTTTTGCTTTCTTCGAGTTCAACGCATTCGTCTACAAATGGTATTGATTTGTTTGATTTTAATTCAGGTGAATTTAACCCTTTTGCTACTCCTTCGAAAGGATCGTTGGGTGCATTGTTGGCCATTTTTATTCTATTTCATAGTAGATATCTGTAAAAAGAATTGAAAACATTTTAATATTTTAATTATTAAGACAATATAACAGTTTTCGACTACAATATACATGTGAATGTTAATTTAATCAAAAATATAAATTTTCCTTAAGTTTTTTAGTAACGTTGTATTCATTAAAAAGTCAACGACATAAATAATTTAAAAAAAAAATTAACTTGCATGTTGTTTTTTTTTAAATGTACAACAAAATATTTATTTTAACTTTACCTCGAAAACACAATATTTAAATATAAACGAATTATTACAATTTTGAATTAATAATACGAGATGTAACAACAATTGTAACGTAACAAAACTAAATTGTGCACCTGTTATTTGTTGTGGTGTCGGTTCGGTGATTAGCGGCCGCCATATTTGTTGTGTGATTCAATAAAGGCGAGAAAACCGATGTCATCCGGACGTCAACGCGTCAGTATTTGTATTAAGTAAGCATAGTTATATCTAAGTATTATTTCTTAGAGGGCCTCATTTCTCCATATAAAATCGATGGAAAAACAGTACGAGTATTAATTTAGGCCCTAAGAGTAAAATTTCATGGAGAAATTTAAGAGACATATTTAGGTAAGATCTAATCTGCAGTCCACGGCACAAGGTCGCACGGTAGCCGTGTGTGCCGCTTTAGATATCTGTTGATATAGTTTATTACGTCAATGTAAATTGGTCCGGTAGCTATTTACTTTTGGATTAGAACCGTTAGATCTATCTTCGCCTAATTTCAGTCCAGACGACCAAATACCAAGTATAATATTTTTCAAATATGTTGGCGGCTTGAATGCACGCACTGTTTTTTTTTTATAATATGCGGTGGCAAACGAGCAAGCGGCCACCTGAATCCACCGAAATGGAAAGCGACCGCTGCCCATAAACATCCGCAATTGCAGATGCGTTGCCTACCCTTAGTCGACGAAAGAGGAGACGCACATAAAGAGGACATTTCCCCTTCCTATGCGTCTCCTCCACCGTCAAATCCAACTTTCCTTCCCATCCTTTCCTCTTAAGCAAAGGGTGGAAAGGGAAAGGAACTAAAATTAGGCCTCCGGCACCACACTCATCAGACGAAACGCGGAATCGCTTCCACTTCACGCCTGTTTTCTGTGTGGTCGTGGTATTGCACCGGGCGAGCCGACTCATTCGTGCGAAGATGTTAAAGCGGGCTCTACCACTGGTTGCGTAGATGTTGGGCGTAGCGTTTCGGGATGAAGGCACTGAGCATTTCCAAGCCCAGGGTGAGCTGACTCAATGCGAAACGCTCTATACAAATTGAAATTATTTAACTTGAATGATTATTGTATAGATTTTGTCGAACTGTGTCGCATCACTTTATTGATCGAATCATACATAAGGAAACAACCTTGCTATATATTTTATCAAACAAATGTAAACGAGTAAGCAATATGTTCTTGTCTGTATATTATGCTCGCGACGTCAACCTTGTGAAATTAAAAAAGTAATAAAAATATAGCCTATATTACTCACTGATAACGTAGCTTTTTTGGTGAAAGAATTTAAAAAAACGGCCCACTAGTTTTTGAGTTATTTCAATACATACAAAAATACAAATCTTTCCTCTTTATAATAATAGTATAGATGATATTATTGATAAAATATGCAATTAATATCATCTAAATATAAAATCGTTGTATTCGTTTTTAAAGTATATGTGCATAAGAAAGATAATTTAAAAATAACATATGATAAAGATGTATGGACGAAAACATACTCTGCCGACACTAATAGTGACTTCGGGATGGTGATCCTAAAGAAAGTTCAGCAAAGCAATAATGTTACAAAAGTTATTATATGGATTACTGTTTACATTTAGTTTTTTTTTAATTTTATACACTATTAAGAGTTCATCATATAAATTGTAACTTTTATAAAAAACACTTACTTGTATTTCGCTTTCCGTCGTTTTGTGCGGATTCTACCCACCCTACTCCCCGCAACAAGGTTAAGATACATTTTAAAAATACTCAATAATAAACCATAACATAAACAAATAATACAACTAAAATTATAACAACTATAGCATAAATAAAGTAATCTAAATAAAAAATGCACCAAAAACATTTGACGTTGCCACTCGGTAAACCATTTTCACATTTAAAATTGATTTTAAACATGACAAAGACACAATTTTTTTAAATTAAAAACGAAAAAAAAAAGTTTAACAGTCCTTTACACTTATCGAATAAAATTTTAAATATTCACCAAAACATAAGGATAATACGTTAAAATCGAATTTTAATTTAAAATGTTATTTTTAGAATAATAATTAAATACAGGAAACGTGGGCAGCCGGGTTACATCACAGATATAATGACCACTAACAAATCCCGCGCAGTTAACGCGCTCCGCACTGCTAATAGTTCAAAACTCGTTAATTTAATTACAACTCACTGAATTAGCATTTTTTTAACTTTTGTATAGCAAACCATCAGCTAAAATAGAGATTCCTAAAATCGTTTTGTGGTCAACGAAGATTGAGTACGATGTCAAAAAATAATATTTAGGATTCAAACTTGAAAAATAAGTGTTCACTGGAACTAATTTTTGAAATGCGGATAAAAGTTTGAGGACCTCTGAGTTAAAATAAACGCATATGCTTCTCAAACTATTTAGAAAATGTATACACGTAACTTATATCAGAGGAGGTTTGAGAGTACTACCAGTGGTTAATAAATTAAGGAGTAAAAGGTTAGCATGGTATGGGCATGTTATGAGGAGCGATGAATCGCATGTTACAAGAAGGATATTAGTTTTGAGTGTGGAGGTAGACCTAGAAAGAGATGGATGGATTGCGTGAAAGGTGACATGATGAAGGGAGTGATGACTGAGATGACGGATGATAGCGATATTTGGAGGACGAAAACCCGGTGCGCCGACACTACGGGAGTAGGAAAAGGTAGGGGAAATGACACACGTAACTTTTAGGTCATGTAGAACAGCTCTATTACTCTTCGAGCTTAAATATTTAAGATATATGATTTGTTTCCTTGTTCTATCAATTTACTGATAAATAACCATTCTTTTGTTTATAACAAGGCAGTTATCCTAACGCACAGTAATGACATATTTTAGCGCAAATCGCTTCGCATTACGCGAACACTCAAGGAACTACACGTTCATTGTCTCCGCTTATCTTTGGTAATAACAGTCTTGTGGGCAAGTTAATGTTTTAAATAAGATGTACATAAATTAAGTGTAAAATAAAAAACATCCAAAAGAGAACGGGGTTTTATTTGTATTGCTTCGAAAGTGGAGTTTCCTTACGTAGTCCTCACAAATTACATTTATAAGTAAACTTTCGCATTTAAAAATACAGCTATTTTTTTAGGAACACTAATTTATTTAGTTTTCACTTGGATGAAATCCTTTAGGGTCTGCATATGTTAAAAACAGTTTGAGTTATCGTTTCTTGTGCGTATTGCAAAGGATTGGAACATGTTGCCGGCATCAGTTTTCCCGTCCAAATATGACGTGGGGGCTTTCAAAAGGAGAGTGAACAGCTATCTATTAGGCTAGCGCGTACCATCTTTCGACTGCATCGTCACTTCCTTCAGGTGGGATCGTGGTCAAGCGTCAAGCGTCAAGCTTAACAAATATAAAAAAAAACAGCTCAACTCTCAACTCTATTTACTTGCGGGCGCCTACAGAATAATAGCGGCAGGAATTCGACTGTCATAAAGATAATTTAAAGTGTTTTTAATTTTCGCAATAAATAGCTTAATCCTGCAGTAATATAATATCCGTTAACTGAAGTCCATAAATTACTAACAATGATTTAATCCTGTTTCAGATATAAAGATAAACTGTGCTTCACGCTAGGCTGAAGCGAAACACAAGGCGCATTGTTTTATACCGACGTACCATTCATATGCAAATAACAACCACGTGCTTTTTTGCACAAATAAATATAAACCTTTCATATTATCTCTAAGTAAAGCAGTGATTTTTTCATGTTATAGTCTAACACAAAAATTACGACTAAGATAGTACGCACATGTTTGATTTAACTATCGCACAACTGTTAAGCTATTGTCGATTGTTTTGCAGCCAATTCAACTGTTTAGTACCTTTGCCTTCCCACCCTTTTTCCTATACGAAAAGGGTGGGAAGGGAAAGTGGATTTGACGGTGGAGGAGACGCATGGGAAGGGGAAATATCCTCTTTATGTGCGTTTCCACCGTCGATCAAGGATAGGCAACGCATCCGCTATAGCGAATGTCTCTGGGCAGCGGTCGCTTCGCCATTTTGGCGGATTCAGGTGGCCGATTGCTCGTTTGCCACCTTATGATATAAAAAAATACTAAAAAATCGAGTAGTGTGCGCATCCATATAAGCTCATAGGAATCAAAGCGACTAAACAGTTGTGCGATAGTTTAGTCAAAGATGTGCGCGCTCTAAGGTGCAAGTAGACCTGACACTAATGTCAATTTAATATTCCACATCACGTCAATGTCAGATAACGGCCTACTTGCATACTGTTAGTTGACTGCACAATACTGCATATTGCCATGCATTGCTTAACAAATGTTTTGTAATAGATCACACCAAGTATTAGTAACGAGATTTATGCTGGGTTGCTGAAGCTTCTATTTATTTTATCCATACTTATTGGCAGATTAGGGTTAGGTTGACCTAAGTTTAAACAGAATATAACTCAAGTTACGTAGTTCGGAAACCCATTTTATGAAGTTATCAAACCGAACACTAAGGAATGGATAATTATAGCTGGGAAACCGGAATGTAACATCTAAAATTTTACTATATTTTTTATTTATCTACACTACACTAATATTATAAAGAAGAAAGATTTGGATTTGTATTTTTGTATGTATTGAAATAACTCAAAAACTACTTTGCCGATTTTAAAAATTCTTTCTCCGTTACAAAGGTAATTTATCAGTGAGTAACATAGGCTACTTTTTTACTTTTTTAATTTCACGGGAACTAAGTCTCGAGCAACACCTAATTACTTATATTTTTTGACCGACTTCCCAAAAGAAGGAGGTACTCAATTCGTCCGTATGTTTTTTTTTTTTTTTTGTGTGTTACGGCATAACTCCGCCCCTGGTAGACCGATTTTGAAAATTCTTTTTTTATCCGAGAGGTAGTGCTTGCAGGTGGGTCCCATTTTTTTGTTTGATTTTTGGAGTCAAAGACTACGGCGTAGTTAAATAGTTTAGCTCAAAATTGCGTGACGAAATTTGGTGTCTTTTTTCTTTCTATGCTTACGTAGCCTAAACTATAAGACTTACACAAAAATTATGTATGGAAGAATTGTAGCCCTTTAAATTTGCTAAATAAAAGTCCGCGATAGCTTTCTGTCAGTGTTTTTGTCGGTGTCAGTCATTACTAAAAACGTTACTATACTTTCAATTGTCAATTGTCATGGTAAAAATTTAGAAAACCTTACGTAGAAATATCACTGCATATACCTCGGCTGACACCGACATCAAAGTAATAATAATTGTACAATATAGACATTACAGCTACAATAAGGGAGGTTTACTATTTTCAAGTAATTATTTCGTTACTTTTTAGTGTACTGTTTTTTTGAGAAGATTTTGTTTTTAGTGTATTTTGTTTGGAAGTCGGTTTTGTTTTTTTAACATTTCAAATAAATGCAAAGCTTGTAATGTTCATAAAGTCAGATGCTGGGAATCGAACCGATCACCACTTGACCGGCAACTCGTATACTTACACAGGAGGATAATGAATTAACTAATAAATATGTATAATAGCTGTTCTAATACGACTTCATCCGCATGAAATTATGAAAATTTTATTTTAATGTTTACATATGTCAAATTATCAATTTCAAATGTCAAAATGACATGACAAAGCATGGCAACCTTGCTTCCTTGATGTTGGCAGCAACTTATGGTCTCTTTCCCACAATAGGGTTTTTATCCAAAATATTTACCCCCTAAGTTTAATGGCGTGAAAATATATAGCCTAAAGCGTGACGTAAGTGTAGGGTTTTTTATTAAAAAAAAATTATTAAAAAATATGCTGTAATTGCTGACATCTTAGGCAACAAAGAAGTGTGTGTTTACGCTTTATTATAATAGTATAGATTTAATAATTAACCTATTACAGTCTGGCAGTATCTTCCCGTAGTTATAATTTTCCCGTTGGGCCGGTCGACTAATCGATTGATCCAGTGGAATTATCGCTCGCGAATTCGCCCGCGTAAAATTAAAAATAATAAAAAACATAGTCTATGTTACACAGATAACGTAGCGTTTTAGTGAAAGAATTTTTGAAATCGCCCAGTAGTTTTGGAGTTATTTCGATACATCCAAAAATACAAATCTTTCCTCTTTATAATATTAGTGTAGATAGGGTGGAATACTCCTGTAATTGTAGTTAAAATGTTTGTAAACATTCTTGTTCTTATTTAATGTAGCAGTTATCTTTGAAATAATTTCGCTACGTCACCCTTGTCATCTTCATTCATTATGATAACGCCATATTTCATACTTCGAAATATATCACTTTACTGTACAAATACTGTTAAAAATAGATGTTAGATTTTGTGCAAACAATCCTTACATGTAAAGTCTGAAATTATTTTTTGTATTTAAGATTTGTTGTTAAACACTAATACTTCAATTCCTTGTGTTTCAGTAATTAAAAAAAAAGTAAATCTAGGGACAATATGGCTTAAAACTTTTGAAGTTAAAATTAAGTTAAAGTCTAAAATTAAAAGGCTACGAGAAATAACTTTTCTTTATACGCCGTTCCTAAGTATAAATTAATTAAAAATTTAAAATCCAACGAATTATTTAAAAAATAACTGTGATTTAAGAAAACAATTGTTATTACTTTGTTACACCATTAATCTTTTAAAAATCTTGTAAATTATGCCAATATTTCAAGACTAATAAAAAAATCCAACCTACCATAAGGAAAAACACTTTTCACTGGCACTCACAAACACCTTGCGTAGGCCTTATGGAATTAAAAAGAATAATTCTAAGATGGCGGGAAGCGACGCGCGCGCTAACCACACTGCCCCCGTGTTATCTATAACTTTACACTGCTAACAAACTGCCTCACAAAGTTCCGTCTCTATGGGAATGGTGACCATGCATTTACTGTCTGAAAAACAAGGATAATTTAATCAAAAAACTAAAGTAAACAATCTCGATTATACGAGACTTTTGTATTTAGTCTAAGGAAAGTTACGAGGAAAATATAAACAGAATTACTAAATTACATTTTATTGTTTTTTTCCCTTGAAAAATTTAAAATGAGATAAAAACTATAAGGTAAAAATGTCTTTCTGAATCTTACATTAATGTTTCCTGTTTTAAATTAGTGTTGCATTATCCTATAGTAATTAAATTATGCAGCTCTCTATATTTGTGTATCCTTTATTCGACAGAGGACTCCATAATACATCATTCTCACTTAACTAAGTGTCGCGAGTAAGGCATTACGAGTATTATTATTAAACATGTATGCCGTGTAACGCTCAAACTTAAGGACTAAGCTTTCTGGCCCAACCCGCTAAGGGAGAGCCATAGACAAGAAACTGAACTGAACTGAAGGACTAAGCAAACGTAGCGATAATAACTTAACTAGTGATGTACTCGTAGTATCAATCTTTCGCTTCTGAGTTCGAATCCCGTTTGACTATCGTGAATCACACCTACAAGCTTCAAACTCAATTAAAATGTTTACAAAAGTTTGTAAATCTTACTATATAAATGCGAAAGTTTGTGTGGATATTGTTAGAAGCTATTGAAGGGTCATCGGAAAAAACTCATAGACTACTTTTGTTTTCCTTTTACCACGCGAATGAAAGTTAATCTATACTAATACTTTAAAGAGGAATGATTTGTATTTTTGCATGTATTGAAATATCTCAAAAACTACTTGGCCGATTTTAATAATTCTTTCACCGTTAGAAAGGTAATTAATCTCCGAGTAACATAGGCTATATTTTTTAATTTCACGCGTACAAAGTCACGAGCAACAGGTAGTTAAATTACAAAACTTTACTTTAATAATATCTTATCAGCTCTGAGTATCCGATCTCAAGGTACAACGGATAACTATAAGATTAGTATTGTTACGTTTTAATTCCAAGGAATTCTATCAGCCGACCTACATTTCTTCCCACAGGAGCATCATTAGCGTAACTTTACCGTGTCCTTCCCACAATTGTGGCGTCTGCTCGCTGTCTGCACAGGAAATATTCATATTACGCATTAGACATACTTACCAATTTGTGAATTTTTATATTCTGGGGACGCCAAATAAAGTAAATCAAGTCTAGTTTGATAGAATAGGCTTAGCTGAAGAACGATACCGTCAGAATATGCATTTTGTCTGTTTATAAACCGACTAATGATTAAAACGAGTGTGGAATAAAACGTTAGCTAAAGTTGAGGAAATCTATAAAAATATCATTATTTTTTGTTTTTTTTTTTTAATCTTTTACGTAGGTATGCTATATTTAAAAGTGCAGACGTAGTTAGCGAATGATTTAGAAATATTTTTAAAGTAAACGCACATTAGTGTTTCGTGATCGTCGAGTTAGCGCGGCCTCATGTGAGTTGCTCCAGCTCACGTTCATTTAATAAACGACCTTAAACTCTATGCAATTAGATGCTTATTAGCATACTAATGGGTTTTTTACATTTTCTTTTTTCATTCAGCATTTTCCTTTCTTATCCTATATTGAAATTAAAAAGAGTATTTTATAGAGAAGAGATCGGACTAAGAGCGTGCGCATACCTTTGACTAAACTATCGCACAACTGTTGTACGATTGTCGATTGTTTCGCTGCCAATTAAGCTGTTTAGCACAACTAAAAATCGAGTAGTGTGCGCACCTCCATATAATAGGAATCAAAGCGAGACTAAACAGTTGTGTGATAGTTTAGTTTCAAATGCACATTTTAAGCGCTTGATTTGTGACGTCACGAAGACTTTATAGATGTTTTTGCAATTTAAAAAATTAAGATATTCTTGTATGGGTTTAATTAAAAAACAGTTTAGTTTAATACAATTTATTTGTTTAAGCGAAATCTATACATAGCTTTTATAAGACATTTGTGACATACATACAGTAACTATTATAGTTATATATTAATACTATATAAACATTAAAACAGGAATGTAAGTAAACATTGCGTCACAGTATACAAAAACTTTAGGATATATGTTATTTCAAATAATTTCAAAAGCTTTTGAAGCTAAGATTTAATTACTAATTCATTTAAAAATACAATAGAAATTAATAATATACATTTTTTACTCGTAAATAATTAAAAAGGCATGAAAAAAAAACGATAAAACATCTGTAGTTATCTATACTGTGACATTTATTACGAGATACAAATACATTAAAAGTTCCACCTATTTTATTGCTCTGTGGTCATAGGAATTTGTTACTTAATCTAAGTTTAATTTTACTAACGAATTTTCTTAATGTTTGAAAATTATAACAAAACGATATTTTAAAAAAATGTCTTTTGTAATATTTATGTTACCATAAAATGAAACTTTGATATAATATTTTATTTTAAATCAATAAATTATTGTACAAACATTTGACAGAACAGAAACGTCACTTAAAAGCTAAAAACGTTCCGATACACGGATCAAAATAAAACGAATTACAAAAAAAAAGCTGTTTTTACATCTAAATAATTATTTAAACTAGCTGTTATTAATTTTTATTGCACTTTTTTAATATTAATATGAGGCAAAAGTTACTCGATTATGTACGGAAGAAGTCTATTAAATGCATAGATAATGAATCTATAGATGGAGAGACATTCAAGTTTGACATTTAATCAAATTGATTTTCGAAATATTGTATTATGACAACATTGAGGCAATTTACCCCAACATGACGCTTATTTAGCCTCACTTTTATGCCCCGGATTAGGTATCTGTAGATTATATATCTATCTGTAAATAATTATGACTCAAAATATTTCATTTAATGTTTTTTACATCAATTCCGTTAATAACCAAATCCGAATTTAAAAAATATATAAAGAAAACATAGAAAACCTTACTGTTTTTACCGAATAAAGTTCTAGCTATAGTATGTATTTTTCATAAAAATGCTTGACGTTTAAAAATATGACAGATTCGTGATAAATAAGGGTTGCCATAAATAAAATATGTATGAAAAAATATTCAAAAAGGAAACTATAAAAAAAACACGTAAATAAAATAATGTTTTGTTAAATTTGCTAATTACGATAAATAAAGTAAGTTTGTATAAATTTGAAAACGCCCAAACGATGCAATATGGCACCAATAATAAATAAAATATATATACTTAAAAATTATAATACTGTCATACAATACATATATGTTAACATCCACACATACAAGAACATAAAAACATAGATTGTAACAATGTTTTAAAAACAGCAAATTAAAATGACATATTTGACTTTAAGGGCCTGTCACACCAAATTGTAAATTGTCTGATAACAATCCAACTTGTAAAATATATGATGGAAATAAATTTTGTTACCTTATCTGATAGTAACATCATTTTTAAGCTATCTGAACCTCTATCAGCCAGTGGTGGGACAGGCCATTAATATTCGGTTTAAAAATAACAATAGAAACAATTAGATAAATTTAAAGCTACAAAATTAATTATAATAAATATTTTCGATTCTCAATTTCAATACATTTACTAATCGATATAATTCTCGTATAAAATGATATTAGGATGTTCAAAATATTGTACAAAAAATCAAAGTTTCAACATAAACGTACGATTGTCTAACGAGTTGCCATTATCGAAAAACTTGTATTAAAAGTTGCCATATCTGTTCTTTACCATAGAGATAATATTTCGAAACAAGTTCTCCGCATCCAAAAGATATCCTTAATTTCAACCTTATTCTAATGCAATAAAGTTTAAAATGCACTACAACAGCTATGCAATATATTAACGAGATATGTTCATACAACTACGTCTATATTACGATATATATAGTTCTACAAAATAATCTGACCCTTTAAGAAACCAATATTACTTCTGATAGAAAATTAAACCCTACTTAAGCATGCTACAGTTCAGTTTTAACTGAACAGGTAAACTGTTCTTATCAGTAGGATTTTAACTATCAGTTAAACTGTTAAAAATGAGCGTAACAAGTGGGATTTAGACATAAAAATTGACAAAAGCTTGACAGCTATATCTTGACAGGTTGACAATTTGACAGGAGCTGTCAAAATTTAGTGTAATCTTTCCGCCGGGTCTATAACTCTGTATAAACAATATAATTACTGACGTCAGCAACTGTGTTGCCAGTTGGGGACAGATAATATAATAACAAATATACTAAACCTTTATTTTATATGGCAATTTAATATTGAACTGTCATGTTATCATCACATACATATATAATCTATATTTTAGATATATCAAGATCAGTTAGGATAAAAATATAAAAAAGTTACAAAGCTATTAAAAAATTAATAAGCTTTATATATCAATATTATGAAGTTTTGGTTTGTTTTGGGTATTAAAATTATTTTATTATGTCTATTAAAATTGTTAATTTTAACCTTTAATATATGTGGATTATTATATCTATTATAGAAAACACATATTTTATATTTTTTGGTTCAGATACAAGGGAAAAGCTGATTAATGACTCTATTTAAAAGGTTTAAAAATCACTACTTTTGTCAGTAAAAGACGAAGTTTTTTTTACTAAAAATTACTTAATTTTATAACAGTATAAAGTACCTTTTAAAAGTTATTTTATTAATCGTAAATTATTATAATTGAAATTACGTTTAAATGATATTTTCAATAATTAAAAGATATCGTATTATATAAAAAAAGGTATAATACAATAAAGGCGGTATACCTTAGATATAAATTTTATCTACTTTGTAAATTATACTAACACCATAAAAAGGTCGTTTTCCAAACATATGCAAAGAATTTTCGATTCAAAAAATAACTAATTCAACATTTAAAGTTTGCTTCAATTTAAATTTTATAGACAAAGTAAATTGACACAACATACAATAAGCAATTTTTGTTTTAAGGCAACACTCAACTGACAGCTGTCAAATTGACATACGTTCGAAAACCGCGCCTTTAAAAAAAAACATAATTTATGTTAACGTTTGCATTAAATTATTTAATTTATTGTTTTATACGAATAAAAAAAACTATTTAAAATTAAACTAGTATTGATAATGCATTGGATGTATGTAAATAGTTACATCTAGAGCTAATCTATTAGTTTCTAATAAAATTAGTGTTGCCATGATATATGTCATGTTAACAATATTTAAATCTTACAAGTTAAAGTAATTCTTATATAGTTAGTCGACTTAGAATGCCTAAGACATGATATTTATAGAATTAAGTAAATCTCCGGGCGTGATGGTGTTACCATATATCATTAAAATCTTTTAGTAAATAATACAATTATAGTTAAAGACTGGAGATTCTCATATATATAGTTAAATTAGAACATGTGTAATACCACCCCGCCTTATGTATTGAATTATTTAGTATATAAAACAATTCGAAGTATAAGTACAGAGAAGGAACCAAAGGCAGGTTCCTATCACAGCGAGTCCGCAACACAAACGTACAAATAATCACATTTAAACAAATATTAACTAGTAAGTAAATAGCAACGCGCGCCGCCATTTTATTCTAACATTACTTCTAATGATGATTTAATTTGAATTCAATAAAAATTGAAAGTAAATCGGCCATTTGACACATTAGTAGAATATTATCTTTCATTTTGTGAGATATTAGTACAGAGGTCGGCAAAGTGAGGCTTCAGAGCTGTATTTGGCTCTTAACGGCTCTTGCTCTTTTAAAAAATATTAACTAGCTTTCGCCTGCGACACCGCCCGCGTGGAATTAAAAAAGTATCCTATGTGTTCTTCCAGACTATCCTCTACATCTAATTCATCAGTTTATGCTACAAATTCTAACAAACATCCATCCAACTAAACTTTCGCATTTATAATATTAGTATGATTATGTTTTTTTTTAATAAATAAGTATAATGTTTATATATGTCTCTTTGGCTAAGTTTGCCGACCACTGTGTTGGTAAAATAGCGTTTGTGTCGGCCATCTTGTTACGCACAGCGTCACTAGATACGCTAGTGATTCAGTTTGTGTCAACCATTCTGTGGCATTGCTGTGGCATGTCAGTGGCAAGCCATTGGCATAACCAGTGTCTTGCCAGTGGGAAGCCAGCGACATGAGAGTAACATACCAGTGGCAAGACAGTGTCAAGACAGTGTCAAGCCAGTGGCATGCGGTGTCCAGCCGTGGCGGCGCGCGCTGTAACAGCATAGTTTGTGGGGCGCTCTACTCGCCCGTGTCGCTCCAGCTGGCCTCCTCCGCTATCCTGTCCATGCAGTTGCACAGGAACTGGTACTGGAAATGTTCAAAAAACACGTTTTATTTACAAGAATTAGTATACATTTTAATGGAAAGTGAAATTAAAAAACGATTGATTTAAATTTAATAGAACATATCACTTTGAAATAGTTTCACAGAAAGTTTAATTTATTAAAAAAAAAAACTAGATGTCGCTAGAGTTCTTTCGCGCGGAGAAAAAATATTCCTATGTCTATGTTCATACATCTGTGACAAATTTCATCAAGATCCACTAAGCTGTTTGTCAATATGTAGTAACAAACATCCATCCATCAAAACATTACATCTCACTAATTCTACTAATATTATAAACGCGAAAGTTTAGATAGATGGACGTTTGTCAGAGTTTGTAGCTTCAACTGTTAAAGGGATTTTGATGAATGACATAGATTAGAGAGTCTAGAAGAACACGAGCTACTCATTTTTGTTTTTTTTAATAAATAAATATAATGTTTATATATGTCTCTTTGGCTAAGTTTGCCGACCACTGTGTTGGTAAAATAGCGTTTGTGTCGGCCATCTTGTTACGCACAGCGTCACTAGATACGCTAGTGATTCAGTGTGTGTCGACCATTCTGTGGCATTGCTGTGGCATGGTAGTGGCAAGCCATTGGCATACCAGTGTCTTGCCAGTGGGAAGCCAGCGACATGAGAGTAACATACCAGTGGCAAGACAGTGTCAAGCCAGTGGCATGCGGTGTCCAGCCGTGGCGGCGCGCGCTGTAACAGCATAGTTTGTGGTGCGCTCTACTCGCCCGTGTCGCTCCAGCTGGCCTCCTCCGCTATCCTGTCCATGCAGTTGCACAGGAACTGGTACTGGAAATGTTCAAATAAAACCTTTTATTTACAAGAATTAGTATACATTATAATGGAAAGTCAAATTAAAAAACGATTGATCTAAATTTAAGAGAACATATCACTTTGAATAGTTTCACAGATAGTTTCAGATTTATTTAAATAAAAACTAGATGTCGCTAGAATTCTTTCGCGCGGAGAAAAAATATTCCTATGTCTATGTTCATACATCTGTGACAAATTTCATCAAGATCCACTAAGCTGTTTGTCAATATGTAGTAACAAACATCCATCCATCAAAACATTACATCTCACTAATTTTACTAATATTATAAACGCGAAAGTTTAGATAGATGGACGTTTGTCAGAGTTTGTAGTTTAAACTGCTGAACGGATTTTGATGAACGACATAGATTAGAGAGTCTAGAAGAACACGAGCTACTCATTTTTGTTTTTTTTAATAAATAAATATAATGTTTATATATGTCTCTTTGGCTAAGTTTGCCGACCACTGTGTTGGTAAAATAGCGTTTGTGTCGGCCATCTTGTTACGCACAGCGTCACTAGATACGCTAGTGATTCAGTTTGTGTCAACCATTCTGTGGCATTGCTGTGGCATGGTAGTGGCAAGCCATTGGCATACCAGTGTCTTGCCAGTGGGAAGCCAGCGACATGACAGTATTATGCCAGTGGTAAGACAGTGTCAAGCCAGTGGCATGCGGTGTCCAGCCGTGGCGGCGCGCGCTGTAACAGCATAGTTTGTGGTGCGCTCTACTCGCCCGTGTCGCTCCAGCTGGCCTCCTCCGCTATCCTGTCCATGCAGTTGCACAGGAACTGGTACTGGAAATGTTCAAATAAAACCTTTTATTTACAAGAATTAGTATACATTATAATGGAAAGTCAAATTAAAAAACGATTGATCTAAATTTAAGAGAACATATCACTTTGAATAGTTTCAGATTTATTTAAATAAAAACTAGATGTCGCTAGAATTCTTTCGCGCGGAGAAAAAATATTCCTATGTCTATGTTCATACATCTGTGACAAATTTCATCAAGATCCACTAAGCTGTTTGTCAATATGTAGTAACAAACATCCATCCATCAAAACATTACATCTCACTAATTTTACTAATATTATAAACGCGAAAGTTTAGATAGATGGACGTTTGTCAGAGTTTGTAGTTTAAACTGCTGAACGGATTTTGATGAACGACATAGATAAGAGAGTCTAGAAGAACACGAACTACTCATTTTTGTTTTTTTTTTAATCTCACATGGACATTAGTAATATTTAGATGTATACTTACGTATGGCGTGTAGAGTGCGATGGCGGTGGTGTGGTCCGCGCGGTCTGCGCAGTCTGTGCGGTCTGCGGGCGTGCGGTCTGTGCGGTCTGTGCGGTCTGTGCGGTCTGTGCGGTCTGTGCGGTCTGTGCGGTCTGTGCGGTCTGTGCGGTCTGTGCGGTCTGTGCAGTCCGTGCGGTCTGCGGGCGTGCGGGCGTGCGGGCGTGCGGGCGTGCGGGCGTGCGGGCGTGCGGGCGTGCGGGCGTGCGGGCGTGCGGGCGTGCGGGCGTGCGGGCGTGCGGGCGCACCTGCCAGAAGAGGAAGGCGGCGGCGGCGGGGTGCGCGCGGGCCAGCGCGGCGTCGCGGCGCGGACAGAACAGCCACTTTGCGCCCTCGCCCTCGCCCTCGCCCTCGCCCTCGCCCTCGCCCTCGCCCTCGCCCTCGCCCTCGCGCCACGCGCACAGCCTCACCCCGCTCCAGCCTGGGGACAACCATACCGTAAGGTAAACGAGCAAACAACCACCCGAATCCGCCAAAGTGGCGAAACGTTGTCCATAGACAAGGTAATTGCAAAATAATATTCTTTAAACCAACGACCAAATTACGTGGTTTTATTTCCCCGTGTCCACATTGGGGGTGTACCGTTGATTATTGCCGGTGACATGTCTTATAGCGATCGGACAATATGGTCCTTCGAGTCGGATCAGGGGAACACTTATATAAAGACGAGGGCAGTACCGAGCGCGAGGAGCACGGCGGGGGAGCCGGGGGCGGGGGCGGGCGCGGTGTGCGCGGGCGGGAAGTGCAGGTCGCCGTAGCCGGGCAGCGCGCGCGCCAGCGCCAGGTAGTCGTGCGCGCGCCGCACCTCCTGCAGCGCCTTCAGCTGGTACAGCCGGTTGCCCGCGGAGATCACGCCGCGGTTCACATCCTCCACTGCCTGCACCACAATAACATTTTTATTTTCAAATATCAACAACTAGTTATTTAAAATAGGCGATATATACCAATATTATAAAGAGGAAAACAACTCAAAAACTAGACAGATTTTAAAAATTCTTTCACCATTAGAATAATAATTTATCTGTGAATAATATAGGTTATCATATTTATTTTTAATACGAACGCAGTTGCGAGCAACAGCCAGTATTTCATATTTAACTAGCTATTGCTCGCGACTTCGTCCTCGTGAAATTGAAAAAAAATAATAGCTTTCTAATGGTGAAATCGGCCCAGTAGTTGTTGCGTGAATCAAATGCAGAGATGTTTCCTCTTTCTAAGACGAGTATAGGGTGCGGGGCGTGCGGGCGTGCGGGCGTGCGGGCGTGCGGGCGTGCGGGCGTGCGGGCGTGCGGGCGTGCGGGCGTGCGGGCGTGCGGGCGTGCGGGCGCACCTGCCAGAAGAGGAAGGCGGCGGCGGCGGGGTGCGCGCGGGCCAGCGCGGCGTCGCGGCGCGGACAGAACAGCCACTTGCGCACGCACACGCAGCTGGCCGCCGCCGTCGAGTAGTTCTGCACGTACAGCGCGTGCGGGCACCTGCCAGAAGAGGAAGGCGGCGGCGGCGGGGTGCGCGCGGGCCAGCGCGGCGTCGCGGCGCGGACAGAACAGCCACTTGCGCACGCACACGCAGCTGGCCGCCGCCGTCGAGTAGTTCTGCACGTACAGCGCGTGCGGGCACTCGTTGCCCTGCAGCTTGCGCTCTGCACACACACACACTGTACTATACCTATCTTACTAATATAAATGGGAAACTTTAGATGGATGGGTGTTTCTTAGAGTTTGTGGCCTATAGGCTGAAAGGATTTCGATGAAATTTGGTATATAGTGGATAGTCTGGAAGAACACATAGGCTACTCACTTTTGTTTTTTTTTTTTTTTTTTTTTTTTTTTTTTTTTTTTTTTTTTTTTTTTTTTTTTTTTTTTTTATTTCATTCCACGTGGACGGAGTCGCGGGCAGAAGCTGGTAACTGATTATAGTCACACAAAGGTTCCACAAATATATAAAGTGAGCATAGTTGACACTTCATTTGAAACATTTTTCACATCTCACTAACGCCATCTATTGATTAGGTCCTCAAAATCACATGTTAGTGTATTTGGACAATAGATGTCACTAAATCATATTTAAATGTTCATATTTTTTGACACTGATTAGTTTATTTTATAATCAAAGATGGAGCTTACTATAATTTTATAAAATCTTTTATTACATGTTCACACAACACAAGGTGGTGTACTAAACTTGACTATAGTTCCTTTGAAAACATATTCTATGTCTAGTCTATATATTTAAATATTGGTCACCCCGATCAGGGATCATCATCATCATCATCACCAGCTCACTATACGTCCCCACCGAGGGGCTCGGAGCCTACCCTAAAGTTAGGGTGACTAGGCCATAGTCAACCACGCTGGCCAAGTGCCATTTTTTAAAGAAATATTTAATGCTATCTTAGACGTGCCAACGAATAATTTTGACTGCGATCATTACCTCATTTTCATTGTGCATCTAATTTAATAATACGTAGTTTCTTGATTGTCGACATGCCTAAAATATTGTGTGCCTGTGATTCCCCACCCATGAACTAGATAGAGATACTCACCGAAGTTGTATTCGACGATTTCAAAGAGATAGAAGTACGGGCGCAGCTGGTTGTCGAGGGCGATCTTGTCGCACACGGCGCGGTACACGTGGTCGGCGTTGGCGGCGCGCGCCACCGCCACCACGCTGCGGTCCGGCAGCAGCACCTTCAGCTCCACCGGCGACGTGCACGACTCCTCGCCCTCCGTCAGGAACTCCTGCACCCACTCGCTCTCCGCGATCACCCGCACCGCGCACACCTGCACCACACCCGCACCTCACACTCCCAGCCTCCAGCCAGCCTCTACGCCAGAGGTCCACAACCTCGCCACTATTCGACAAACTGATTTTTTTTTTTTTTTTTTTTTTTTTTTTTTTTTTTTTTTTTTTTTTTTTTTTTTTTTTTTTTTTTTTTTTTTTTTTTTTTTTTTTTTTTTTTTTTTTTTTTTTTTTTTTTTTTTTTTTTTTTTTTTTTTTTTTTTTTTTTTTTTTTTTTTTTTTTTTTTTTTTTTTTTTTTTTTTTTTTTTTTTTTTTTTTTTTTTTTTTTTTTTTTTTTTTTTTTTTTTTTTTTTTTTTTTTTTTTTTTTTTTTTTTTTTTTTTTTTTTTTTTTTTTTTTTTTTTTTTTTTTTTTTTTTTTTTTTTTTTTTTTTTTTTTTTTTTTTTTTTTTTTTTTTTTTTTTTTTTTTTTTTTTTTTTTTTTTTTTTTTTTTTTTTTTTTTTTTTTTTTTTTTTTTTTTTTTTTTTTTTTTTTTTTTTTTTTTATTTCAATCCACGTGGACGGAGTCGCGGGCAGAAGCTGGTAACTGATTATAGTCACACAAAGGTTCCACAAATATATAAAGTGAGCATAGTTGACACTTCATTTGAAAATTTTTTCACATCTCACTAACGCCATCTATTGATTAGGTCCTCAAAATCACATGTTAGTGTATTTGGACAATAGATGTCACTAAATCATATTTAAATGTTCATATTTTTTGACACTGTTCAGTTTATTTTATAATCAAAGATGGAGCTTACTATAATTTTATAAAATCTTTTATTACATGTTCACACAACATGAGGTGGTGTACTAAATTTGAGTATAGTACCTTGAAAAAAGTTTCCGGTGAAAACATATTCTATGTCTAGTCTATATATTTCTTAAATATTGGTCACACAGATCAGGGGTGGCGAACATTTATGCATCAAAGTGCCATTTTTTAAAGAAATATTTAATGCTATCTTAGACGTGCCAACGAATAATTTTGACTGCGATCATTACCTCATTTTCATTGTGCATCTACTTAATAATATTTCATGCCTATAATTTTGTGTGCCTGTGATTCCCCACCCATGAACTAGATAGAGATACTCACCGAAGTTGTATTCGACGATTTCAAAGAGATAGAAGTACGGGCGCAGCTGGTTGTCGAGGGCGATCTTGTCGCACACGGCGCGGTACACGTGGTCGGCGTTGGCGGCGCGCGCCACCGCCACCGCCACCACGCTGCGGTCCGGCAGCAGCACCTTCAGCTCCACCGGCGACGTGCACGACTCCTCGCCCTCCGTCAGGAACTCCTGCACCCACTCGCTCTCCGCGATCACCCGCACCGCGCACACCTGCACCACACCCGCACCTCACACTCCCAGCCTCCAGCCAGCCTCTACGCCAGAGGTCCACAACCTCGCCACTATTCGACAAACTGATTTTTTCTTGAACATCAATTAAAAATGCTAATTTTTGAGTGCCTATCTAAGTTCGTATGTGTGATATTATGTATGAGTGGTTAATTTTGTAACACGTTTCAATGCAATTTGAATAATAATTATATTTTGTAAAGCTTTTGTTTAGCTATTATTTCTTAAAGAAAATAAATGGGAAAATGAGAAGTTATGGAAGGAGTTGGTCGATTAAAATGTTGCCCGCCACTGGACTGATCTTTTAGAATGCACTCTAGCATACAAAAAGGTAGGGAAGCTAACCTTCTCTAAATACTGCTCCAGACCCCGTCTTCTCGCGTCTAACTGCTGCTCGCTCAGCTTGAACAGCCGCTTCCCCGGCAACTTGGGGAAGTTGAAACCTGCATCACGAAGAACATAGCATAGCATAGACTAGTACTTTATTAGATGCACTAGATTGGACTACTCCAGCCTAGGGACACGTGAACTGGTGAAACTATCCCACCTAGACGAGATTATCAACTAATCTTCTCTTTGGGTCTTACCCAGGAACTCCTTCTTGAGCTGATGATGCAGTACGCCAAACTCCCGGTACCGCCTGCTGCAGAGGTGGCGGCCAGCCATGTGCACGTTAAAGGCCACGAAGGACCGGCCCGTGTTGCGCTCCATCACCACGCGGTAGTCCGGAATGGAGACGGGCAGAGATCGCTTGTCCGTGTAGTCATACTTCTGGTAGACAGCTGATCGGGAGTTGGTGGCGCCGCCGATCACACCTATGGGTGCGGATTCATCGCCTGGCTCTAGACGCTCTGCCTCCTGAAAAACGAAATTATTCGATGTTTGTGAGTGTGACAGAAATAGAAGAAAGAATTAGGGAAATAGTAAAAAAAATCTTGAAGTCAGTTCCGATGTATTGTGATTGAATTCTAAAAATGTTACTTTGTTAGATGTTAGAAGTTGCCAAGTGTTATGGATTGTTTTGGCGCTGAAATATTTACGACTAATTATCTAAGCATGTGCGGTGGTATTCCAAGTGTAACATTTGGTACGTGACTTGGGAATGAGGTAACGACTGACTGAATGCTTTTAATATTTACTTTAAGGGGATATAATCTCGTGACTTCATCCATAAAAATCTTGTTTATTGTTCACAATTGCTAAATAAACGCGACTAAAACTTCATGGTAGTAAAAGGCTTTAAGAAAAATATTTTTTTACGTGATGTAGTAGTTACCTTTGGTGTTACAGATATTACAGTAAGAGAAAGACATTCGCCTCCGGATTTGATCAGGTCCACCACTTGCTTGTGGGTAGCGCCCTCTACGTTCACGCCATTACTGGAATAAAGAAATAAATATATTCAATACCATGTGTGGATATCAATTTCCAACGGCCGGTTAGTGAAACGCCATGCTTAAACTCCACATTCCCGTAAAATTTTTGATGTATCAGATTGTAAACGGTTAAGAAGCGAAGTATTTATAGTTCGTTTCAGTATTTGGCTGAAAATAATGTTGTACTCCACTTGGAGTCGTTTATTAGTCAATAAGATACCTCAGGGCAGAGTTAGTAGTGAAACCATAAGGTATTGAATAACCATGACGTTATGAGGCAGTTGCTATCGCATTTAGTGACTCGGATACATTAAATTATGGCTAAATTTGCAACACAAAACATAAAGCATATAGTATAGGAAACGAGTAATACGCCAGCCAGTATCGGATAGCGATAAACAGTAACGATTTACGCTCACGGTTGTATGTAACAATTATTGTACCGAATCCGTTGCAGAATTAAATTCATTGGAAATAAGTTATGCTTCAAACAAGTCGTGTTAAATCCAACTAATATAGAAGAGAGAGAGAGGGAGAGAGAAAATTTATAAAATGGAATTTGTTACAAAAGTAATCATCTTACTGCTATAAAGAGTAAAGATTCGTATCTTTACGTCTATAACAAATAAACTCAAAAACTACTGGACCGATTATAAAAATCCCTTCAGTTTCAGAATCCTACATACCTGACTAACATAGGCTATAATATTGTTCAATATGGCCTCGAAAAGGCACGTGGCAATTAAATCTATGAAATACTTAGCTTAGTGATTTATGGTTACATTTATGTGTTACTAAAAATAGAAGATAGCAGAGATCAGACGTATAGATCCTGTTCGGGTACACATGTTCGCGTAATCGATCGCGGAATAAATGTAGCCGTTCCGGCTTAAGGTGCGTTACCACTGAAAATCGGCTATAAATCACTACGAAAATTATAACTAACGTTATCTATGTCTATGGTAATAGTAACAAATATAAAAAAGCAGTTTATAGTGGGCATTTTGGTTCCAAAACAAGGTATGAAAAAAAAAATACGAATATTAGTAATATAGAATTACGCTACAAAAAATAAGTCAGACGTTTTATATAACATCCATTTACTAAGCCATGAAGCTTCATATTATTAAGCTAAAGATCAGTGGAAACGCAGCTTTAGGATGTTAACTGCGCAACGGACGGACGCCTCGACTGAAGGCCGGCTAATTGCTGTACCCAGTATACATGCGGGGAACTATACGGGAATATAGGAGATATAACATTAATCAAATATTAAGGAATATGTAAAAGACATTTCAAAATTACACGGATACAAACAACCATTACAACTAGCTGAAACGGTTGTGGAACCCTTTTATGACTAACTAAAGCTACGGAGGTAGCAAGCGCTTACATTCTTCCTTAAAACAAAACTAGGTCAAAATCCCAAGTCACCCTATCATATTGTTCTACGTCCTGTAAACAAGGACATACGTTTTAAAATGTCGTCTTTAAAATACACTAACAAAGTCTTACCCAGTATCGGATACTGTCTTGGGTGTCTCCACGTCATATATCTCGAAACCGGTGCTTGGGCAATAATAGAAGCAGTAACGAAACTGTCCGGACACTCCACGCTGTAGCATTTCGATAACTAACGGGTACAAATGCACTAAACATCGACACCACACACAAGACGATTTACACTTCAATATACAACGAACCTTAACTGTTTAGAATTACTGCTTCCCAACAATTTAATGTTAAATTCACGTAAATATTCATACACTAGATATGCGAATGTTAAGAAGTTCCGATTCTAAGTGACACAGAGCTCATTAAATGCTTTTAATTATTTAAACACAATCAACATTGAAACTATTTATCTATTGCACTATTAACAAAGATGGGTCACTCGCGTTAATGTAATTGGCTTGACTGCTGTTAGAATGCCATGCGTCTAAGTTTTTTTTTTTATAATAAAATGGGGTAAGCGGCGAGAACACCGAGGTGGTCAACGACGCCCATGGACATCCGCAACACCAGACGAACTACAGATGCGTTGCCGGCCTTTATTGTGTGTGTTTAGAGGTCCTTGTTTACAACAAATATTTTGTATTATTCACGTAATATAAGTTACTTAGCTTACACCGGTAGAGGTAGACATACAGATGGATGGTTTGCGTGAAAGGTGACATGATCAAGGGAGAGAGATGACGTATGATAGAGCTATGTGGAGGAGAAAAACTTGTGCCGACTCTACGGGAGTAGGATAAGAAAGATGATGATGAAGTTACTTAGCTTACGTAGATATTATATTTGAATTAATTTAGTACTAGTGATAATCTAACTTCCGCATAGTTAAAGAAATTGTTAACTATAATTTAACTCACTATCTTAACGCTATTATTAACTTTATTGTGTGTATACAGTGGAATAAAATATAACAAAACAATAAGATTTGCAGTATTAATAGTGCATTACCGTCAATGATAAGAACTTTATGAGAGTATGGTTTATTGGCTTTTTTATTACTGTTGACCCTATTGTGGATAGAGGATACACGGCAATGGCCTTAGTCAACTCGTTGTTTCTGTATAGATTATATTTGTAGACTAAACAACGGAGATAAACATAGGCGTAGCCAGACAATGATCTGGGTAGGTCTAGAGGGTGGACAGCTACTATAAACATGGTCTTAGTCGAAGTTTTCATACCTATATTAATATTTTTGATTCTTTAACTGTAAAATAAAGTTAAACGCAATGTTACTAAGTAATAACGAAGATAACTATAGAATTTTTACAATTGGACCCGTAGTTTTTAAGTTTACTCATGACATCTTTTCTTTTTTTTGTTTGTAGATATAGCATTTTTACGCACTAGATTTTATCAATACTATGAAGATGAAGAAAATGAAACACATAGCAAGTTATCTTTTCCGCAACATCACATAGTTTGCGTGAAATTGTATTCATGTAGTTACAATTGTTGATTGTTTGATGCCATCTTGTGTACATTCTTTAACGTGCAATTACGGCACTGACGAAAGCTAGTATACTAATTTTTTTTTTATCTAAAACCA
Organism: Papilio protenor; assembly: GCA_029286645.1. Classification (NCBI taxonomy): domain Eukaryota; kingdom Metazoa; phylum Arthropoda; class Insecta; order Lepidoptera; family Papilionidae; genus Papilio; species Papilio protenor. The sequence continues at coordinate 310,698 of JAGSMZ010000068.1, read as the reverse complement.
ATAATTTTGATATCTAATACGGCGACATTAATGGGAATATTCATAATTGTACATTGAGATAAAACGTAATACAGGCCAGTGTATTCAATACATCTAATTACACGAGCAATTAGCATATACTTAACGTAATTAGGGCAAGGGTCCAGTGCACATATACTCGGGGATGTGCATTTGCAGTTGCAGAAATGTTAACACTAGATTTAATGACATTCTGGAATTAGGACTAGTTCGTAATGTGATCCTTTTTTAATCTTATACCTTTACATCTTACTTTAGTCGGTTTTGTGTTGAAAAGAAGTTGGTGTTAGAATGTGTGCTTCAACAAATATAAATGAATGATAGAATAAAAAGGTTATAATTAGTTTAAACTTCAATATAGTTAAATCGTAATCGTAATCGTCCACGTAAAATTAACAAATAATAAAAAATATAGCCTACGTTAATCACAGATAAATTACCTTTCTAACGGTGAAAGAATTATTAAAATCGGCTCAGTAGTTTTTGAGTTCTTTCAATACAAATACAAATCTTTTTTATAATATTAGTATAGATAAAGATTACATAATTATCATACAATATTAATTACCCAGGCAATGTGGAGCACTCGCAACTAGTATAGCTTTGAATATTGTAGCGTGGCAACCCTTTTATTGATAGCAATATAACAAGATTTGAGCTTTGGCAATAAACTTAATGTTGCATCACAATCATTAAAATTTTATTACAAGGAATTGTAACATGGTGTGAAATTTATGGAATTCAGTATGCAAAGAAATTACGATAACCACGGAAACATTGTTTGTATGTCAACTTATACAAAACCTTTATATTGAAATTTTTTCTGAACCGATTCTAATGTTTGGGCCAAACTCTGAAACGAATCTTAAGTACTTTGCTTCTAACGCGCAGCTTACATCAAATAGTGTAATTCTGAAACTAATCTCAACTACTGCACTTCGTAAGCACCGCTTACAATCTCATTGATGTCAAAATTTGGAGTTTAAACATTCCCTTATCATCTAAGTCGCAGTTACATATTTAAATGATGTTAGTATTGTCTGTTGATTTAACAGTGGGTGGTTTTTGTTAAAGGAATTAGCCATATTTATTAATACTACTTAGTTGCTACTGGAGCATCGGTGGCTCAGTGGTGTAAGCACTTGACTTGTAATCTACAGGTCTTGAGTTCAAATCCCGCCATGTACCAATGTGATTATCGATTTTTCAAATTTCCATACATAATTTACCCGACAGTGAAGGAAAATATCAAGATGCAATCTGCACATATCGGCGAAGACATGCAAAGATATGTGTTAAGTCACCCAACCCTCAATGGGCCAGCATGGTTGACTATGGCCTAGTCACTAACTTAGGGTAGACTCTGAGCCATTCGGTGAGGATGTATAGTGATCTGGTGATGAAATTTGCTACTTGCTTACTTGCTACTACTTATTGCAACACATATTATGTAAATAGATGCATTCCTAGTTAAGGTCTAAATATATCTACATAGCTATTCATTGATTTATTTCAAGGCCTTACAAGAAGCCATATAATTTAGTTTAGAGACACACTTGATGCATGTATGCTTAAAATATAAATTAAAATTTAACGTTAGCTTTTCCTTTCTACTTTGCAGACTTATTTAAAAAAAAAAACAAGATATAAATTTAGCCCATGTCCTTCAGTGATATTGTAGCTTTCTAATGGCAAATATTTTAAATCAGTTAAGCAGTATTTATATAGATTAATTACATACAAGAATATTAATCTTTCGTCTTTATAATATTAGTGTTCAAATTAAGAATTAAGATATAATACATAAATAAATAAAACAATGTTCTTTTTCCCCCAACATTTATTTTTATATTTGTTACGCTTGCACTTGACCAATATCCCACCTGAAGAAAGTGATGATGCAGTCAAAAGATGGTACATGCTAGCTTAATAAGTAGCTGACCTTAGATGGAGTAGCAAACAATATTTATTTATGAATCTAATTAGAATTGACAATAATAGAGCTATAAATGTCTAATTAAGATAAATTAATACATATTTAAAGATAATTTAAACAATAACATTACTCCAACCGGGGAAGTACAATCACCTAACAGAAAATTGATATTGGTAATTTTATTTCTATACTAACTATAGCTTTTGCCTGCGACTCTGTTCTATACTAAATGACTTAGTAAATATATGTTTCTGAGTGCAGTATACGATTTCTTTTTTTTTACGCCTACTGCTTTTTGCTTTATATTGCCAAGATGTTACATTACAACTGTTACAACACTCTTGCGCAAACTTTCGTTCAATAAAAAAATTACATGAATTAACCAAATTCAAATAATAAAACATTTAAATCGTCTAGAGAAATGTTATTTAATATTTACGTTAGTTATGAAATATGCGATCGTAATCCATACATGTCTAAACTATTAGTTTATGCCTACATTGACTTAATCTCAATAATAATATTTAAGTACTTACACTTCCAGTATCCGATCCCCTTTCCTGATGCCAGCCAGCTCAGCCGCTCCTTGCTCCAGGACAGCGCTGACATGCTGCAGGGGCGCATATAATTCACCATTGATGGACCTTAGCTGCCCACCTTCCGAAACCTGACCGCGCACGTTAAAACCGAAACCAGTTTCAGTTTTATATATCGTAACTCGACGGGGCCCATTGCTTTCAATTGGGCCCTTGTTATTTCTATCAATACTGTTATTATCGGTCTCTGTCTCAGCCATTTTGGACAGTTTTGACCAGATGACAGATGCAATTGTATGTCGCTGGCAAAGAGTACATGACACTGATAGTAGTTTAATAAATTACTTTGTGCCTAAAACTGAACTGTTTCAAATCGTTGAACAGGCCGCTGCTTAAAAATAACAGCTTTTGCTTCGATTCTACTTAAATTATCTGTTAATCTTATTGACAGTTAATTTGATCCGTATTATTAGTTCGTATCTTCACTGCCGCTATCACCCGCAACCGTCAGTACCAATATGGCAAGAACCAGAATCAAATCGGCACAAAAGCTACGATTTATAGCCTATCTTGGTAAGGCACGTGAATACTCTTTGAAATGCACATGTTACCTGCGTAAAAAATCTTATATTGTGTAAGATTTTCTAAGTCAAGAAGTAAGTTTTGAAGAGAATATTTAAAACTTACTCAATCAGTTATTTCCAAGTATTTCCTAGCATGATTTTTCTAAATCCGTAAATTCTGAAATCAAAGATTTTGACCAGATACATTAAAAAAAAGAATTTGAGAAATCAAAAGCAGATGGCGACACTGGTAAAACAACGTGGTAAAGAAAATTCCAATAACTTCACATTCACATCAAAATCAGCTGTGAACATCAGTATGGCCGCACTATCACCTATAAAATATTTTTTTTTATAATTCAGATAAATAAATAGAAAAGTGCAATTTTTGTGTTCGTAGCGCGTTAGATTGTGTTAGAATTTAGAACACTGTCGGTGTTGATGTTGACTAAAAGTGTTGCGTCATGATAGGACACCTCTCACTGACAAACAAATACAACAAAAATTGCTAACTACGAACAACTGGCGGCTGTTTGTTACATTTGAGTGATCTTTTTATTTTTGGCTTCGGTTGTGATCACGGGCTGATGTATTTCGTGCATCATTTGAAGATAAATAAGTAACAATGAGCAGCATAAGACTTAGCTTCGTGTCGGTGGGAAGGATAGCGGTACGGAGAAATTCGCATCTGACAACTGGTGAGTGGATTCCCTTTATTCGTTTGGCTTTTGCCCAAAGTTTTATGTCGCAGTTACAGGACAGGTACAGTTCGTATCATTGTTTGATAACATGACGTCACGTATTATGTTATTATGTTTTCATTCAAATGATAATCATTATTACGGTTTATATTGTTTTCTATATGTTTTTACGCTTTATCTGTAGAGTATAGTATTAGTGGAATAACAGTGGTTTCTAAGATAAGGTCAATAACATTAAAATTGTATAATTTGTGCTTGACATTGACTCTTAAGGTCTTTGAGACAAATGTGGACCATTCATCAGTAATGAATGTATAAGTGGTCTAATATGCATAAATATTAAATAGCAGTGATGTATTTGCATATTGTGTTGTAATATTTGAATTAACAAACATTTCGTAAACACTTTTAGAGGTTATTTAATTGGAGCATAGTTAGAGAATTTCATATGTTTAAACATTTTATATAAGTTTATTGTTGCTGGCCACCAGTGTTAAGAATTTGTAGCATTTTTCTTTTTGCATAATTAACTTGACTAGATAAATATGTGGTATATGGAGAGGTAGATTTGTGTAATTTGAAAAATTACTTTTTGAGGATTCTTTTATTTTTTTATGTGTCCAATTTTTATCCAGCATTATTCTAAAGTATATTTTTAACATCAAAATTACTATTTGCGGTCTACGCTGAGCCTGCAGCCCTTTGTTGTCGATTTAACTTTTTTTTTTTACTTAGCTCATAAGAAACTGTTTTTGTGACAACAATAAAAGTCTTTTTATTTTTATTTATTATTTTTTATTTGATGTTTAACTTTTTATCTATGCATATTATCTGAATTTAGCCTTGTTCAAATGTCAGCTTTATTTGTTTCTTTACAATGCAAGTTGTTTGTGGTAATTTGCTACCAAATAAGGCCAGGTAGGGGTCCTGGCCTTATTTGGTAGATATTGTGTATAGTGGTAGATTTGGTAGATATATTATTCGAAATATAAAACTTTGTATTGGAAGTTGTATGCATGTTTCAATTTTCTATTGCTATTTACTATTTGGCTAGCTACTAATCATTCAATCTAATGGGATTGTTTTCTTATTGGAATGATTGTTTTTATTAACTTTTCACTTGGGACAATGGGAAAAAATATAGAAAAACCAGTCTTTTGAAACACCCCAATGTCATCAATAAATTACAAAATGATAAAATTTATTTATTAAAACAACATTATTTGCAACACAAAAAAAGAAAACCTACTTCAAGACAAAAAAATTAGACTTTTTGTGTACTCGTTTTTTAAGAAAACCTTAAACTACTGGATAGTTTTTAATATTGAAGAAAGTGGGACCAAATCATGTAAATTGGATCATAAATTGCTTTACATACATAAAAAAACGATCAATATGAGAACCTCTTTATTGAAGTTGGTTAAAAATGGTTAAAGCATCAGATTACTAATCTTGCAGATACAGATTTAAAACCCATTTGACTAGATACACTTCAGTCTGTGTATAAACCCTATCATTTAGACTTAGGTCTCTCTCCACTAATAGTCTGAGAGTATTAAGTGAAAGTTGTGTTATGTAACAGAATTCATACAGCCAGAGGGGGCGCCGCAGACCTCTGATAATGAGTCATGATTTCCTCCAATTAGCTTAGCTTTTTTCCTATGTATTTTATCATTATGGAGGAAAACATCTCGTAAGTCATATATTCTTATTTGTTTTACCAGTGAAAGGTATTTTTTTTTGGTGAAGTTATAGCAGATTTTTGTTAATTTTCAAATATTTCTTACACAAGTAAGCTACGATGTGGTTTATACTATTGTGGGGTTGAACTCTTGACTTTGTGATCTAAATTCATGCACTATTGGTTTTTTTTGTATATTATTTTGCTTTTAGTTAATCTAAAACTATTTGAGATAAAATGTTTTCTAGCTTTTGACTAGACTGACTGGCTTTCGGTCTAACCTTACTTCTTACTAATATTATAAATGTGAAAGTTTATATGGATGGATGGATGGATGTTTGTTAGAGTTTGTAGCTTAAACGGCTGAAAGGATTTCGATGAAATTTGGTATAGATGTAGAGGATAGTCTGGAAGAACACATAGGCTACTCATTTTTGTTTTTTTAAATTCCATGCGGACGGAGTCGCGGTCGAAAGCTAGTGTGTAAATAAAGTCAACAAAAGCATATCAAATTCTGTTCTGGATTGGTGTAAGAAATATAGTTTTAATAAAATTGAACATATAATGTTTGACCACATGTTGTATTTTTTTTGCTTATCCGAGGCTTATATTAGCTATATTTATTTTACCTTATCTTTTTGTAAATTCAATTTTTTTGGCTATACAATTAGCTACAAGGTCATTTCTGACAGGTGTTAAGATCAATTAAACTTATATTTGGTTTCCTTATCCACATAAATTGCTTAATTTTTTCTCTATTAGTTGCCAGTGTTTGTATCATGTTTCACTTAAGTTATCTATGTATTCGTTTATTACTTACTAGCTGTTGCTCGCGACTTCGCCCGCGTGAAATAAAAAAAATATACCCTATGTACCACTGATAACATAGCTTTTTAATGTTGATTTTTTTTATTTGGCCCAGTAGTTTTTGAGTTATTTCAATACATACAAAAGTACAAATTTTTCATCTTTATAGTATTGTGTAGATGTTAAAAATAGTTTGTGTCGTTAACGAGGATTTAGATAGACTAACTTAAGCTATAATTTTTTCCTATATATCAGAATTACATATAAAATTATCGTCTAATGGTCAGCTTTTAAGAAAAACGTTGCGTGTTATATGTTTTAGATACATAATATTTTTTTCCAAAGCCATATGTTACAGATCACGCAATGTCTATTAAATATAATTGTAAAATATATATGGTAAATGTTGCAAGAGGAAACTTTCTATATTCATTACATAAATATGATACTTTTAAGATTATAATCGCGTGCGCATTGAATGAAACACATTTTACCAAATGGCGCCACTTTCGTTTTCTCGACGTTAATGAGATAATAATGGCTAGGTTTTAGAAGGCTTTAATGTTGTTTGTGTGTGTTGTTGTTTACTACCAAAACGGTGGACTTACGACAATAACGGCATCAAAGTTCAATCAATAATGTTAAAAAATATAACACGTTTGTCAAAGATTGATAAAGTCCTAAGTTATTGTTGTGATCATTGTTTTTTTTTTTTTATAATATAAGGTGGCAAACGAGCAAGCGGCCACCTGAATCCACCGAAATGGAAAGCGATATATATGGATGTTGGCTATAGCTTTCGATATCGACAAAACTCTTATGAATGCAAGACTTATAGCCTGTCCCACCACTGGTTGATAGAGGCTCAGATAGCTTAAAAATGACGTCACTGTCAGATAAGGGAACTAAATCCGATATTTCCGTCATATATTTTACACGTTGGATTGTTATCAGACTATTTACAATTTGGTGGGACAGGCCCTTAAGATCCTTTCAGAAGCGTGCCATTATCTTGAAAACCGGCAACCCACAGTTCCTCTATTGCCATGTAGTTGTCTTGTCTATAGATGACATTCGTTTATCGTTTGGACTCCCCTGTCTCTTCTTACTCTTATTAATATTATAAATGCGAAAGTTTAGATGGATGGATTATTTAGAGTTTGTAGCCTAAACGGCAGAACGGATTTCGATTAAATTTGGCATAGATGTAGAGGATAGTCTGGAAGAACACATAGGCTACTCACTTTTGTTATTTTTTTAATTCCACGCGGATATAGTCGAATACGAAAGCTAGTAAAAAAAAACTTAAAATTTATATTCAATTGGAGGTATATTTGATTGAAGTTCTTTACCATAGTTGCAAGTTTACTGTTTATAGCGATATTCTGAAACTGGTTTTCGATTAAAGCCGAAAATGTAATCCGAATTTAATATGGAGTGTGTCAAGGTGAGTGTTGCAAGTGGTTTTTGCCTTCCCCCTTGCCATCATGCCCCGCAACACGCCCCCGCCCCGGCTCTTAAGGGCAAGGATATGACGCTCCTTATGTGTGAAGCCAACTTGTTGATCTCACTGTCTACGTCTCTAGATTATAACTTTGATATTAAAAGAGAAATTGTAATATGCAAAGACTTTAACCTTTTGAAAATAATCGCATAAAAACAAAAGTTTTCTGATCTCGGAGAATTTTGATTTAGCAAGTAATTTTTTATGTCTCGAGGATAACGAAATTAATAGGAAATTGCGAAAAAAATGCCAAATTAACATAAAATGTAATTAATTTTGTAACCAAGACATTGAATTGATTTGTGGAAATTTTAATTTAAAATCTTTGAAAGTTCATAGTAAAACAAAAAATCAATTATTATAGTTGATAAGTGCATTAGAGTACAATGTTTTTATGCTAGTATTTTACGTTATAACTTATCTAGAATTGAAACAAAGAAACACCTTTAAACATTATTAACATATTATACATTAAAGTTACATTGACGTACTATTTCTAAGTATTTTTAACCACACAATTAATTGTATCATTAAAAAATAAAATAAATTTTACTTCACAATACATAATAAAGTTATTTGTTAACTAAAACAGATAAAGACAATCGTAGTTCTACAAACACGATTATAGTGTGAATAATCTAAAAACAATACAAGTACTATTAAATATTTGCTTCTTTGCTGCATGATATTGATAATTTTTGTATCACTAACCACAATAAAGTTGCCAAGATCAGTTTAACTTACGCTCGTAACACAGAGAGGTAGGTAGAAATGACAAACGCCCAATCGGCGAGATTCTAGAACCAATATAGGTTTTACATAATATAAGGCTTGGCATTTTACAATGCCTTAAATTACCTGCATAATATAAAAGTGGCCAGTAACCAAGAAAGGGTTGGCTACCCCTGCAATAAAGGTGAAACTTTGTATGGAGAGATGTTAGTGGATTTCATAGCGGAATTAATTGACTTAAGTCATCTTCAAAACTACTAAGTCATTACTAGTTGTTTTAGGCTTTCTTCAAATTTATCCTGTAAAGATTGAAATAAGGGGTGAACGTAAATTTAGAACTTTAAACTCCACGCGGACGGTCGCGGGCAACAGTTTAAAATTAAATAATGCGACCGCTTTCTGCGATTTATAATTGTTTATTCTGTTCTTTTGGCAGTGAATAATGAAGACATGTAAGATAAAATATTATCTTCCCGCTCCTGACTGTAACTTGAATCCAACTTCGCAAATTACATGTCGAGGCGGGTCATTACTTAAGTGAAATGCAACCGTGCAATGTGCATGCAATAAACAATATGAGAACGAGATGTATGTATGGGTTAATGGCGTTGTGAATGTGTACTTCCAAAACCGGACAATTTATTCAAATCACGACAGCGAACATTTTAAAATTTTACTTGCGAATGTCTGAACGGACCCTAATTTTGCATTCATCATATAAATATTATACTTCATACTAATATTATAAATGCCAAAGTTTAGATGGATGGATGTTTGTTAGAGTTTGTAGCCTAAACGGCTGAACTGATTTCGATGAAATTTGGCATATATGTAGAGGATAGTCTAGAAGAACACACAGGTATTTGTTTCTTTTAATTCCGCGCGGAGTCGCGAGCGAAAGCTAGTAGTTTTAATAAATGAAGACAAAGTATTAATGATTTATAATAGCTAACGAGAAATGTTTTCTTGGCATAAACACAATGTAAATGATATTAATAGAGATGATTGTAGATGACAGAAAAATATTCGAGTGTTGTTTATGCATTAGTAGTGCATTGCTCCCGTGAATCACTGCGATATCAAATGACTTAATTTCATCACAAATATGTTTGTAATCGAGTAAACGATTATCATCGATATATTAAGCTGGTGTCCGAAATCGTGAAGGAAGACTTTTTAGTTTTTTTTTAATGCAACAAAATTTTAGTGATTATTGTAATTTGATTTGTTTTTTTTGCTTTAGTCACCGATGCGTTAATTTTAAATATTTAATTAAAACTCTGTATTCATAAAGCTGTAAAATTAAAAAACTGTTTTTTATTATTATTTTAAAAACGTCTCAGATGAAAAACAGAAATTCGCTTTTGTTGTCGGTTTTATTTCGTTAATTAAACCAAAATATTAAAAACAGGCAGTAACCATTGTTGTATATTTTTTAATAGTGTATACCCCAGGTTAATGTTGAAATATACCCTTCGAGCCGTAACTTAATCACCGCTGAATTGCGTCAAACAACGAAGATTTTTAAAAAATTTTTTTTGCACAAATGTTAATCCAAATTTATGTAATTTATACTTATTAAATGGATTCTCCTTGACTTTAATATTCACTCTTAATTATATTTATGTAGTCACCATTGACTTGTGTTTAAATATTTTTACATTCGACAGGTCTGTTTGTCTTCATAAGTCACTTGTAATATCGAACTGCAATCAATGCAAGTTTAAGAGCGGGCACCTTTGTCTAAACTATCACACATTTGTTGTACGATTGTCGATTGTTTCGCAGCCAATTCAACTGTTTAGTTGAACAACTAACAATCGAGTAGTGTGCGCACCTCCATATCTATACTATCTATACTATTATAATAAAGCGTAAACACTCACTTCTTTGTTGCCTAAGATGTCAGCAATTACAGCATATTTTTGAATAATTCTTTTTTTAATAAAAAGCCGTACACTTACGCTATTAAAATTAGGTGGTAAATGTTTTGGATAAAAACTCTAATGTGGGAAAGAGACCATAAGTTGCTGCCAACATCTAGAAAGAAAGATTGCTAAGGTTTGTCATGTCATGTCATGTCATTTTGATATTTGCTATTGATAATTTGACAAATGTAAACAACAAAATAAAGTTTTTATAATTCCACGCGGATGAATCCGCACGCGAACAGCTAGTAAGGTCATAAGACTAAACAGTTGTGCGATAGTTTAGTCAAATGTGTGCGATCGATCTAAATCGAATAATACTTGATATACGAACACTTGTGCGATAAAAAATTACTTGGTAACACTTGAGCGTAGTGAAAGTGTTTTATTGGAAAGCTCCGCTTTGGCATATCGCTTGCTGAGAGTATCCCCTCTGTAACTACACTGTGAGCTCTGATTATGAACTCAAAAATATCCCTACGCTTGGACCACATAGTGCTTGTTATTCTAATGACGCTGGAAGTATTCCCCAGGTTTAGATGTTTCAATATGACCTGAGTTTATAGGTTAGTAGCTATCGCCCGCGACTCCGTCCGCGTGGAATTAAAAAAAAGTTAGTAGCCTAAGTGTTCTTCCAGACTATTCTCTAATCTACACCAAATTTCATCGCATTTATAATATTGGTATGATTTGGTTTGTTAATTAACAAAATTGATGCTGACGTAGATTATCTTAAGCTACAATTTTATGATTTACATCTTAAATTAACTTAAGTAATGTTAGAAAGAGGATTTGTAGATTTTGGTAGTCTTTATGTTTATGTTTCAACGTCGTAATTAATCGTATTGTAGTTTAAATATTTGTCTTACAAAATTTGCTATTTAAACATACGATAGTTTAGTTTTTAGGAGCCATCGAATTTTTACCTTGTTTTCTTTGCTTTATTGAAAGCTTTCGTTTTAGTTTAACATATAAAAACTGAATGGGTTGTACTTTAGAAAATCTTGAGTCACATTTAGATCACAAAGAGTTGCGGTCACACAAAATGAAGTGTCTACTCGTGTAAGATGCGGTTTACACAGGCATCGGTAAAGACGTATGTGTGTGGATTACTTTAATGGTGGGTTTTTATTGCTGAAATTTATGAATGAAATTATTAGACTGGTGACAATAATAAACAGTTTGGAATTTTCGCTTTCTCTTACTTATTATTAATATTATAAATGAGAAAGTAAGAGATGGATGGATGTTAGAGTTTGTAGCCTAAACGGATTTCGATTAAATTTGGCATAGAGGATAGTCTGGAAGAACATAGGCTACGCAGTTTTTTTTTTTAATTCCACGCGGACGGAGTTCCGAGCGAAATTTAGTGCTTTATAATTTTTCTTTATTCCAATGATTGGCTAAGATTATTATATGAAAGTATTTTGCATTCTTTTGTATACGAAAAATTTAAATTCAGTATTCATCGAAAGTCGCGGTTTGTGTGAGCTTTTTTGTTTATTTTTCCTGTTTCTTTGTTGGAATACACAGCGTAATATTGCGCTAAGTGATTTCACTGCTTGATAAATATTGATGTAAGTATCGTTTAATCACGATGACCGAATTTTCGGTTATCCTTGAAGGTTGAATTAAGCTCGCTACATACAGTCCGTTCTGACAATTGTAACGGAACAGTTCAACTTCCAGTAGCAAATGAGCGTTTGTAGCGGCCTTTAGATTATGTATGAGAAAATGACGACGAGGTTTTACAATATCTGGAAATTACTAACTAAATCTGCTTGTACAAATTGCTTTGTGAATCTTGTTCTATTAGGAAATTATTTCTGAAGTTGGTATGACTTGCAATTCAAATTATTTGCAAATCATTCTAGTCCTGTTTTATATTTGCTGATCACAAGGCAAAATCTAACCACTGAAATGTTCAATACTTGAGATCGATCCGCAGATTATTAAAATTCTTTTTTTTATCATCATTATTTCATTATCCATTAAACAATCAAGTTTTTCATAGTAAAGTATTTAAAACCAAGGATAGCAGTCAATTAAAAACATCCAAGATAACCAAAAGCAGTTTTAGATTGTATATTGAGTTCGTCCGTCAATCTTTTATTAACTTGTTGCAGGAATTGGTTTATCTGTATACACCTAGTTAGCGCACGAGGTCAGTTCATGGCTAGGCTTTGTTTGTAGCTGACCTTAGAGGTTAGTGTAACTTTGGCCGTGAAGATTCCGTTTAATTATAAGTGAAAGTAACTAACTAAGCCTCAATGCAAGGAATTAATTAAGGTTTGGATTGCAAAATGTCTTATTTCCAAAAAATACTCCTATACCAATGTTTCTATTTAAACCCCTTTTTCTTATAAGAAAGGGTGGAAAAGCAACGTGGACTTGACGCTGGAGGAGACGCATAAGAAGGGGAAATATCCTCTTTATGTGCGTGCGTCTTTATGTGAGTGCGTCTCCTCCCTCAATTTAGGGTTGGCAACGCATCCGCTATTACTTATGTCTATGGGCGGTCACTTCGCCATTTTGGCGGATTCAGGTGGCCGCTTGCTCCTTTGCCACCTTATGATATATAAAAAAGAAACTATTAGAGCGTTTTATTCTATAGATGGATAGCACCGTACTTGGATAATTTCTTGTAATATTCCTGCAGTCGATTCAGTTTAGCAACTGCAACTATGTAATGTCTAGAAAGGTCTTAAGTTGACCTTCCATATTACACTTGTCTCACAGTCAATAATCTATTCATTTAATAATCAATGTGACCTAAATGAGTAATTTAAATGATCTACCACCAAGACCCTAATACTTAGTTACAGTTATAAAGTATTTTGGAAACGCTTTTTTTAGAAACAGGGGCTATTACGAATATTTACGTCACAATTGCGTGAACGTATTCGTAACTTTATCGACAAAATTTGTATGAGATTGGTTGTAACTTACGCCTGGTTTCCGCTGCACAAATAAAAAGTTTGAAGTTACGAAATCATTTTCATGAATACTCGTGATCAGCTAGAACTGGAGCGCATTATTAGAGCGTGCGCACACTTTTGACTAAACTATCGCACAACTGTTTAGTCTCGCTTTGATTCCTATCAGCTTATATGGATGTACACTACTCGATTTTTAATTGTGCAATCAATTGAATTGGCTGCGAAACAATCGACAATCGCACAACAGTTGTGCGATAGTGTGCGCCCACTCTTATTTTAAGTATACCCAGATTAAGTAGGGATTTTTTAAAGTATGACTTATGTTTGTTAGGTGGTGTACATATATGCCGTGCTGTACGGCGGGCCTGTTTGCGGCCGCTGACCACGTGTTCGGTGCTGTGCAAAAACCCAGGCGAGCAGCCGCCCGGCGCAACGGGCACTCCCCATGGACCGCCAAAGGACGCAGCAGGTAACATACAAAAAAAGTTGAATAAATAGGTATACATCCAGAACTATAAAAATGACATGCTGTAATATTAGTGGGAGTAAGTAATGAATAGGAAATGCATATTTTCTTACGCTAAAAGCTATTTGCTTAATTTAGCCTTATATTCCGAAAAACTAACAATAAAACAAAAAAAAACATCTAAAAATTGACAATAGTAATAAATATTCAAGTTTTTATCCTTTTTTGATTTTTCTTTGTAAAACAATACTGACATTGATATAATCCTTTTGTTAATAAAAAAATACATAATTACGTTTACGCTATTTTTGTACCTATGCAAGTAAAGACGTCATCGTAAACTATTGATAATAAAAAGTTAGTCTTTTTTGCAACAAAAGTTAATCAATTATAAAAAAAACAAATTCAATTATAAAAAAACCCATTTGTATTCATAAAATGAGTTTTAAAATCGTAAATTAAAACATACACGTGCTGGCAAATGTACAAATTACTTAGTAATTTGACGTGTATTGTTATGGTTTCACGACACGTGTCTAGAAATAAACATTAAGACAATATCGCAAATCTAAATAAAGACAAGATAATGCTTTATGTATATTGTAAATAATATTTCGTCTCCATCGAGAAACTGCACTTTTTCACCAAGCATATTTAGATTTAAGAGCGTCGGTGGCTCAGGGTTTTGAGCACTTGACTTGTAATTTAACAGGTCTTGGGTTCGAATCCCGACGTACCAATGTGATTTTTCGAATTTCATATGAACATAATTTACCCGACGTTCTTACGGTGTAGGAAAATATCGTGATGCAACCTGCACATATCAGCGAAGAAATTTAAAGATATGTGTGAAGTCAACCCGCAGTGGGTCAGTGTGATTGACTACGGCCTAGTCACCCCTTGTTAGCACCTCGGTGGGGACGTATAGTGAGCTGGCGATGAAGTATATTAAGATAGGCATCTCTTTGATTAAAGGTCTCCTTAAAGATAAAATAATGAACTTCAATGACAACCGTTGGTGAAATGAAATTCTCATAGGGATTTAAATAGTACTTAAGGGAACACTAATACTAATTTAAGGAATGGTTGGTAAGATGGTCATTAAGCTCCCACCCCTTAAATTTACTACTTATCAAATTTGATCAAAAAGGATGTTAATTTTTATTTTGAAGTCGCATATTTATCAACAAATAACTTTCAGATTCACGAATTGCCTTTTTTTTCAAGTCTTGACGCATGACATTTTTTCGTCTTGTATAGATCAACGATCTTTGTCGTGTACAAGTAAAAAACGTAGCGTGTATTGTGTTTTTGTTCTTATTTTATTATATATAGTATAAAAAAGATAATAATCAACTTAAAACAAAAATTGTCTGGCTATTTCAAAAAATAAAAAAGTTTTGAAGAATAGCTCTACTCCCCCTCCCCATCCCCATCCTTTTCTTATTAGGAAAGTATGAGAAACTGAAGTATATTTGACGTAGGAAGAGGATCCTCTTTATATGCGACTCCTTCGTCGATTAGGCAACGCATCTGCAATCTGCTGCCGAATAGACTGAACTGATTTTAACAAGTGTCAAAAATAACAGGCAGAACTTTTACCATTAATATATTTTTGACGTCAGGTCAGAGTTCCGGCGGTAAAAAGTCCGGCTCCGGCGCAGGTAGTGGCGTGCTCACGTGCCCCAAGTGTGGTGACCCCTGCACCCATGTAGAGACCTTCGTCAGCTCAACACGCTTCGTCAAATGCGACAAGTGTCACCACTTCTTCGTGGTGCTAAGCGAAGTCGACACCAAGAAGAGTATCAAAGATAACGCAGACAACAAATCCGGTTTCTACAGGTCAGTCAAAACTGCATTAAATATCCTAAAGTATGCACAATATTAACTTGTACCATTGTTTTGTCTTTGTTATTGGTTTGTAATGTTGTTTGAAGAGAGTCGGTGGCTCAGTGGTTTAAGCATTTGCCTTGAGATATACAGGTTTTGGGTTCGAATCCCCGCCATGTACTAATGTGATTTTCGAAATTTCATAAATACATAAATTACCCGACGTTCTTACGGTGAAGGAAAACATCGTGGTGCAATCTTCACATATCGACGAAGAAATTCAAAGATATGTGTAAAGTCAACTAACCCACAGTAAGCCAGTATGTTTGACTATGGCCCAATCACCCCTTACTTAGGATAGGCTCCGAGCCCCTCAGTGGGGACGTATAGTGAGCTGGTGATGATTATGTAGCCCACAGCATGTCGTACGTGTAAGGCTTTATATTAAAAAAGGAATGATTCAAAAATATTCTGTAATTGCTGACATCCTACATAACATTTTTTTTTGTTTACGCTTGATTATATTAGTACAGATGAAAATAAACTCGAAGATATATGTAGAATAATATATCTAATTCCACAGTAATCAGATATCTTATCGTGGAATAAATCGTATTCGGTGTGAAGAGTCGTTGAACTTAAAAAATTGCATTTCTTATACGTGATCTTTGTTCTTTTTATCAATTTGCTTAAGTAGTTTTTTTTATGTTATTTATTTCGGATACTAATGAACTAAGGTCGAGGTGACTTTACTGCTGTACATACGTTTGTCATTAAATACACAGAGATTGACAAATTTATGTGACTCGGTCGTAAGTTACTAAATTATGATATCTCTCTACAGCCTTCTGTCTTTGTCCAAAAGTTTCACAAACTCCTTGTCGTACTGCAGATATTTTGTCCAATTTTTAATTCATTGCCTATTGTATAGGTTTTCTGACAGAATCAATTGATAGAACAGCCCCCTAACTGGCTCTATTAAGCTTGTCGTAATCTTTGAAAACTCCTTTAAACCCGCTTATATACAAACTGTGCGTGTGTAGGTCTTCCAGCCAGTTGAAATATTCAGTTAAAGATTCTTCTATAAAAAAAATCATCAAAACAAAGGAGAATCTGTTTTCGCAACAGATAACCTTAACATATTTGTTGTCTCTATTTTTGCAAAGATAATGAAAGAGATAAGAATAAAGTATTTGTTTTTAAACAATTGTCGTCAGTGGGAACTCGCGTATCAATTTAATTAATACCAGAGATGAACCTCCAGCGGTCAATATCACTAAGGTGAAGGAACTCTGGCTAGTGTTTATATAAATCATAATTCTTACTTATACATGCGATAATTTACATGTATGGATGTTTGTTACCACGTATCCAAGCTTAATAGATCTCGATGAAATATGGCATAGATGTAAAACATAGTCTGGAAGAACACATAGGCTGTTTATTAAGACATATATTTAACTTTTTTTTTTTCGATGTTCTGTAGAGATCCTACAGTTACAAGAAGGACGTTAGTTATGAGTGTGGAGGTACACCGTTAGAGGTAGACGTAGAAAGAGATGGATTGCGTGAAAGGTGACATGATTAAGGAGTGATGACTGAGATGACGGATGATAGAGTTATTTGGAGGACGAAAACCCGGTGCGCCAACAATACGGGAGTAGGATAAGCTAGGGGAGATGGATGGTCTGTAAAGATCATAGAGTGTTAAATTATCTGCGTGTAACTTGATTATAGACTTTTTATATACAGTGCAGGACAAGCGGCCACTTCAAACTTCTCTTCTATATACTTGCGTAAGAACAGCCGTGACATTGCATTGCGCAAGCGCCGGTCGTCGCGGAAACTTCCGCTGATCTCTTGAAAGTGAATCTTATGACTGTCCAATCCGATATGTCTTGTTACAGCATACATTCGTGTCTGTTATTACAATATAACAAAGCATTCTAAGCTTTTGTTGATGGGAATAAATATTACTTAAAAATTGTGTTAAAAACGCATAATTTCCTATCTATACTAATATTATAAAGAGGAATGATTTGTATTTTTGTATGTATTGAAATAACTGAAAAACTACTGGGATGATTTCTAATTCTTACACCATTAAAAAACTACGTTATCACTGTGTAACATTTTTCACTATGTATTCAATTCTACGCGGACGAAGCTGCGAGCAACAACTAGTTACTTAAAGAACTCGATATCAAGTTTAATTTATACGAATACTAGCTTTCGACCGCGACTCCGTCCGCGTGGAAATAATCATAAAAAAAAAAACAAAAATACGTAGCTTATGTGTTGTTCCAGATTTTCCTCTACATCTATGCCTAATTTCATTGATATCCGTTCAGCAGTTTAGGCAACAAAATCTAACAAACACCCATCCATCTCAACTTTCGCATTTAATTTCGAGATGATGACGTCTTGAACTAAAGCTAAAGTTTAAATGACATTTGTAACTTACAGAAAGCCACCGCCGCCTCCGAAGAAGATCTTTGAATATCTGAACAAGCACGTTGTAGGTCAAGAGTACGCTAAGAAGGTGCTTTCTGTGGCGGTGTACAACCACTACAAGCGCATCTACAACAACGTGTCCAGCGGCGCGCATGCAGACGCCCACCATCCTCTGCATCACACGCATAGAGGTACCAACACCGACACCAACACCAGCACCAGCTACGTTGATACTTCATCACACACAATACACTAACATACGGAGTTCTATCACAGTGGACACCGAGACTACATAATGCATTAATATTTCGGTTTCAATGTTTAAGTATGCTTTGGTCCGTGACTCCGTCCGTGTAAAATAAAAAAAACAAAAGTAGCCTATGTGTTCTTCCAGATTATACTCTACATCTATGGCAAATTTTATTGAAATCAGTTCAGCAGTTTACGCTACAAACTAACAAACATCCATCCAAGATTCATTAATACATTTTTTTTAAACTATGCCTTTTAGCAACTTCATTCTGAACATTTTTTATTACGACGTTATTACATATCTATGTCTATACTAACATTATAAAGAGGAAAGATTTGGATTTTTGTATGTATCCGTTTCACGTAAATACTACTGGGCTTATTTCAAAAATTCTTTCACCATTACAAAGGTAATTTATCTGTGAATAACATAGGCTATATTTTTAATTTCACGCGGACGAAGTCGCGAGCAACAGCTAGTGTATGAAATATGTAATCGAAACAAATCGAAGTAAATACATTGCCCTATGTATTAGTATTAATTTAAATACTAGGTTGTTTATCGAAAGTATTGTCAGGTCACGTTAGGCAAAAAGTCAGCAATTCGTTACACTCTCACGAACACTTTTTGTCTACAAAGTTTCACTATTCTGATTTACGGTATTCAATTTGTCAAATCGATCTCACTATTGTATTGTTTTGTCTTATTTATATTCAAAATGTAAACCCTTGATTCTGTACTGAAGACGAAATTACTTTGTTCCTGATTAGCTGTTGCTCGCGACGTCCACGGGATATATGCCTTTGTTATTCAGCGATAACATAGCTTTCCAATAGTAAAGGATTTTTTTTATATCGGCCCAGTAGTTTATGAGTTATTTCAATACATACAAGAATACAAATCTTTCCTCTTTATAATATTAGTATAGAAGTAGAGATTAGTATAGACTTATAGTAGTAGTAGAGATTAGTATAGACTAGTTGACAACCGTGATAGCGTTCTTGCGGAATTAAAAAGCTTAACTATATGTTATTCCATTATTAAGCCCTTGTGTTAACACACATCTAAATAAATATTATAAATGTGAAAGTTTAGATGGATGGATGGATGTTTGTAAGAGATGTCAATGTCGATGTAGGTGTCGATGAAATTTGGTATATATGTAGAGGATAGTCTGGAAGAACACATAGGCTACTCACTTTTTCTTTAATTACACGTGTACGAAGTCGCGGGCGAAAGCTAGTTTATAATATTAGTATAGAAGTAGAGATTAGTATAGACTAGTTGACGACCGTGATATCGTTCTTGCGGAATTAAAAAGCTTAACTATATGTTATTCCATTATTAAGCCCTTGTGTTAACACACATCTAAATAAATATTATAAATGTGAAAGTTTAGATGGATGGATGGATGTTTGTAAGAGATGTCAATGTCGATGTAGGTGTCGATGAAATTTGGTATATATGTAGAGGATAGTCTGGAAGAACACATAGGCTACTCACTTTTTCTTTAATTACACGTGTACGAAGTCGCGGGCGAAAGCTAGTTTATAATATTAGTATAGAAGTAGAGATTAGTATAGACTAGTTGACGACCGTGATATCGTTCTTGCGGAATTAAAAAGCTTAACTATATGTTATTCCATTATTAAGCCCTTGTGTTAACACACATCTAAATAAATATTATAAATGTGAAAGTTTAGATGGATGGATGGATGTTTGTTAGAGATGTCAATGTCGATGTAGGTGTCGATGAAATTTGGTATATATGTAGAGGATAGTCTGGAAGAACACATAGGCTACTCACTTTTTCTTTAATTACACGTGTACGAAGTCGCGGGCGAAAGCTAGTTTATAATATTAGTATAGAAGTAGAGATTAGTATAGACTAGTTGACGACCGTGATATCGTTCTTGCGGAATTAAAAAGCTTAACTATATGTTATTCCATTATTAAGCCCTTGTGTTAACACACATCTAAATAAATATTATAAATGTGAAAGTTTAGATGGATGGATGGATGTTTGTTAGAGATGTCAATGTCGATGTAGGTGTCGATGAAATTTGGTATATATGTAGAGGATAGTCTGGAAGAACACATAGGCTACTCACTTTTTCTTTAATTACACGTGTACGAAGTCGCGGGCGAAAGCTAGTTTATAATATTAGTATAGAAGTAGAGATTAGTATAGACTAGTTGACGACCGTGATATCGTTCTTGCGGAATTAAAAAGCTTAACTATATGTTATTCCATTATTAAGCCCTTGTGTTAACACACATCTAAATAAATATTATAAATGTGAAAGTTTAGATGGATGGATGGATGTTTGTTAGAGATGTCAATGTCGATGTAGGTGTCGATGAAATTTGGTATATATGTAGAGGATAGTCTGGAAGAACACATAGTCTATTTATTTTTGTTTATGTTTTTCTTTATTTCACGAGTACGGAGTCACAGGCCAAGCTAGTTTCAAAATAAATTATCGAATGCGACTAAAATCATAAGTCACTAGCTGTTGCTCGTGACTTCGTCCGCGTCTAATTACAAGATAATAAAAATTAAAGCCTTTGTTACTCACTGATAACGTAGCTTTATTTAAATCGGCCCAGTAGTTTTTGATTTATTTCAATACATATAAAAATACAAATCTTTCCTTAATATTATATTAGTGCAGATAAAAAACTGGTAAATGAACACTAAACTATATCTTTATTACTCCAAAGACAATAAGAGTAAGGACAATATGTTGAGTGATTCCTTGCGCGCAGAGCTGCTGCACGTGAGCCACGGCGGCGGGGGCGGGGGCGGGGGCGGGGGCGGGGGCGGGGGCGGGGCCGAGGTGCTGGACCGCCAGCAGCACGAGCTGCGCCTCGACAAGAGCAACGTGCTCCTGCTCGGCCCCACAGGCTCCGGTTAGTAGCTTCAAATATTTTTGGTCCCTCGAGCCATCGAACTAGTAATGCCATTATATCAAAGCGTGAGTTCTTTATGACTATTTTATTGTGATTTCATGTAAAGTAATCGTGTTTATTGTATTTGAATAGGTTTCAGCAACTTTTTCTCTACAGTTTTTTAATTGTTGGTCCTTCGAGCAAGCCTTACTAGTCATTATTGATTGGCCTATTTACCCCCTAACTAGTATACACGAGGCCTTCGATGGGAACATTTATGGGATGACATGTGTATTTTTTTAATATTTTAGTGTGATAAAAGAGCAAGCCGCCACCTAAATTCGCCGAGAGAGCCCATACCCTTAATTAACGGAAAAGGAGACGCACATAAAGAGGATATTTCTCCTTCCTATGCGTCTCCTCTATCGTCAAATTCACTCTCCATTCCCATCCTTTGTGTTTATGTTCAGTGCAATATGTTTGTGGTCGCAGGCAAGACGCTGCTGGCGCAGACGATCGCGCAGTGCCTGGACGTGCCCTTCGCCATCTGCGACTGCACCACGCTGACGCAGGCCGGCTACGTGGGCGAGGACATCGAGAGCGTCATCGCCAAGCTGCTGCAGGACGCCAACTTCAAGTGAGCCTCACGGACTTATGGAAGATTTAACATCTTCGTAACAATGACATGAGTCAAATGGAAGACATTCTGCGTATATTCTGATGAGTGTGCGCGCTGGATAACTCATTTTAGCCCTATCCCTTAGGCAGGGTGGGAAATGAAAGTTTTTCAGAGAATAGAATGCATAAGTAGGGAGTGTATCCGTTTTCTGAGCGTCATTAAAGTGGAAACGCATATGCATTTGTGGATATCCATGGGTCGGCAATTGTTTCGCTATTTTGGCGAATTCTGCGTGCTCGATAGCAACAAACGTAGGGACAATGTACTGATGTAGTTTTTATATCAGCGTGGAGCGCGCGCAGACGGGCATCGTGTTCCTGGACGAGGTGGACAAGATCGGCGCAGTGCCCGGCATACACCAGCTCAGGGACGTCGGAGGTACACAAGAAATACTAACCACAACTGTCTACTAATAGCAAATTTCCGACTCGAAGGACCAACACACTTTGGTCCCTCGAGTTGGGTATTTTGTATAGACTACGTCTTTTACTTTTAATCTTTATTGCCACTGCAGTTTTTTTTTAACAAAATGTTACTAGATTTTTGTTAATTTACTAATATTTCTTTTAGCATTCCAACTAAGCTCTAGGCTTGTGCTAGGATATGGTTCACGACAATAGTCGAATGCCGGGATTCGAACCCTCAACTTCACGATCGGTAGTCCGTACCCCAAACCATTAGGCAATTGGTGTTTCGCTTTATTTTAACAACTTTACAAAATTTTACATAAAATAAGTAATACTAACTACTAATTGATGCCAAATTGTATTGCGTTTTCAAAATCTCCCTTTAACAATAGCCAGTCTTAAATAATCCAGTTCCGTATAACACCAGCAACTTTTTTTAAACGGATTTATTGTATTAATTGAAATCCGACTCGAAGGACCATAGTGGCAGTGTAATGGCAGCGCTGTGTTGTGTGGTCGCAGGCGAGGGCGTGCAGCAAGGCATGCTGAAGATGCTGGAGGGCGCGGTGGTGTCGGTGCCGGAGCGCAACTCGCGCAAGCTGCGCGGCGACGCCGTGCACGTCGACACCACCAACATACTCTTCGTCGCCAGCGGCGCTTACAACGGCCTGGACAGGTGCGCCGTAACACACCACACCACATCACATCACACCACACCATACCACATCACATCACATCACATCACATCACACCACACCACACCACACCACACCATATCACATCACATCACACCATACCATACTATATCACATCACAGCACACCATATCACATCACATCACATCACATCACACCACACCACACCACACCACATCACATAACACCACATCACACCACACCATACTATACTACATCACACCACACCACACCACACCATACCACATCACATCACACCACACCATACCACATCACATCACACCACACCATACCACATCACATCACACCACACCACACCATACCACATCACATCACATCACACCACACCACACCACATCACATCACACCACACCATACCACATCACATCACATCACACCACACCATACCACATCACATCACATCACATCACATCACATCACATCACACCACACCATATCACATCACATCACACCATACCATACTATATCACATCACATAACACCACATCACACCACACCGACTTCTGCACACTCTTTACACAAAGTGACATTTACAACTATCGCTGATCGAAAAGTTACAAATGTATGACGTATGATAGAGCTATGTCTTCCACATAGCTCTATCATATGTCATTTCAGTCATAACTCCCTTTTTGATAATGTCACCTTTTACACAAGAGTGTCAACTATGGCTCCTCTAAATGTGTGTGTGTGCGTTGTTTCAGACTGGTGCAGCGGCGCAGCAACGAGAAGTACCTGGGCTTCGGCGCGTGGGACCGCGCGGGCGGGCGGCGCGCGGCGCTGGCGGCGGCGGCGGCCGACGCCTCCCCGCTGCAGTCCGCCGCGGCCGAGGGCGACGAGCGCGACGCCTGGCTGCGCCACGTGCAGGCGCGCGACCTCATCGACTTCGGCATGATTCCGGTACTGCCCTGCGCCCTGCGCCCTGCGCCCTGCGCCCTGCGCCCTGCGCCCTGCGCCCTGCGCCCTGCGCCCTGCGCCCTGCTCGCCCCGCCCACCGCCTCCCACCGCCCCCCACTGCACCGCCCCCTCTGTTGCAGGAGTTCGTCGGCCGCTTCCCCGTCCTCGTGCCCTTCCACAGCCTCAACCAGGACCTCCTCGTACGGATACTCACGGAACCTAAAAACGCCATGGTGAGTGACATACACGTGCATTGTAACGAAACAAACTCCGCCCCTTTTTACAAACCACAAAAGAAATAAGGGGTTGCTCAAACAACAAAGCAATGTACTGCATACAGACTGACCTTTTTCATTCGCGTCGTCTTAATACGTTTAAAACATTCAAACGACTGCAGATTTTAAAGTGGAACGCCACATAAAATGTGCATTGTGTGGTGTGCCAGGTGGCGCAGTACAAGCTGCTGTTCGCGATGGACAAGTGCGAGCTGTCGTTCAGCGAGGAGGCGCTGCGCGCGGTGGCGGCGCAGGCCATGGAGCGCAAGACCGGCGCCCGCGGCCTGCGCGCCATCATGGAGAACCTGCTGCTGGAGGTCATGTTCGAGATCCCCGGCTCCGACATCGCCGCCGTGCATCTGCACGAGGGCTGCGTGCGCCGCGGCGACCCGCCCGCGCTCACCCGCCGCCACGCGCAGCACGCGCCGCACGCGCCGCGCCTGCACGACTGGCCCTCCGTGCGCCTGCACAACTGTGAGTGTGCCCCCGCCCCCGCCCCCGCCCCCGCCACTGCCACTGCCTCTGCCACTGCCACCGTCACACTCGCCGCACCGCCAAGCATCCCGCCAATATGCCGCAGCTGCCACACAGCCCCATACGCCGCCACGTGCTAGCCCCGCCCCCGCGTCACACGCTACCTTTGCCCCCGCCCCCGACACTCTGCCCCGCACCTCGCCCCGCCTCGATTAGTCGCCGGCGGCGGGGCAGCGCGACTAGCGTCTAAATGAAAACATGTGTTGTCACCTTTACTTACATCAGAAAGTTCTAGAAGGAGCGAGCAACAGTTTGTTTATTCCCGTAGCGATACCCAGCCCCGTCGATACGTGGCAATGAGCGGGGAGGCGCCGCCCCACCACCCCACCACCCCACCACCCCACCACCGACACACTGTTGCTCCCTCCACACGGACTCTGGTGATTTCATTTTTTTTTGTAAGTAAAGGTGACGAAATCAAAGTAATTCGTAGTGTCGTGAATATGCAGAAAGAGTGAGACATTACGACAATCACGAGATAGAAAGAGATAGACAATAGTTACATCCGCTGTCGTTTCTTTGTATAAATTGATATTTGATTTTCCATATTATATTTTTATATGTATTTTGCAGGAGGTGAAAAGCTCATTAGCAGAACCATCTTTCAGTGAGACGCTCGCGGACACGCGGCCGGAGAAAAGTTACGACGTCCCTCCCCTTCCACACATCCCCTCCTCTACCCTCCTCTACCCTTCTCTCCGCCACCTCGCAATACGAATTTTTACTACCCCTACACGAAATGAACCGATTTAGAATCTATATTTATATGGGTACAAGAATGTTCTAACAGAAACATCTAGAAAAAATTACAATTGAATGTTGCCAGTTTTGGATTTTGTGAATTAATTAAAGTGAATTAAATCATAGCAAAACTGTTTCTTTACTCAGACAGCATTTCTTATAGATGTGCCAATCGTAGCAATAAAATAAAAATATCTAGACAAAAACTAGTACATTAATATTGGAAAGCAATAAAATGTCGTGTGCTTGTTTCTGATGAGCTTTATTTCAATTCCTTGCGATATATTTTTATATTTTATTTAAAAAAAATATATAAAAATAGCTAATATTTCATTCAAAGCATACAAATTTGCGCTTGTGATGTAAATTACTGTAAATAAATAGAAAAGTTAACATTTAAGGTTTTAAATAAGATCTTTTTTTCTATTTTTTTTTAAGTTAAGCTTCCATCGTATGGCGATAAATTTGTTTCGGTTGGCAACACTGTGAGAAATTACGATTTGACGTTTGTTGATGTTATTATAGTTTTATAGTTTTTTTTTATTTAAATAGTTTAAAAGTCGTGATGTGGTTCACTTGAAATGCGGACAATGTGATTGTATGAATTATTTTAGGTCTAAAATATAGATTATATAAGTCCAGTTAGAAATCTAGAATTTAATATTACAGCTAGAGGTGAATTTAAAAGTCTATTTTCATGAAAAAGTATAAAAAAAAATTGTCGTTTTTTTTACATACTGATGTTTACATTTGTAGTTGAATTGAATGTTTTTACATATCTATAGTTTAATTTTCCGTTAGAACTGGTTATTTTTTAGATATTTTGGTGCCGACAGATAAGAAATTAATTGTAAAAATTACATTGTGTTCTTCAATGACGATAACAGAAATAAATATATGAAAAATGTCTGTTGCTTTTTATTTCTCTATCCTTTCATCATCATCATCATCACCAGCTCACTACACGTCCCCACCGAGGGGCTCGGAGCCTACCCTAAATTAGGGTGACTAAGCCAAAGTCAACCGCGCTGGCTATCCTTTATAAATAGTATAAAAATCATACCCTAAACAAAGATAATAAGCAGGCTACAAATAGACGTAAATTACACAATACAACAAATTCTTCGATAGGAGTTTTTTTTTAATTTCACAATTCAAAGGAGTTGAATTCAGATATATATACAAAAAATCTTAAATGTTAACGTCGCATATTACTCTGAACAGCATTTGATATAAATTGACACTCAATTTAACTCAGTTTAAACTGAACAGTCGATTTTCACTGTACAATTCAACTGACTGCTAAATTTATCCTACACTAGCTCAGTTTTAACTGAACAGACTTTAACTTGACTCTAATTTATGCCGTCAGCTAAAACTAACTTAAATTACTTTAATATTCATTATTCTTCATTATTTCTAACAAAATTTCAACAAATTCATAAACTTGTACATAAGTTGTGTACAAAGCTACAGGAGCTACGCGCATTATGTCTGGCTCTCTGAAGTCTATCACAATACCACGATATTTTAACGCTAATGTAATTCTTTGACCTTGTACATGTGTGATTGATACATGGCCGCCTCTCTTCTCATCTTCTCGAAGATTACCCACACTAAACCCGTAATGTACCAACTTTCTATCAACCAAATACATTAAGTACGCTGTAATATGCAAGGATTTCTTTCTTATGTTACTTATTCCTGCTTCTTTAAATATTTCTAGAGAACCTTTCAACGGCGCCATTGAGAATAAACAAGGAGTTCCGATTTGCCAACCATTAGCGTCTCTCTGTTGATCGAATTCTTGCTTGAATTGCAAACGCGTTTCGTTCCTGTTTCCGTACCAGCCCGCGAGACCCGGACTTAGATGGAAATGTTTTTTATTTATGTACAAACCGGCGCAAGACCCAGGTCCACCATTTAGGTATTTATACGCGGACCAAACAGCGAAATCTATGTTTAAAATCTCCAAATCTAGATCTATAACACCTATAGCGTGGCTCAAATCTAATCCGATAATTATATTAAATTCATTCGCTTTTTCACATATTTTCTTTAATTGTAACACTTGTGCTGATTTATAGTAAACAGCTGGGAGGAGGAGTAAAGCGACATCTGGCGTCATTGAGTTTATAATTAGATCTTCGTCCATAAAATTTCCTTGACTATGAACAACTTTGACTGCATCTAAAGTATTAAGGCCTTTTAGTTTAACTTGACTGTCAACAGCGTATCTATCTGATGCAAAATTAATATCGTCAACTAATACTTTATATTTATTATGTGTCGGTTTATATAATGTACACATAGCTACATGAATATTAGATGTACAAGATCCTGATATAACAATTTCATTCGGCTGTACTTTTATCAAAGGCGCCATTAATTCAGCTAGAATACTAGAATATTTCATATATTTAGAATTACCGTACGACCAAAATCCAATGCCGTCTTTCTTCCAAAGTTCCAATAGTTTTATTAATTTCTTCTCAGCGTTTATTGAAGTCAATCCAATTGATAGACCGCACAGGTAATTTTCACCTTCTGGATGATAGAATCTGTGCTTGAATTGTCTCAAAGGATCTATATTGTCTAACATAATTGGATATTCCGCATCTTCTTTAAAATCACGATCCATTTTATAAATAAAACAAATCAAAAATCACTTATCTTTCGATGTTTTCAAATAAATTTAAATGAAATACAATTTTTCATTTTTTAAAACTGGTCGCCTTTTGTTCAATTACTGAATCACAATTAAACTAAACGGTAGCATTTATTTAAATATTCTTTTATAATCAGAACAAGTTTTATAAAGTTATGAGTACATTGACTCAGTAATGATAATTGTTATTTCAGTTAATTTAAACGAGTTTTAATTAAATAAGTATGTCAATATTTACATTACATACTAAGCTATTAAGATAAATATAAATCCATCTAAAAAAATAAAGCCACAATTATAATAAAACATTTATAAGCAATAATGATAAAAAACAATAGTCAATAAAAGTAGAGGAGATTAATTCACAAAGACAAACAACAGATAGTTGAAAATAAAAAAAAATAACCGTAATTTATATAGTTTTTTTTTTAATTTAAGCAGATTACTAAGGAGTGTTTATTAAATGAAATGTCATACGTCATAACATGACAATGGCTGAATGACATATTGTCATTTGTTGTTTGCTACAATGAATAGCATAATAAAAAAACCACATCTTCGGCGATGTTTATCAGGCACATTGATGAATGGCGTCAAACATTTGTGCCAACTTATGCCGAAGGTGTACGGCTCGGAGGAGGTGTATCGGACCCACATGCTGAACGGCATCAGGGTGGCCGCGGCGCAGTCGCTCGGCGCCCAGCTGAGTGCATGCACTATTATGTTCCAAGTAAATACATAAATCTTATTAAACCAGCATACACTAGCAATTATTGTCAGTTTCACGTATGTTTAGCCTCTTGTGCAGTCTACAGCGCCCTTTACAAACGCCTGGGCTAATTTACTTCAGGCGGGGTCCCGTCTCGAGCGGGATAATCAGCTAGGCGCAAGTCACTTCGTACGCGCCATGTCTGGGAGCTCGGGACACGCGTACTCGGCGGTGGGCAAGGGGCGGGTGCTGCAGCAACGCGGCTGCAACCTCACCTGCTCCGGCGACCGCCAGACCCTCGCCTTCACGTTGAGATGTCCCTTCACACAGTTCCATGACCTCAAGTACTTCCTCATCGACACCGCCACCAGGTAGTAGACCAGCATCCGATCACGTTACGAAAGCAATATTTTTGTATGCACAAAAATTCAGAACGTATTCACTACAGTGATACAAGTTTTTCAATAGATGGCGCTTTTCTACAATTTATTACATTAGTATTTTTTAACACCTCAGTAAATGCTGACTCAGACTATCTTAGAATGTTTTCTGTGCCATCAGAATTTAATTTTATTACACAAAAATAATAAATAAGTTAGTTTATTTGTAAGCAATTGTTTATTATACATTGATTTAGCTCAAGTTATTTTTATATTCTAATTTCAATGAAACCGACAACGGCGCCGTGGCTTAGTTGGTTAAAGCGCCTGTCTAGTAAACAGGAGATCGCGAGTTCGAATCTCGCCGGGGCCTAGTTTCGTGCTCTACTTTTTGTTGATTTTTACCCACTTTATTTTTACCAAGTTTATTTAAAAAAAGTTTTAATGTTAATTATTTTAGGTGTTGCTTCTACGAATGGGAGGTAACAGACATAAAGCCATTCATAAAAGACAATTTGCTGCGTATGAGCTCGGAGCAACGCGCAATAGATCTGGTACAGAAAGCGTTTTGGGCAGGCCCCCTGCACCAGTCCATATTCTGCGACGAGGTCAGGGTCGATAGCATGACCTCTGCCAACCTCAAGGAGTTTGTGACTAACTTCACACCGAACAACTGCACCGTCACCAGCTGCGGAATACCATTCGAGGACACTCTGAAGTTGGCTGAGATTCTGCATCTACAGTGTGTGCAAGTTAGTGGTTATTATGTTTTTAAAGCTTACTATAACTAACTAAATGGGTCAAAGAAAGAATTTATTTTTTTGGATAGTGTGTTAGTTAGTTTTTATAATTGTTTTCAGGACGTGTGTTGTGAACAAGAACAAAAGTTCTCGTTCCCTCGCGGTGGCTACGAGGTGCACGACCTCGGCAGCGGCAGCGAGACCTGCACGGCTGTCGCGGTGCTCGGCTGCGGCACACAAGATTTGTGGTCACTACGATACTTAACGTTTGCTTAATTTTAATAGCAATGCTTACTGGTTTTGGATTATTAACCCAAAATAATAAAGCATAGAATCTTTAGAAGTTACTTCTATAAGTATCTATTTTTTGCTTAAAGCTTCGATGTCGTTCTTAGAATATTGAAGGTCGATGCTTACACTAAGTGGGGTGTCTAAGTCATATTCCACGGCGCTGACCCAGTGTAGAAAACACAAACCCGTCTTACAGATAATTATCGAACATGTTTTTTATTTACAACCCTTTTTCGTATGTTACCCCTTACAGTTGCCTCATGAAGCATGCTATCCTGGCTGCGACGTGGGAGATGTTGTTTCTGCAGCTCCGCGAGCGTGCGCTGGATAAAATCGTGCGCGACAAGACGCCCCTCGGCTGCCAGAGTGACGAACTCTATCCTACCTACGAGCCCTTCAACGTCTCTTATATGGAGACTGGAGTATTTGGTAAGTAATAATGCGAGTAAATAACAACTTTGGTGGCTATTAAATTTGGAAATAAGTTCTTTTAAACAATTCTAAAAAAAATTAAACAAATTTAAACATTGAACTAGTTCAGTTCAGTTTCTTGCTATTGGGCAAGCCAGGATGGCGCGCAAATTATCAATCCTTCTAATGACATTGACAGCTGTCAGTTGGCGATGTGACGTTTATGCCAATAATCTAGTGTTGCGCCAATTCTACAGCGCGGTACTAATTTTCTTCTTAACAGTTAATTAGTAACGCGTGATCATCAATTAGGGTGATATTAGCACAATATGAGTGAAAGAAAGAAGGCGCTAGTGTGCCAATAAAAGCTTCACTCATATTTATAACAACCTTAAGTTGTTTTAAAAAGTAAAGTATCTATGTTCGTATGTCTTTTAAATTATGGTTTTCGTTTATCAGGAGTACTTGCAAAAAGCCATTCAATTAATGCCAATAAAGTAGCAATCACAGCAGCGCAACTGTTGGCCAACGTTGACAAAATTGATGTCCAACATATCAGCTACGGCAAGAAGCGACTTAGTAAGATCAAACAAAATAAAAAATAAACATATAAAACTAGTGCAATTTCACAAGAATACGTTATTTAAGATAATTATCGAACATGTTTTTTATTTACAACCCTTTTTCGTATGTTACCCCTTACAGTTGCCTCATGAAGCATGCTATCCTGGCTGCGACGTGGGAGATGTTGTTTGTGCAGCTCCGCGAGCGTGCGCTGGATAAAATCGTGCGCGACAAGACGCCCCTCGGCTGCCAGAGTGACGAGCTCTATCCTACCTACGAGCCCTTCAACGTCTCTTATATGGAGACTGGAGTATTTGGTAAGTAATAATGCGAGTAAATAACAACCTTGGTGGCTATTAAATTTGGAAATAAGTTCTTTTAAACAATTCTAAAAAAAATTAAACAAATTTAAACATTGAACTAGTTCAGTTCAGTTTCTTGCTATTGGGCAAGCCAGGATGGCGCGCAAATTATCAATCCTTCTAATGACATTGACAGCTGTCAATGTCACTAGAAGGATGGATATTGGCGCGCATCGGGAGTCACGACGAGAAGTGTTGCTCTGAGTTTAAAAGCTACAGTATCAATTAAATAAGTTGCCTAATATTATATTAATATTTTGTGGAGTAAAACGTTACCTCGTACTATTTTTAATTGTAAGTCTAAAGGCCTAGTTTTAGATCTAATATTACATTTTAGATTCTTGTATAAGTCGTTGTAGCATTAGGGCGATTCTTGTATTGAATGGTTGTGGTGTAAATACTAGGTGTACAGGTCATTAATTTTTTTTTATTCCAGAAAGTGACATGGCTTTTGCAGTTGTTGGCGATGTCGATGCAGTTTCTCAAAACGATTTATATGACTGTAGACGCTGAGTACTTATGAAAATAAATAATTATTGTTATTGGAAAAAAAATCCCAACAGTATAAAACTTTAATTAATATAATGAAAATACAAACCATTTAAAAAAAAACGTGTTTGTGTGTATAATCCACTGTGTGCACGTTTCACGTACGGTTGAAAATCCTAAAAGATTTTATTTTTCTTATCTGTTAAAAATTATGTACTCTGAATTTCTCACATGCAAGAAATCGGCAACATTGAAGAATATCAATGTCATTTGTATGTCATTGTCAGTGAAGTTCGAGATTCGGTATTATTATTTTTAGTCATAGGTTTAACTTACAAACTGAATAAACTCGTTGTTAACTTAATTTTTTTATAGAATGTAAGCTATAGTAGTTAAAAAACCAGAACAAGATGAATTCTCTACAGACCACCATAAAATGTAAGCAGAATCTTTAAGGTTATGTATTGGTATGATTTTATGTAATAAAAACTTTAACTATTACTTTATTACAGATTTTAGACGCATCAATATAGCCACTGCTTTAAACACATTAAAGGAATGTAAAACGATACCTAAATATGTATCTAAAGAAAACACTATCAATAGCTGCAAAAGCATTACGTTCAGTCCCCGAAGCATTGGATTTGAGATAAACGATAAGCCATTAAGTCGCGTAAAACAAGATCCATTATCATACATCCCTATAATAAATCCTCGGTCCATCTTACCTATTATTGACTCCAATTGGCGTAAAGATGAAATTGGATTGCCAGCTATCAGACAAGAGGAAAAGCATGCAGTTCGGCTCATCGTCATCAGGCGCAAGAAGATGAAGAAGCACCAAAGGAATAAGCTATGGAAGAGAATGAGACACCGTTGGGCTCGGGTTAGTATCTAACATTATTTATGTAACTTTATTTTTACTTAGGTGATTATTATAAAGAGATTTGCAGTCCTTGTCTTTTTTTAGTGCTTTTAGTCCCATTTTCCATTTTTTTAAAAAATAATGAGAAGAAAAAGTAATACATTTTCTTTCTGTAGATCAAATCCCCCATTAATTCTTTTCTGCTTTTGTAGCGGTCTCTTTGCTATTTTGGTGAATTCAGTTGACTAGTTCTAGTTAGCTACTTCATTTGCTACCTTATCATGTAAAAAAAGATATCGTATTAACAATA
The DNA here is from genome assembly GCA_029286645.1 of Papilio protenor. Lineage (NCBI taxonomy): Eukaryota > Metazoa > Arthropoda > Insecta > Lepidoptera > Papilionidae > Papilio > Papilio protenor. Next base: position 277,421 of record JAGSMZ010000068.1, on the reverse strand, counting down.
TAAGTGAAACTAAATCAATTATTACAGGTGAAGCAGCGTAGACGTCAAATCAAAGAGAAGATCTTCCAGAATGAGCTGCTAGCGATGGTGAAAGCGGCTAATGAGTTCTCAGCAGAGCAGTATGTGTCCAGCAAGATAGAGCATGCCAATCACACCCCGCTGCCCACGCGCTGGAGACACAAGCGGCTGCCAGCATTCATCATACGCCAGCTGCTCGGAATTGATAAGAAAATCAACTACAAACACACTGATGTTTACAAGGCATAATACATCTTATGATTAAATTTTAACATGAGATGTATATAAAATATTTTATTGTAAGTAGGGAAATATAGATTAAAACAATGAATTGCGTTTTTTTTCCTTTTAATCTTACTAATGTCATACTATCTTTCGCCAGCGAATCCGTCTGCGTGGAATTAAAAATAAAGTAAGTATCCTATATGTTCTTCCAGACTATCCTCTACATCTATGCCAAATTTCATCGAGATCCGTTCAAACGTTTAGGCTACAAAAACAAACGTCCATCCATCCATCCATCGAAACACATTTACATTAGTAAGATGAGAAAGTTTGGATAGATGTTTGTCAGTAATAATTATCTCTAGAACGGCTCAACGAATTTCTAAGAAACATGACAAAGACGTCGATCATTGTTTGGAAGAACACATGGCTACTTCTTAATTTTTTTAATTTCACTTTGAATCGAAGTTTTGTAAATAGCTCCATCTGTGGACATTATTATGAAACTGCTTTAATGACCTTAGTAATAGCATAGGTTCGTTAGATGGCGCTATATCCAAATAAGCTTTTTACATGTTTTAATTTTTTTTGGTATTCGCAAAGGTACAAATGTACAAATGTTCAAATACTTCGAGAAAATATAATAATTATTGCTGATCTAAGTCAAAATAGCTTGTGTACTCGGGACATCCCACGAGTGTCCACAGAAAAGTGCTAAGAGCAGCGTACAGGGTTGCGGGGAGACACTGCGTGCTCGGCACAAGGTCACCTCGAAGTCATTTAAAGACCTATTCCTGGTTTACATTTTACCACTACAATTGAACAGTAGCGCAGTCCTGGCAATAACTGTATGTGCTCACTGGCGCCAGTTAGTGTTTGCATTCTGCAAGTTGAAAGCCAGCGCTGATTTTGAGCGGCGACAGCATAATCGGCTGACTAAAATAAAATGACATTGAACACTTGAACGTAAAATATTGTTAAGGTTATCAATGACTTGTATGATATTTTTCGTATATCTAATAGGTAGATATTACGCATACTTATACAAATAATTATATAATACAACTAGCTGTTCCCTTGCGGCTTCATCCGCATGAAATTATAAAAAAATATTGTTTACATTTGTCGAATTCTCAATTGCAAATGTCAAAATACCAATTACCTTACTATCGTAATCTTGCTTCCTTGATGTTGGCAGCAACTTATGGTCTCTTTCCCACATTAGGGTTTTTATCCAAAATATTTCCCCCTAAGTTTAATGGCGTGAAAATATAAAGCCTAAAGCGTGACGTTAGTGTAGGGCTTTTTATTAAAAAAAGAATTATTAAAAAATATGCTGTAATTGCTGAGATCTTAGGCAACAAAGAAGTGTGTGTTTACGCTTTATTATATTAGTATAGATATAGATAATTGCGGGGTATAAAAACAAATACGCTTTAGTCCAAGGAGAAACTGATATAATCGTTTTAAACAATTTTAGTACTCATTGAAGTTACTAGACAAAATGTTATGGCTCGCTATTACATCGGTAGAGGTAGACCTAGAAAGAGATGTATGGATTGCGTTAAAGGTGACATGATCAAGGAGTGATGACTGAGATGACGTATGATAGAGTTATTTGCAGGACGTAAACCCGGTGCGCCAACACTACGGGAATAGGATAGGGTGGAAGATGGTGTGTAGTTTGCTATTACGAGTACATCCATGAATTAACTTTAAGAACTAGTATAGTATTGTATTATCTTTGTTTTAACACACATTTAGTCACAAGTCTAGAACTTAATGTGAATATTCAACAACCCTTGGGGTGCGTGGTGCCTTCAAATTAAAATACAGTATTTTCGAGAACTTCGCTTAGGTTTAGATAAAAATGGGATAAATGGCAAGTGGCTTACTTTCGAAACGATGGCGCCGTGTAATTGCTAACTTCATAATAGACACCAACTAAAATGACTAGGTTTTACATGACATCTAACACATTTTTGTTAAGGGCAGTGTTTATCTTACTTCTTACTAATATTATAAATGTGAAAGTTCCGATGGATGGATGTTTGCTAGAGTTTGTAGCCTAAAAGGCTGAACGGATCTGGATGAAATTTGGCATAGATGTAGAGGATAGTCTAGAAGAACACAGGCTACTTTCTTTTGTTTTTATTAATACCACGCGGACGTAGTCGCGGGCAGAAGCTAGTATTTTATAGTTTTCATCGGATAAGATTTTCTATCTAGTTTAGTTCTATGTGTACATAATGTAGCTCTTGTTAGACAAGACTTTTTATCTTAGTACGTATATTATGGTACTGTAAAAGCGTGAATTCCAGTAAATCCTAAGTTTACCAACTACTTGTTACTTCCAACTACTTGAAGAGTTTTCTCAATTGCATTTATTTCGAGAATTTGCTACAATTTCATTGCTGAATCATAAGGCTTTCTTTAAATGTACGCCAGATATCCATTAACAACTGGATTTTAATACCCGTTTATAAAATAACTTTTATTAAAAGATGTCAATCGATTGTTTATCGACATTTATTGTTTATTTGAAGTACTTAAAGAAAGATTTATAAATTGAATACTGGTAAATGGTGGAAATAAACATACCTAACTTTTCAGACTTTTACTTGATCTAGTTGAACTTAGGCTTGGCCGAGATCGTTCTGTTACAGTAACATACATCTGTAAAATCATTAAAAGCGAATTAAAATCAGATTTAAAGACAAACTTGTCTCGGATGTTGTTGTGCAGACATCGGTGTTAAGGTTAGATAATTATGTGATAAAAATACGTAAATGTTATTATAATTACACATTTATTTCCTTATTAGTTTTTGCCCGTGACTCCGTCCGTGTAGAATTAAAAAGACCTGAGGAGCCTATGAGTTATTCCCGTTTGTATATGTTCCAAATTTAGAAAATCGATAATTCCTCAATGCAATATGTTAACCAAAGTTAGATTTTTAATAAAGAAGATGTTTAATTGAATGTTTTTTTAATATACAGCTATAAGTAATAGTCTATAGGTGTAGTAAATTATCAGTACTGCGATATTACTTATCTGAAGGTTATCACTAAAATATTTCATTGCCCAAAATTATTCTTTCCTAAGTAATACATTGTTTTTCCTTTGTAAAAGTTCACACATAATTATTTTACAAAAAAAGAATTGTTCATTTGTTTTCTATTCGTGTTTTAGATGTTGCTACCATTGTTGACTAGTGTTGTCGCCCTGGTGCTGCTCTGGCTGTTCAAGCAATGGCAGGACACGAGGCAATTCTGGGCCAAGAGGCACGTGCCTCACATGCCTCCGCACCCGCTGCTTGGCAGCCTCACATTCATGATGAAGAAAAACCCGGTTAGTTCATTCAAATAAGCTACATTTTTGCTAGATTACAATAAAAAAAAGTTTTTTTCATTACCGAGTTCCGTACTTATGTAAAAAAATTAAAAAGAAGTATCTAAATCTAATATTACAGCTTTATGCATGCGGCCTCATGCGGACAAAATTTCAAGTTTGTCTTTTGGACAAGAAAACAAACATTGGTTTAACTTATTAAAACTTTGGCAAGAGGTTATACTATAATATATTAGTTACTAGCTGTTCCCATGCGACTGCATCCGCATAAAATTATAAAAAAACATTTTATTGTTTACATTTTTCAAATTATCAATTGCAAATGTCAAAATGACATGACATGATGTCAAACCATGGCAACCTTGCTTCCTTGGTGTTGGCAGCAACTTATGGTCTCTTTCCCACATTAGGGTTTTTTTCAAAATATTTACCCTTAAGTTTAATAGCGTGAAAATATATAGCCTAAAGCGTCACGTAAGTGTAGGACTTTTTATTAAAAAAAGAGTATTTTATTCAAAAATATGCTGCAATTGCTGACATCTTAGGCAACAAAGAAGTGTGGGTTTACGCTTTATTATAATAGTATAGAATAGTATAGAATAGATAGTATAGATAAAATGCGACTTAACTGAATAATTCGGTATACGCACCGACCATATTCGAACCCGTTTGGGGTCCTTCATCAGGGTGAGTGATGTCGGTGCCTTTACCAAATTTTTCACGTGAGTTAAGCCGCGTTTTATAACCAATAAAACACTGGTTTCTTGTAATAAATGTGAAATTGATTGAAGGAAAATTAAATCTGAAGGTGTGTGTGCTACATGTATTCCTAAGGGCGTATGGATGCGGGAGTTGTCGGAACGTTTCCGCACGCCGTACGTGGGCGTATGGTGGTTATGGCGGCCGGCGCTGGTCGTCCAGGACCCGGAGATAGCGCGTCGTATCCTCGTCAAAGACGCGCACATCTTACGGGACAGATATCTTTCCGGCGGCAAGAGGGACCCCGTTGGCTCTATGAATCTATTCACCATGAAGGTTGGTGATGTATTTAAGTATGTTTGTAATACTACACTTAGTTTAGAGAAGGAAAGTAAATAGTAAGTAGCCTATGTGTTACATCTGTACATTACATCAAGATATGTTAAGTCGTTTTGAAGGCACGTAAGAATCATCCATCCTTCCAAACCTCATTTATAATACTAGCTTTCGCACGCGAAAACGTCCGCGTGGAATTAAAAAAACAAAAGTGAGTAGTCTATGTATTCTTTCAGTCTAACTATACTCTACATCTATGCCAATTTTCATCGTGATCCGTTCAGCCGTTTAGGCTACAAACTCCAACAAACATCCATCCATCTAAACTTTTGCATTTATAATATTAGCAAGATAAGTACGGAATGAAAAAGCTAAATATTGTAAAGACTGTCAGATGTATAGAATTTGGACGTTCCATTTGTATTTAACACATACATTATCAGTTAATTTCTCCTAATACACGATATTTCTTCGAACGTAACCATGGTAACGCGTGCAGAGCCCGCTGTGGTCGACAGTGCGCCGGCGCCTGACGCCCGTGTTCACGTCCGCCAAGCTGCGCAGCCAGCAGCGGCACTTCATTGACAAGACTCAACAACTCATACAGAGGATCAAAATGGATATGGACAAAGATAATAAAGTCAACATAAGAGTGAGTAGACTAGAAATAATAAAAATCAATAAAAACATATGCAACAGACAAAGGAGAAAGTGGGCGTGTCGTATTAGGAGATATCACAAGAGACTGAAAATTACTCCATCGACAGGTACGGAATTCTTCAATAAAATATAGATAATTCTAGTGTGATTAAGAGCGCGTGCACATCTTTTACTAAACTATCGCACAACTGTTTAATCTCGCTTTCATCTGAGCTTACATGAAGGTTACATTATTATTTGTGCAACTAAACATTTGAAGGCTGCGAGACAATCTACAATCGGAATTCAGTTTACCAAAGGTATGCACGTGCTCTATATTAATATATATTAATTTTGGGATATTTGTGAGGTAAAGTGATGCCATATCGTGTCCTATAAGACGGTGTATTCTGACTACACGACGGACGTGGTGGGCCAGACGTCGTTCGGCGTGGCGAGCGAGGCGACGCTGTCGGGGCGCGGCGCGCTGCGGGCGATCACACTCGACTTCATGAAGTTCAGCTGGTGGCGCGGCCTCGCCTGGGCTGGGATATTCTTCTACCCCGACTTTAATGATATATTCGGGTAAAAGTTTAAACCCCCTGTACTAGCGTGTAATACCAGCTCTATACGTCCCCACTAAGGGTCGATGTCTCTAAGTTAGAGTGACTAGGCCATAGTCAACCACGCTGCACTGCGGGTTGACTTCACACATATCTTTGAATTTCTTCGCCGATATGTGCAGACATCACGATGTTTTCCTTCATCGTGAGAACGTCGGGTAAATTATGTACACATGAAATTCGATTCGAATATCACATTGGTACGGTACCTGTGTTAAAGCAGTCTTAAATTTGAATTAAGTTTAGTTAGAATATCGCAGTAGCCCAGCCGAAAACTTCTCTTCAGACATCATGACTTACGTTTCTATTAGAAATATATCTTCATTATGTTTTTGTGTCTGCTTTACGTTGTATAATTTGTAACTCGGCACGAAAACATTTTTTTTTAATGTAGTTATCATTTTGTTAAAAAATGTTTGTACCACTTCATGGATGTTTTTTGTGTTGGGATCTTTTCTTATCGAACTGCTTGATAAGTAGACACAAATGTGTGTGTTTTACCATAAAGTAATTTTTACGTTACCATTTTGTTGCTTTTCCTTGCGATTAATTAATATTTGATAAACAACTTGCAGGGTTTCCTTTAACATAAAGAGAGCCAATAATTTTGACTATTGTCGATTATCTTCATATCTACGATACCCACGGTCACTGAGGGTATTACCTAATAGTAGTTCCTTACGACTAAAGATATTTAAAGAACTGTGAGTGCAGCAGTTGAAGTTGTAAAATATTCCAGGTTCACGTTCTTCCCGAAGGCGGCAACGGAGTACTTCATCAGGGTGTACCGGCAGATCCTGGAGCAACGCGGGGGGTACGCCGCACCGGCGGAGATGGGCGACCTATTTGATGCCCTTAGAAAGATAAAGATGGAGAGCGATAAGAACGGAGAAGGTATTATTCGCTAAAATACTCACTTTTAGACCATTGTCTATAGACATGTTTTTAAGAGGTCAAATGATCAAGCGACGACTTGTACTCGCCGAAACAGCGAGGCGACAGCGTATAGACATTCGCAAAAGTAGATGCCTAACCCTTTCGTCCACCTTCGTCAAATCAACTTCTCCTTCCCATCCTTTCCTTTTAACAATGGTGAGAAGTTAAAAGGGACTAAAATGGTGCCTTCGCCCTATAGTCTCAAGGGGGGTAGGGGGAATGAGTTTCACTTGGTGCGTTTCTTTTGTGGTAGTATTCAGCGAGAAGGACAATCGTACAATAGATATTTCGCTGGAGTCTACCACTGTTATACTTTCAGAAATAAGTGACGAGGTGCTGGTAGCGCAAGCGGCCATCTTCTTGCAGGGAGGCTTCGACACGACAGCCTCCGCACTCGCCTTCGCCACCTACGAGCTGGCGCACTTGCCGCACTTGCAGGTACACCCAGCAGCGTCGCCACAACTGTGTCGCTGCTTGTGTCACGATACATACTAATATTATAATTAATCATTACATTATTGGCCGTGTCAATCATTTTGGCGGCTCAAGGTCACTTGCTCAGTTTGCAGAAGACCTTGAGCCATCCTTTGCAACAACATAATTGCCAGAAGTAAATGTTTCAGGACAAATTGTATGATGAAATAATAGAGATAAAACAAAACATCGGCAAAGCGGAACTGGACGCAGACAAGCTGCAAGGCGCCAGGTACCTTGAATGTGTTATTAAAGGTGCGCCCTTTTGTACTTTTACTATCATGCTTTTACAACTCTTTACAAATATCCGAAGAAATAAAATAATCGCAATCCTGTATAGAATTTACCTTTCCTCTACTTGATTTAGGTGTTAGATTATAACGAGATGAATATTCTGATTTCTCTGGTGTTGCGGATGTCCGCGAGCGATGCATTATTTATATTAGGCGATCGGGTTCTCGTTTGAGCCCTTCTATAAAAAAAACCTTCCAGAGGCGCTGAGGAAGTATCCGCCGATGGGTTGGCTGGACAGAGTGGCAGAGGTAGACTACGAAGTGGACGACAAGCTGACCATCCCTGCAGGCACCCCCGTCTACGTGAACGCCATCGGCATGCACTACGACCCCCAGCACTTCCCCGACCCCCTAAAGTTCGACCCTGACCGCTTCCTGCCAGAGAACGAGAACAATATTAAATCTTTCACTTATATTCCGTTCGGTGAAGGACCCAGGATGTGTATTGGTAAGTTCCGATGGACATTAAAAAGAATGGATGGGAAGGGGACAAGTGCATTTAGCGGGGGCTCTGACTCATAGGTAGAGGAAATTTCCTCTTTCTGTGCATCCTCTCCTCTGTTGGTTAAATGTAAGCATCTACAAAAGCAGAAAACTATAGACAACGGTCGCTTCGCTATTTTGGCGAATTCCGGTGGACGATTGCTCGTTTGTCACCTACTGAAAAACGCCAACTTCATTGTTGTTTTGGGGTGTGTTCTTATGTGTCACTTGTTTACTTAAACTCCTATTTATTTATCTTTTTTGTGTCAAAGAACTATATTAGTATTATTTGTCGTCAGGTCGTAGATTCGCGATGCAGAACATGGCTCACATGCTGTCCAACATAGTCCTCAATTACAAGATCCTGCCGACCCCCCGCGGCCCGCCGCACACCGACATACCCATAGAGAAGAAAGGTTTATTCCTTTTCCCAGGAGAAAATCTCTATTTGCAATTCGTACCCAGAAATGTTTGAAAGAATTTTTAATGGCGCAATGAATTTATTGTACTAAATCTACATTTAAGGGAGTCCTTATTTACCATTTTGAATGAGGCAGTTAAGTCAAATTATAGTTTTTAAAGGTTATATAAGAATCTGGAATTTTACAAGTTCATGTAATGTATTTTTGGCGTAATAAAGTCAATAAATTCTTGTTTGAAATTAAAATAAACGAATTATTTATACTCGTAATAAATGTTTGTATTTTCGTAGTTTATATCAAAAATATTATAATAAAAACCTTATTGCGTTTCACAGAACCCTTTGATGCATAAATAGGATAGTAATTTTGAGAAATTTGTACAAATGTAATGTAAAGCCACTCTTGTAAAGGTAAGCTTTCACGGCGACAAATTCTGCGAACAGCTGTTTGCTTTTAAAGGTGTAATTTGTCGAAACGCAAATTTAAATATTTTTTGTGATAATGAACGTTTTTTGTATACGTGGTATTTCGCCGCTTGTGTGAAGTAACATTAACTGATTTTAAGTACGAAATATTGCATGAGAATGTATAAAATGATTTGAATTTTAAATTGATTTTTTTCTACATACAATATGAACAAAAATATGAACTTAATAGATCCTAACTATTGTGTTTTTAACCGATTTCCCGGAGGAGGTTTCCAATTCAAACAAAATAATAGTTTAAGTCCTAGACTTAAATATTGTGTATAATTTGTCTCCGGTGACACGAAGATGCCTTTATTCTCAATATCAGTGTCCGCCGGCAACGACCAGACACAGCGCAGTCGACATGGTCTGCTCTCCGCAGCGACGACCTCACAAATAACAGAATAAATTCATCTATATCTATACTAATATTATGAAGAGGAAATATTTGTATTTTTGTATGTATTGAAATAACTCAAAAACTACTGGACTGATCGAAAAAAAACTTTCACCATTTAAAAGCTGCGTTATCAGTGAGTAACATAGGCTATTTTGTTTTATTAGTTTTTCATTTCACGCGGACGAAATCAAGAGCAACAGCTAGTGAAAAATAAATAAAAATATGATGGTTAATAAAAATGTGTCAACATTAATAAAATCAGAGGTTTCAACCGAACTTTAATGGTTTACATTAAAATTTGGTTGAAACTTTCCTCAACAATTATATTTTACATTAAGATTCTGATGAGATCAAATGAATCGAGCGCAAAGATTACTTTCTTGAGTTTGCAAACTATATAAAGCTGTAATAGTGTAACTCTAATATCAAAGCAATATATTTTAGTCTCATTATAATCATTAAAATGTGATTGATCACCTTTCATAACACATTGCATAAGTGTTAATTGATTGAGCGCGCTTGGATCGAGATCTTTATTTCCGTTTCGTTTCTTAACTTCACACACTTCATTATAAAGTTTCTCCTGAAACATTTAAAATTTGATTTTCAATCTAATTTTTAATAAACTTTGTTGTATCGGTGCAATTTCACTTATGATATAAATGAACATTTTATTATAATCTATACATCGGCTCATCTTAAAAAAATATCTCTTACTTGTAGCTGTGGAAGGAAAGCTAGTTCGTAAGTACAGAAGGAGAGCGTGGAGGCGACCGTGTCTTAGCCGCCTTGCAGGAATATCGCCGCTTGCGCGATCAGTGTGTCTTCTGAAATGTCTGGAAGAAAATACCGTTTACTCTAAATTTACTTAAAAAACTTGACAAATTTCATCATCATCTCCCCTGCCTTATCCTACTCCCGTAGGGTCGGTGCACCGGGTTTTCGTCCTCCAAATAACTCTATCATCCGTCATCTCAGTCATCACTCCCTTCTTGATCATGTCACCTTTCACGCAATCCATCCATCCCTTTCTAGGTCTACCTCTACCGGTGTACCTCCACACTCATAACTAACGTCCTTCTTGTTACATGCGATTCATCCCTCCTCATAACATGTCCATACCATGCTAACTTTTACTCCTTACCTTCTCTACCACTGGGGCTACTCTCAAACTTCCTCTAATATACCCATTTCGTATCTTATCCAATAGTGTTACCCCACACGTCCATCTTAACATTCGCATTTCTGCCACATGTAGTCTCCTTTCATCCGTTCCTTTTACTGCCCAACATTCAGATTCATACATACGGTTTTGTAAATTTTCCCCTTTATTATAAGTAGTAAATGACCAAGTAACTTAGTGGAGGTTCGGAAAAGCTGTTGAAGTTGCTCTAATCTTTTATGTTTTCACTATCTTTTATGGTCGTAGCCAGGGGGCATATTAGCGTAGACATAGATCCTAGACTATTCTTGACCATCGACTGACAACGCCCATACTGTCTTTGGCTATTTTTTTCCAGAAAAAGAAAAAAATGTCTATTCAAAGTGCTAATGAGACATTTTTTTGGTTATCTTCTTGTATAATTTAAGCTAGTCTAATATGTTGATTTCTGTAGTTTTGTTTTTTTTTTGTGTCTTCTTTTAACTTAAGAATTAATATTAAATGGACTTGCATACATGCAGTACTAATGCAATCTTCATATCAGCAACATTATCTTGATGTATCGTATTATTATATAATCAGAGTCATTATAAATATATGATAGTATCTACAGCTACTATAATATACTGATTCTATATCAACAGGATTCGCAACTATTGACGTCAGATTTGGTTACCACAATAAATATAAGAGTGGCTTACATTGTATATGCATTACATCTATACTAATATTATAAAGAGGAAAACTTTGTATTTTTGTATGAATTGAAATAACTCAAAAACTACTGGGCCGATTTTAAAAATTCTTTCACCATCAGAAAGGTAATTTATCTATGAGTAATTTTATTATTACTATATTTTATTATTATTAATGTTTAGGAACTATTAATAAACAGCGTGTTTCTGGGCGCCGGCGTTAAAAATTCAAACTTTAACTTTTCTCGGCTTACGCTGCCTAAACCGTTACAGGTATATAAAAATGATGTATGAAAGAATTGTAGATCTCAAAAAGTCCTACAGAAAAGTCCGCGATAGCATATATCTATCTTTAACGGTTTTCTTACAATAACCACTTTTTTGTTTACAATATGAATTAAAAACCTCACGCTATTTGCAGCGTTCTTTTATTGGTTTCAATATTAATCCTTAACCAAATAAATGCGTTTGTTATCAGGAGAATTTAATGTAGAATAAAACTGTTCTTTACGGTATTTAAATTGGACTAATAGTTTAGAAGATATTGCGAACACAAACAATAAGGGTAACCGAAAAATCCGCTTACAAGCTACCGGACTTAGAAATTTTAAATCTTGCATCGGTTGATTTCTGTTATTACGTAGATTACTACTAAGTTAATACTTTTGGTAACAGGTTGAAAAAAAGGGCGAACGTAATAGGTTATATTTGTAATTTCACGCGGGCGAAGTCGCGAGCAACAGCTAGTATTACAAAAAGAAAGCAATAAATGCAGCCAAAAAAAGAATAGTAACTGATTTATTTCTTATACTCTGTTTAATACCATTTCTTGTCGTTGATTAATAATACTTGTTTTCTTGGTTATCTTAATTTTAAAAGGACTTACAGCATTTTGCTTCTGCAAAAACGTCAAACTTCCCAACACAGAATGCGGAGATAAGTAGGGCACCCCCCGGTCTGCCCAGTAACGTCTAACTCGCTGCCAACGAACTGCTAGCCATGTTACAAGCAGCAAAAATATTGATGTTCTTAACGCATACATCTAAAAACATAAATAACACGATTTGTTACTTATACTTACACATACACTAGAAAACCTTAATAAGAAAAAAAAAAACAAAAACTAAGTCAGTCAGGTTTTTGTTTTTGGCGTAGATGGTGAAACAGTGTCATACGAGTATATTGGTTTCATTTTAAAATAAGGGTTTTAATTTTTTTTTATTGTTAATATCAACTTCTACAGACTCTTGGTCCGTACTCTTTTTTGCACAGTTTGTTTTACTTTTCTTTTTCTTTCTTTTTTTTTAATTTAAACCAATTGCCTCTGCCGACCCGCTCTGTTTTTAAGTACGTGGGTTCTCTAGTCCAGTACGACGGTGGCGTTAACCAAGACGTGAAAAGCAGGTTTAATGAAATAGCGACAGGTTACTGGTGTGACTTGTGATCCAATAATGCCTCCTTAGCTTAAGGGACAGATCTACAAGACCATCATAAGACCTGTCGTATTGTATGGATCTGAATGTTGGGCCACCAAAGTTGCGGATGAAAAGAGATTGCATGTGGCTGAGATGCGTATGTTAAGATGGATGTGTGGTGTGAAAAGAATGGATAAAGTTAAGGATGTGTATATTAGAGGAAGTTTGAAAGTAGCGTCAGTGGTGGAGAAATTGAGAAGCAAAAGATTAGCGTGGTATGGACATGTTATGCGACGACATGACGGGGACATAAACCAGGAAGTGTTAAGATTGAATGTGGATGGTTACCTACCCACCACCACCCATGGCCCCACCGACATGCACTATGCACTATGCACCTTCTTGACTCCTTACAATTTATATCGCTTATTAATTTGTATTAATTCTCCCCTAATGGAAATGGCTCTTTGTCGGTCGATGAATATTCACCATAGTTAATTTCTAACTAATATAAAAATATGTTAAAAACACTTACATTTGCATTGTCGTCGTCGTCACCAGCTCACTATACGTCCCCACCGAGGGGCTCGGAGCCTACCCTAAAGTTAGGGTGACTAGGCCATAGTCAATTGTATTTGCATTGTAATCCTGCTAAATTTCTTTGCTACTGCCTTGTTGAAATCCTATTGGCGAATAAATTTTGTAGCTACAAATGTTTATGTCGACTTATATAATAAAAAAATATGTAAAGCAATTATTTTTGTTGCTGTTATCAATGTCTTGTCGCATTATCGAGATATTGTTTTTACAAATAGACAAACCGAACAGCGGCTTGCTCGTGTAAGGTTATAAATGAGCTAAAAGACCTTAGATTCATAACAAGGTAATAGTGACCTTTAAAAGTCCCCAAGTCTTTGATTTTGTATAATTGTTATGATTATAAACTTAGATGTTTGAGAACAGAATTCATCAGCTTAGTTGGTTTACGACAAACTACAATAATATAGTTTTGACTATTAATTTTTAAATCATAAATAAACCAGCGCTTGACCACGATTCCACCTAAATTGAACTAAGTGAAGACGCGGTCGAAGGATGTTATGCGCTAGCTCAGTGAGTACCCATTCACCCTGCTCTTGAAGGCACGTTAGAACTGGACGGGAATACTGACGCCGGCGACTTATTCCATTCTATTACTGTGCGCATTATTTCATTCAATTGCGTATTAGTTTTTACTTTATTATTATAACTGATAACATTTTGATTATTAATGACAACAGCCATAAAATTTAAAAAAGGCAGGACATCATTTAAATCTAGGATAAGATCTACTTCCAAAGCAAACGCTAGTGCCGCAGAAGCCTAAGTTAACAGAACCTCGTAAATTTTGCGAAACGAAGTAATATACGAGTATTTCGTATTTTTAATTACTTTTGAATATTCAAGCTGTACCGTCGTCCGCGAGGCTTTCCGTACAAATTATAGACATAAAACGAACACGAAAATCCCGCGTGTTGTGTTATAAAAACCTGTGGAATGAAATATGGCGAACGGAGTTTCAAAGTTTTAATGAAATTTTTGTTTGCATCAGTTGAATGAGAACATTATTCTAGCTGCTTGTTCTATTAAAAAAAAAACTTCTTACATTACTTTCGCCTAACTTAAATTTGTTTTTTTATACGATAAATGGGCAAACGAGCAGTGAGTCATTTATTGTTAACTGATCCGACATCCCTTAGACATCCACAACACGTACAGAGTACTATTAGAGCGTGCGCACACCTTTGACTAAACTATCGTACAACTGTTTAGTCACACTACTCGATTTTTAGCTGTGCAACTAAACAGTTGAATTGGCTGCGAAACAATCGACAATCGCACAACATTTGTGGGATAGTTTAGTCAAAGGTGTGCGCCCGCTCTTGTAATTTATTATGAAGAATATTTAGGAATGCAATTAAGTCAGAAAAATTTCTAAAAGCAAGACAAATGTAATAAGGCTCTTCACTCACAAGGCTACGTAAAGCTTTGTAACCTAGCGATTTTTCTCGTTAAGTGAATTACGCAATACAATAAAATAAAGATTCGTACATAGGCATACATCGCTAACATTTTTTGCGTCGCCATTGTTTGTCCTTCAGTACATGTGTGTTGAGATTGTCAGTGGAAAACCATTCAATGTTGTGCGGACGAGCGTAACAATTTTAGTTTCAAATTTGAGTTGCCTTGTGTAACAAAGGCCTAACAAGATTGACATGGGCGCACTGTGTCTTTTTCTATTAGGGATGTACCGAAAAAAACCTTGTGATTTTAGATAAATTTTAATTAGTGTTTTTGTGCGTAATTGTGTTTAAAAGTTCTTTTTATTTATAAAAGTGTGCATTGTTTAGAACTTGGCAGTATATAACTAGCACGCTACGTCGTAGCTAATCAAAGAAAAGGTAAATAATCAGTCATTGTAATTCGTTAAATATATAAATGTAAATTAGTACCTTTTATAAAATCTTCTCTATTTGCTGATAAACTCACACTATTTACTAAAATTGGTAATAACGCACTGTTAAAATTAAAAATAACGACATTAAATTGCTCGCTTCACATCTTTCAATCACATTCGCGCCTAAAATTCTTATTGTTTTTTTTTTAATTCAAATTATGTCTATTGTTTTTATGACGGCCAGTACGTTATTAAATATTCATCCACAATATTTTTGCATCTTAAATAATTGTTATTTTATAATTATCTACCTTTTAATACAAGTTGCTATTTAATCTAATAATGCTTTTACTTTTAAATTAATGCAAATGAATTTACAATTGATCTCAGCGCCATCTATTATCGATTATTGCTTAACTACTATGTTATTAATTAGCCACTAAACAAGTTTAGGAGTCGATTTTTCTTAATTTACGTTAGTTATATTTCTGAAAAGTTGGTTTTATTTTATGTACTCTAATTTTATACTAATATTATAAAGAGGAAATATTTGTATGTATTGAAATAATTCGAAAACTACTGGACCGATTTCAAAAATTCTTGCCCCATTAAAAAGCTACGTTATCAATTAGTCACATGCGATGTTTTTATTACTTTTTTAATACCACGCCGACGAAGTCGCGAGCGACAGCAAGTTTTTATATTATGCCATCCTTAGCAAAATTTAATATTTATTTTTTTATCAAATACTAATATTTTACAATTTGTTTTCCATGACACTTACGGCGGAATAGTGAAACGAATCTTAAACATTTCGCTTCAATTCACTTACAATCCGACAAACACAAATGTTAATGGAATTCGGAGTTTAAACGTGACCTTATAATTTAAGACGCTGTTACACGTTTTAATGTCGTTTCAGTATTGAGTCCTAAGTACTGAACAACGCGACATCTGTTAAGTGATAATTTTATTTAATCTGTCAAGAAAATACTCTATTTTTATCTTAATATAAATTAAAGTAAAAACAATGAAACTAATTAGTTGAGTCAATGGATTCTACTTATTAATCTTAAGGCTAATTCGTGATTAATACCTTCCAATGCTAGACAACAATGACCATAGGTATTTACGATTATTCTTGGAAACAAAAAGAAAGACAAGAAAAGATGAAAAAAAAAACAAATGGCGCATTAAACGCTATGGAAAATTTTCCTGCCAGTATTTGCATCTAGATATTAATTAGGGTTTTGGTCGCAAAGCGTTAGAGACGCCTCCACTTGCATCTTACATACAACTTGCTAAGGCTCTTTTAATGGGATAACAGTCGATTAGAAGTATCCAAAAGTATTGAGTGTTCCAAGCTCGAGATAATTTAAGCATCGAGTTTAGTTTGTTAATGATTTTTTGTTATTTTCAGATGTTTTTGCTGGTGTTAATATCTGTAGCATTGTTTCTGGTATGGGTTTACTTGCGTTGGTCAAAAGTGAAACGTTACTGGTCAGACCGAGGTGTGCCCTTTGTGCCGCCGAACCCACTGCTGGGGAATTTGACGTTCTTACAACGTTATAATTCAGTGAGTATGATACTTGTCTATAAGTGTAAGGGCATGTCCCACGAAATTGTAAATTACATCACAAGATAACAATCCAACGTATAAAATATGTGATGGAAATAACAGATTTTCTTACCTTATCTGAGAGTGACGTCATTTTTAAGCTATCTGAGCCTTTATCAGCCAGTGTTGGGACAGGCCCTTAGACTAGTACTTTATATTGAAGGTATGAAATAAAGAGATTTTATTGGAATAGATTTAACAACTTTATTCAAATCTAATTAACTAACTTTGTAACCATTATCATTATTCAATGAATATAACATGAGAGACCATTATTATTAACTAGCATGCGCCGGCGACTGCGTCTGTGTGGAATTAAAAAAAAAACAAAAGTGACTAGCATGTGTTTCTTCCAGACTATGCTCTACATCTATACTAAATTTCATTAAGATCCGTTCAGCTGTTTAGGCCACAAACTCAAACTAACATCCATCCATCTAAACTTTCGCATTTATAATATTAGTAAGAAAGTAAGAATTTATTAGTACTATGGTGTAACATAACAATGAACAGACGAAGGTTACTTAAAAAAAAATTTGCACATTTTTTTTATGTTTGTTCAAAGGGGATATGGATGAGAAACTTGTACCACAATTACCGCACCCCTTACGTCGGTATCTGGCTGTTCTGGCGGCCGGCGCTGGTCGTCAACAGTGTGGAGATCGGCCGCCGCATTTTGATTAGCGACGCTACAAATTTCAGAGACCGCCTCGTCACCTCCGGAGATTCTGATCCTATCGGGAAACATAACCTGTTCACTGTTAAGGTAACGTCAATTAAACGGTTTGAACAATTGCTATTAAAAGATCTGATTACTTACATTACATTATATATCTGATGATCTGATTACTTACATTACATATAATATGCATTACATTAGTTACAATAGTTTTATTAATATTTCTTCACTTTTATTCTATCTCAATTCAATTCAAATATGTTAATCTCTACGTCAAGATAGTACCCTTGTTTCTTTGTTGTTCTTTTTTACTTTTACATTATTCCTGTTGTCCTAGGAACCGGTGTGGTCATCCCTCAGACGTCGGCTGACGCTGGTGTTCACCGCGGCCAAGCTGCGCAGCATGCACGGCCTCGTTGAGATGAAGACCCGGGAGCTGGTTCAGAGAATACAAAACGATATGACAGAGAGTAAATGTGTCAATCTTAGGGTAAGATAAAGGGCAGCTCTGCAATGGGGACGTATATTTCGTTGAGATTGCAAGTTAATTGTTGCTGGTATTGTAGAAAGCTTTCACGGACTATACTACGGATGTGATCGGCGGCGCGTCGCTAGGCTTCGTGGGAGAGGCGACGCTGACGGGGCGCGGGCCGCTACGCACTGTCACCCAGCAGTTCATGGACTACGATTTCTTCCGTGGCGTCAGTTGGCTGCTCATGTTCTTCTGGCCCACTTGGGTCAACTTCTTCGGGTAAGAAGGATAAAGATGGGGGTCTGTTTGAATTGAAAGACTTAAAAACACTTGACTCTTCACCTGTTATTTTCAATGAAGTGTCATTTTACACTTACAATTCATTTGGTCGTCCACCACGAACCATGTTATAGCAACTTACATACATGCTATAAGAGCGCACAACTTTGACTAAACTATCGCACAACTGTTTAGTCGCACTTTGATTCCTTTGTGCTTATATGGAGGTTCGCACACTATTCGAATTTTAGTTGTACAACTAAACAGTTGAATTGGCTAAGAAACAATCGCATAAAGTTGAGCGATAGTTTAGTCTAAGGTGTACTCACGCTCTTCTAGTTCTTATGGTGGCTGTTTTCTGTACCATGACACATCTTTTTCCTTACAGTTTAACCGCATTCCCTAAAACTTCAATAGACATATTGAAGCGAGTTTACCAGACCGCACTGGCGCAGCGCGGGGGGTATGATAACGAGGTGAAGGAGACCAGAGACCTGCTCGATGCTCTCATAAAGATCAAACAGGACTGCGCCAGAGACAATGAAGGTACAACATGTTATTTTTTTTAAACACTTTCTTCATAAATTAGTACTTGTTTTGGTGCATGTAATTCCTTCCCGAAATAACGACCAACTACGTTACGAGCTACATAGTCTACTTTTGCTAGTTTTTTATTTAGATCTATTTCATTATCTAAATATGGGAGTTTTAAATATCTGTGTTACAGATATGCCTGAAGAGAAATTGATAGCACATGCCGCAGTGTTTGTGCAGGGGGGATTTGATACCACTGCCAGCATACTTAGTTGGTGCGTCTACGAACTTGCATTCCATCCCGAAATACAGGTATGATAGAGATTTATTTTAATGTTTCAAAAACATCATTATAATCTCTTATCATGTAAAGTCATTGATATTTTGAGTTTGTTTTCGTTAACTGCCACCAGATTACTGCTTAGAAGACTTTCATCGTTTTGAGTTCTTAGAAATCACTTATTTGTATTTGTAACAGGGATCGTTACTATATTCATAATCCGTTCCAGGAAAATATGTACAACGAACTTCTCGAGTTACAAAAATACGAGGAAAAGTTGAAAGATATTGATGCGGGAAGCTTGTCTAACTTGAGTTACATGAACGCTGTTATAGACGGTAAGTTTACTTACTGATAGGTATAATAATGTATTTTTTGTCAATATCACACATTATGTAAATTTAAATGGTTTAAAATTTAAATATGAGTATAATTGTCTAATTATACTACCAAATAAAAAAAATTTTGAAGGTGAATAACCACATAAGATAGATTATAATATGTATGTTTACAGAAACTTTGAGAAAATACGTGCCTATGGGTTGGATAGACCGCGTGGCGGCACAGGACTACCAGGTGGACGAGCGGCTGCGGCTGGCGGCCGGCACGCCCGTGTACGTCAACGCGGTCGGCATCCAGAGCGACCCCGACATCTTCCCGGAGCCGGACAAGTTCCGGCCGGAACGCTTCCTTGAAAGTGACGTCAACAGAGGTGCTATGCCAGTCTGGACCTTCGGCGAAGGGCCTAGGAGTTGTATTGGTAAATATTTAAACTTTATGTGAGTTAACAACATTTTTAACAGTAGTAGAGACCGCTTTAATAGCTTTGCTTAATGTGCCGCTCGCTGTAATACCTCGACCACACAAGACACGCTTCAAGTTGTGGACATTCCGCGTACACTCTGATGAGTGTGCGCGTGGGAAGGGGAATACTCGTAGAGGGGATGAGACACATGATAGAGGAAATATCTTACTGTACTATGCGACACCGCCTCTGGGGATTAAGGGTAGGCGGATGTCTGTGGGCTGCGGCCGATTCGTTATTTTGGCACATCTCAGTGGCCGCATTCTATTTGTTACCTTATACTATTACAAACACTACAAATAATTATATTTGTATTTGTAATTACGACTACGATTTTAAGTATCGACGTGAACTCGTAAAGTTTAAAATCATTTCTCATTATGAATATTACTTGTATATTTGCAGGTCGCCGCTTCGCCTTAATCAACCTCCGCTGCGCGCTGGCGTACATGGCAGCGACGTACAAATTCCGTCCCCTGGCCACCACTCCGCCCCCTGCCCGCGTGCAGGTGGAGAGACACAGCCTCTTCTACGCGCCAGGGGAACCACTACTCATTGAATTTGAACACAGAACTTAGAATGTACGTCTAAATCCTGAGTAACTTTGGTAACCTGTAAACATTAAAGTAATTGTTACCTTTATACTTAACATCGTTTCAAATTCCATGCTAAAGACAGTCCTCCTTCTGCCCTAACACAAAATTACATAATTCTGCCGATTACAGGATCTTGGTCTATTACATTGTACTAATATTATAAATGCGAAAGTTTAGATGGATGGATGTTTGGTAGAGTTTGTAGCCTAAATTGCTTAACGGATCTCCATGTAATTTGGCATAAACGTAGAGGAATATCTGGAAGAACAATAGGCTACTCACTTTTGTTTTTTTTTCACGCGGATGGACTCGCGGGCGAAAGCTAGAATTATAAGTATGAAATTAACAATTTACCAACATTATCGTATAGATATAATTGTGAAACCAATTGGAAATTGCCGTCCATACCTGATATAAAATTAGAACTTTGTTTTTCTTTGTAAAAATTATAATTAGCAAACATTAGAAGGCCATGTGGATGAATAACGTTAATTAAAATTCATCAAACTCGTGATACTAAAAGATTTTTTGTGTGAAAAACTATAGTAGAAAAAAGTTAAGCGAAAACAGAATTGAAAATAAATAATACGCATAAGTAATAAGCAATTAAGCCTGCTACAAACGCTTCATGTTAACAGTTTGATTCTTCAGTTAACACTGTCAGTTATAACTGAGTGTATATAGCGGGCTTTAGATAACAATTCACTTTTATCTCATATTTACTTTACAAACACAACTTTCGATAAAATTACAGTTACTTTGTGAATTGCCTTCGTAATTTTATTGCTCATTGAACACGACGTTGACATAACTTTTAATCGACATTCAGAAACTTGCCAGACAATGGCGTACGTTATAATAAAACTAATGTTTACTGTAGTAAGTTGGCGCTATATACATAGTCAAATATATAATTTACTAGCTATCGCCCGCGACTCCGTCCTCGTGGAATTTAAAAAACAAGAGTAAGTAGCCTATGTGTTCTTTCAGACTATCCTGTACATCTATGACAAATTTCAGCGTAATTCGTTTAGCTCTTTAGGCTTCAAACTCTAACGAACATCCATCCATCCATCTAAACTTTCGCATTTATAATATTATTATAGCATGAAGTATGATTAGTATGATGTGGTTCCTGGCCGATAAAAGTTTGGAAAACCCTGCTTTAAATTATGTAAAATTTACACAAAAGAAACGTGGAACAATGAAGCGAGCGATTGTTTCGTAGACGTTGCTACGTGGGCGTAGGTCAGAGGTCGTAGACAAGGTCGTAGGCAGGGGGTGTTTACTTCGAATACTCCAAGGAACAAACATCGTTAAGTAAAGGAAGTTCGCATTTGATCCTTCCTGTCATTAAGATCGCCGACTCTACAAAGCTTTGTAGTTTTTTGTGCTATTTTTGAAGAAACGTGCCCTTTGTGATATCTGATGTTAATAAAAATCAATGCCGTGACATGAAATAAAGTTACAATGAACTTTCACTAAAGAAATACTACTCATATACTAGTATTATAAATGTGAAAGTTTGATTGGATGGATGTTTGTACGTATCTCTTTAAAGGCTTAATGAAGAACACATAATTTAATACTAAGTAATTTTTTTAATTATAATAAGAATTCAGCATAGACGAAGTCACGTTAAAAAGGCACTTCTTTTAAGTTGCAGGAAACAGTATCCAAATATACAGAAAACATTTAAATAAAACGGGTACCTTGTAAGTTATCGTGCGGTTAGCCACTTATCTTTATTTCTCGGAATTTTCCAGTCTTTGAAATATTTAGCATTAAAATACTAGAACTCAGTCTATTCGCGGCTAAAATCAAATATAAAATATTTCTCAGCATTACGCAGACAAATCGTTTCAATTCCGAGCGAAAAATGACACGATTTTCTTAATAAATTACTAAGAGTTTTATGTTCAGCGCAAATAGATTTTCTTTGCTAAATCTCTGGGTTATTGCATAAACTTTAAAGGGACTTTTTTGTAAGTTAAAATTGTTTATAGGAAACGTCGATTTGACTTCTTTTTGTTATATTTTTAATGAGCGAGTTGGTACATCTCATTAGGATAATTTTATAAAGGTAAATAGGGAAAAGACATATGTTGAAAACTTAAATATTTAATAAATGTTTTTTGAATGGAGTTAATAAAATTGTTCAAAGAGCTTACTGTTAGTAAAATCCGCGAAAAGCTTCTCTGAAGCTTTCAATCACCTAATTGTAGAGAGGAAATTAAACACTTATATTTGAAGTACAAAGGTTTTCGCGCTTAAGCAGCGATGCTCTCCAAAGTGAAAACCGTCGTTTTCAAAGTAATTGTGCTTAGTAATGTCAAATATATTTTATACACGTTTTCTTGCTTAAAAGTAAATAAATCGTGTTTTACATTATGTAAAAAAAATAGCACCTAATTTTGATATTGCTATTATTATTAACAAGGCGCAATTAGCAAACATTGCTTAAAGAAAAACATTTTCGGATCAAAAATAAACAGTTGCTATTAACAAAGAGCCAATGAATTATAAGTTAATGAAATTATTTATTTATTTTACCTTTTTTATTCCAGTTTCTGGACCCCATTCTGGGTATAGGCCTCCTCCAACCTTTTCCATAAGTCCCTATCTTTTCCTTGTTTCATTCACTCTTTGTCCACTTCTTTACAGTTAATGTAATTACTGTCGGGTAATTCTATACTTGTTATTAGTTCCGATTTCCAACACCATTAGCAACACCGTCAGTGCTAAAACAAAAATCATATAGGCACAAAATACCACTGCTTGTAGCCTATCCAGTGGAATGTAGGTCAGTGTACCGAAATCAATTTGCTCGAGGTATTCGAGAAAAACAGCTGTTGTCGATGTTAATAGACAATTTGCTCGAAAACCGAAACCAATCAGAGTGCGACAGACCGGCCGATGTATTCCGATGATTTTATATTCATGTTGATTTAATTTGATTTATGATTACAAAGCGTGAGCGAAAACGATTGGACTGCAATATCCCATTTTATACTTGAAATTCTGAAGTGAAAGGTTAGCCTGTTATGGACATATACAGAGAGATAATAGATAAGAAAGTATTAAGACTGAATGTAAGATTGGATGGCTACAAAGGTAGAGGAAGATCGAAGTATAGATGGATTGTGTGAAAAAGGATATGCTTAAGAAGGGTGTGAATTCAGATATGACGGCTGATAGAGATGTATGGAAGAGAATATGCAGATCTTCTGTGGCAGACAGACAAGGGCAGTACTTCTTTATAATTGAAATTAGACTAATAGTTTATGTTTTTTTTTATGAAAGGGATAGAGTCTAAAAATATTAAATGAGATAAAATTAATTTAGCAAAGCGCTTGCTGGATGTACTTTTCATTTAATCGCCTCTTTTGAAATTCGTTCGATGCTTAACCCGGTTCCGGAATTAATTAAAATCCAAATAAATGAAATACGCCTCCAAGTCGCTTTTAATAAATGCTCTGAATGTCTGTAGTCCCGGCTCTTATTTCTGTTCATTTATTTTCCTGAAGTAGTTTTATTTACCAGTTATCTATAAATTAAAACTTTCAAGTCTCTTCCCTTTTGTACCGAGGTTGTTGCTTAACTAACGTTATGCACAGACCTATATTATAATTTTAATGGATATTAAAATATAATCAATGGTATACTATAAGTTCCAACCACACAATCATTAAAACTACATAAAATGTATTTTCAAAACAAATATGCATATCCTAAACGCAAAAACAAACCAATTATTGAAATGAACTTTGTATGGATTTAGTTTGTTATAGCGAACCATTAAGCATTAAGGTTAATTGTGCAAACCGATTTTAACGTAGATGAAATTCTGGGTTCCATTTTCGCCACATTTTCACGTATTCCCATTCCGTTTGTGGCGTCTATGGTGGCGATGTTCTAGAGGCGTAAATTATATCAATCATTTTGTAAAACCAAATATCATGTCAAGGGTCAACCAACAATTATCAAATGTTGGCGATTGCATTTAAATGCGGTGTGCAATCGCGACATATGCGGCGTCGTGGTGTGCAGACTGTGACGGATTTACAGGCTCCATCAGCACGGATATGGACCCGCCATGAATATTGATGAGGCAATACTGGTCACCAGCATATACATATGTACATATTAAATCATTTCATACGTTACAGTTGTTTATTATGAGTATTTGACTCTCTTTTACCATTAAGCAGTAGGCTAATCGTGAGCGTTCACTGTCTTAATACAATACTAGAAGCTTTTATCACACTTTTAACACGAAAAATAATTGTTACGTTTAATTTTTTCTGAAGTACTAGCTATTACCGCGCGACTTCATTCGCATGAAATTATGGAAATTGTTTTATTGATTAAATTTGTCAAATTCAATTGCTAATGTCAAAATGACAGACATGACATGATGACAAAGCATGGCAACCTTGCTTCTTTGATGTTGGCAGCAACTTATGGTCTCTTTCCCACATTAGGGTTTTTATCCAAAATATTACCCCCTAAGTTTAATGGCGTGAAAATATATAGCCTAAAGCGTGACGTAAGTGTAGGGCTTTTTATTAAAAAAAGAATTATTCAAAAATATGCTGTAATTGCTGACATCTTAGGCAAGAAAGTAGTGTGTGTTTACGCTTTATTATATTAGTATAGATATAGAAGTATAGATTAGAAAGAGCGAAATTTTTTTTAACTTTCAAGAATTTAATCAATTCTGAGAATTTTTTTGCTTTAAACCTTGCTACTTCTTTATGCGACGACAAATTTACAAAATCTCTCTACTTTACTTTAGCATAAATTGTCATATCAAAAGTTTAATAAAATGACTTTATTGATTTCCTCTTTGGGCAGGGTCCAAACAAGGGTGGACCCTGTGTGACGGATCACCAGGCCCTCCCACATACCACAAAGAAACAAATTAACAAACATTACTAATTATCAGACATTAAATCTTTTTTCGGAAAAACTTAAAGTTACATATGGAACGTAACATGTGAAGTTACGTTACTTAACATAAATAAAAAAATACATCGTAAAAACTACCATTTTTACTTAGAAGTAAATCTTACTAATATTATAATATAAATACGAAAGTTTAGATAGATGGATGGATGTTTGTTAGAGTTTGTAGCCTAATAGCCCGTCACAGATGTAGAAGATAGTCTGGAAGAACACATAGGCTACTTACTTTTGTTTGTTTTTTTTTTAATTCCGCGCGGACAGAGTCGGGGGCGAAAGCTTGTTTTTTAATAATTATAATATACCTTTAAGAAAAACATTTCGTATGGAATTGCAACGAAAGTTCAGCTAGTGCAAAATGAAATGGGTTAAATGTAAGGGATAGATTTATTGCTGCAATATTATGGTACACTAGCTGTTGCCCGTGACTTCGTCCACGCAATATTAAGATAAAAAAGTAGCCTATAATATGCCCTATGTCAGCTACCCTACAGTGAAAGTCCGGTCGAAATCGGCCCAGCCGTTTCGGAGCTTACCCGGAACAAACGCGGCTTGCGGACAGACAGACAGACAAAATAAATGCGTTTTTCGTTATCAGCAACGCAAATACATCATCTTCCCGAAATCCGGAATTTTTCTTTTGATATAACAAATAGACACTTCAATTTTATTATATGTATAGATAGATATCTACTCGTACAGGCAAGGAGTCGGTCACGTAAACCCGGCGAGTGCGTGACCGCTGAGAAATCAATTTAAGATCAAATAAATTGAAATAGCCGCCGTCACGGCCGCTGTAAATATCTTTAAATGTCTCTCACTTAACTTAAACTAGACCACGTACGCGAATCTTTGCGAATGCCAGTCTGCAAGGAAACTACATTTATTATTCAAGATTGTAAGCACACCTGCTATTAACTTTAGATTTTATTATGTAACTTTGATTATTTTTTTTAAATCTATTGATAGCATATTATTAAACATATTAAATATACTATAAAAACACTATTAAGTACACACAATAATTAATAATGTGTAATTAATTAAAATTTTCTCTAGTTACCAAGTGATTGAGTACATTATGCCAGTTTTGTTTTATATTTATTTTATTCATAAATGGTAACTTTCTAAAATCAAAGTATGATCATACTATTACTAAATACTATACTATATATACTTCGGACGGAGTCGCGGGCGAAAGCTAGTCATGATTAATTCTAAAATCTCTTAATAAATAATAGTCTTCAGAATACCATTTCCCAAAAATGTAGGGTAATCGGAAAACAATTTGTGAAATTGGTCGTGACTTCCTGCAGGACGGAATTAGCGTCCCGAGTTCCCGAGCTGCCGGGCTGAGGCCGAGGCCGCGGCTTGCGGAACTTACTGTCTATTTTGCTCCTAATCGTTTGAGATATTACAAATTTAAATTATAACTATTCAAAGTTACTTGAATATACTGGAAATGAAATGAAAAAGTTTTTAAAAACGCTTTTAATTGCACGTAATGATTTAAATAGTCCAAAGACGGAAATTTTGGAGACTAATCATTTCTTTTCCTTACAAGTAACTTAGTATCTAAACCAATTACAAATAATTTTCACCGATAGTTAATTAATTCATAGAACTCTTACCTCGGCGCACAGAGTTGGTCATTAAGTGAGACCCTCAAGAATTATGAGTATGGCAGTTAAATATAATATTGATTTTTCTTTGTTAAACAAGTTAAACTTGTCCTAAATGTTGTCTTAACTTACATTACTCGTCCAATCTAAGTCATTCTGTTCCCTGACTTAGGAGACACTGTTCGTAAGTAATGTGCTACTTAACTGTAGCTTAAATAAGTTTAGTTCCGCTGCTAGTGACGTCACACCTGCGTTAGTTACGCTCAACTAAGTGTAACTTCTCTACCCTCAGTAACACGACATAGAGAATAACTTTCCAATGCATCTGTTACACTGAGTGCATCTTAGATTTGTCACTTATTTGTGAGTTATTCTCCTATTTGTTCTAATATTTGTTACGATCATTTAAGACTAGCTTACTCCCGCGAATCCGTTAGCGTCGAATTAAAGAAAAATAAGTAGCCTATGTATTCTTCCCGAGTCCAGACTATGGTCTAAATTTGTGCTAAATTGCATAGAGATCCGTTTAGCCGTTGTTGCAGCAAACTCTAACATCCATCCACCCATCTAAACATCGTTTTCGTTTTATTTAATTCTCTGTAGCAACGGAAGCAATGTTACAAATAGATTTAGGATCATTCGATAAGCCAACCTATATCTTCTCATAGGCCGGCATCTGCCGTTCCTCTGGTGTTGTGGATTTCCATTGGCTCCTATAGTGTAGGTTTCCATAGCTCGTTTGCTCCTTTCTCTTATTAAATAGAGAATATTCGCAAACGACACCAAAGTTGAACTGTAAAAGCTCCGCGGTACAAACTAATGTACACATTAAACCTGGCGAAAGTAACGTTACAAGTTTCTTGCACGTAATTACTGTTTATAGCATGGTCGGATGGAATACATTAAAAATGAGTTCAGGGTGGGTTTTCACCGAGCGATTCTGCGAAGAAATGCTGACGGTGACACATCGCGCAACACTCGAGTCTTCGAGAGATAAGAGTCTTTCCAGGCGTATGATGCGTTTTATCGGTCCGTCTATGTTGTCTGCGGAATTCCACACCGTGAAAACCGTTGGTTAAAGTGTTGTAACGTTTTGTTGGCCGTAGCGTCGCTTAATTTTTCAGCACCAAAGTTTTCCTTAAATTACTCGTGATTTTGCAAAAATATCTAAACAAAGTCACTTGAAATGAAGTATTCAAGCATTAACGGCTGAAAGCCGAAATGAATCTTGCTTTTTTTACACTTCTTCGCGCTTACGTTTACTATTGGCTAATGTCAAAATTTTAATTGGATTTGGAGTTTGAGTGTGGTCTTACACATTTAAATGTTGTTTAAATATTTGGCTTTAAGATATATTTTTGATTGGCTAAACCCAAGTCAATCAGAGATTTTTAATTGCATTTCAAATTAAATATAAAAATAACCTTCTGTTGTTCATGTATAAAGGTACTGATTGTTTGAAAATTTTCACCCTCTCGGTTCGCTGGTTTGAGATAATTATTCAGAATAAAATTTCCATTAACGGCTCTTTGTCATTTGCGGATGAAAAAACATTTTGGGAATAATAGATATTCAATGAGCAGTCGGGCATCGAATTTGTACAATATTAAAATTCATTCATCACAGAGATTAAGGGATTGATGTGATCTACTCCACATAAAGTAGGACTGAGAAGCGCAATGAGGAAATAATTTAAAAGATATGACAAAATGGAAGAATTAGCTCTATATTTACCTTTTCTTTAAGGCCACAATAACTACTAGAAGTTGGTATTTTTTAAAGATTTTAAGACTCGCCTTTATGTTCCATTTATGTTAGAAATATAAAGTCATTTTGCTTTGCGACTAAAATAACCCTATACGGGGAGGATATCCTGACAAAAAGAGCATGTTGATATTTTATACTATTTATATTTAAAGCTCATAAATGTGAAAAACCAACACAAGTAATCGTGCAGCATTTTCTCTGCAACGAGCGTCAGTCCCTTTGACAGCTGTGCTGTTAGTTAAGTTTTGTTTGTCGTACATTTCAAACAGTTCCGTGCACGGAATATTTTCTATTAAATAAATCTATTTATGATCTAAAATATGAAAATATAACATGGGGTTTTATGTTCTTGGTCATACTGTAAAATTTATATTTTTAACACAAAATATAGTCATTGTTAGCTTGCAATGCAAGACAAAAATTATAAATCATTAGATATTGATTAACGTGAAAATATTAAAAGACATTTGCTTAAATATTATATTATTGTAAAATTTTTGTTGACTCAGCGATGATTACGAGCGGTCGTGGCCAGTGGGAATAGAGCACTTTGTAAGTAGACATTAAATTATTATAGTTTTAAGCAGTAGTTATAATAAATCTTTAATTTTTTTTTATAATTTTCCTCTAAAATATTATGTAGTCGTATGTAAGTACATATACCCTATTATCTTCATAAATTGTTTAGCGAGTGTCCCGACCGACCCTTTGTCAGGTCCGGGACGCTCCCAAATTGTTCATTTTCAAAAGGACAATTACGATGTTCATCCAAATGAAAAATACAATACGCTTCACGTGTCATTATTATAACTCTACTGTGTAAAGATAATATACAAGAGAAGAGCATTTAAATATAGTTATATGTTTTTATCAAAACTGTTGTACTTTATACTAGACTAGCTGTTCGCGTGCGGAATCATCCGCGTGAAATTATAAAAACTTTTTGACCGACTTCCCAAAAGAAGGAGGTACTCAATTCGTCCGTATGTTTTTTTTTTTTTTTTTATTGTTTACATTTGGGGGGGGGGGGGGGGGGGGGGGGGGGGGGGGGGGGGGGGGGGGGGGGGGGGGGGGGGGGGGGGGGGGGGGGGGGGGGGGGGGGGGGGGGGGGGGGGGGGGGGGGGGGGGGGGGGGGGGGGGGGGGGGGGGGGGGGGGGGGGGGGGGGGGGGGGGGGGGGGGGGGGGGGGGGGGGGGGGGGGGGGGGGGGGGGGGGGGGGGGGGGGGGGGGGGGGGGGGGGGGGGGGGGGGGGGGGGGGGGGGGGGGGGGGGGGGGGGGGGGGGGGGGGGGGGGGGGGGGGGGGGGGGGGGGGGGGGGGGGGGGGGGGGGGGGGGGGGGGGGGGGGGGGGGGGGGGGGGGGGGGGGGGGGGGGGGGGGGGGGGGGGGGGGGGGGGGGGGGGGGGGGGGGGGGGGGGGGGGGGGGGGGGGGGGGGGGGGGGGGGGGGGGGGGGGGGGGGGGGGGGGGGGGGGGGGGGGGGGGGGGGGGGGGGGGGGGGGGGGGGGGGGGGGGGGGGGGGGGGGGGGGGGGGGGGGGGGGGGGGGGGGGGGGGGGGGGGGGGGGGGGGGGGGGGGGGGGGGGGGGGGGGGGGGGGGGGGGGGGGGGGGGGGGGGGGGGGGGGGGGGGGGGGGGGGGGGGGGGGGGGGGGGGGGGGGGGGGGGGGGGGGGGGGGGGGGGGGGGGGGGGGGGGGGGGGGGGGGGGGGGGGGGGGGGGGGGGGGGGGGGGGGGGGGGGGGGGGGGGGGGGGGGGGGGGGGGGGGGGGGGGGGGGGGGGGGGGGGGGGGGGGGGGGGGGGGGGGGGGGGGGGGGGGGGGGGGGGGGGGGGGGGGGGGGGGGGGGGGGGGGGGGGGGGGGGGGGGGGGGGGGGGGGGGGGGGGGGGGGGGGGGGGGGGGGGGGGGGGGGGGGGGGGGGGGGGGGGGGGGGGGGGGGGACGCTTTAGGCTATATATTTTCACGATATTAAACTTTGGGGGTAAATAAATTGGAAAAAACTTCAAGGGGAAAAGGACCATAATTACAATATGAAAACATAAAGGAAGCAAGGTTGCCATGGTTACGGTACTTGTATTTTCACATTTTTAATTGATAATTCGACAAATGTAAACAATAAAATAAAGTTTTTATAATTTAATTTGGATGAAGCCGCATGGGCACAGCTCGTTTGTAAAAAAGGCGGACTTTGTCTCGTTGCAAATTATAAGGTAATTGTTCTGAAAGTGAACCACAGTGGATTTCCGCAACTGTACCACGCCATCAGTCAGACCGCATGTAGCGGCTTCCGTCACGCTAGTGCGATGAACACCAATTTGCGGTCTCAGTTATTGCTCGCTATTTGAACTGTACTTTTACATTGCTGTTATTTTAATTAAGCTGTTAATTTCAAAATTATCATAACTTAAAACGATTATACAATTTGCACTGATTGTCGTAATATAATTGTTAAACGTAGTATTAACTACTCGGACTCTTGCGTTTAACCTAAGAACATAAAATAAAATACAAAATATACATACGAGTACATATTGTCTTTCTTATTCTTTATAAATAAAATAGCATAACTTAAGTCTCAAGTTAGATGTAAATATTTAACGACGATTACTTAAAAAGGCCAACCTTAATTCTATATTCTAATGAATATCTAAATACAAAATGTTTGCTTCAAAATGTACTAAGAACTCTGGATTTTAAGAGGGCGCGTACACCTGAAACTAAACTATCGCAAAACTGTTTAGTTTCGCTTTGATTCCTATGAGCTTATATGGAGGTGCGCACACTACACGATTTTTATTTGTGCAACTAAACAGTTGAATTGGCTGCGAAACAATCGACAATCGCTCAACAGTTGTGCAATAGTTTAGTCAAAGGTGCGCGCCC
Source organism: Papilio protenor (assembly GCA_029286645.1). NCBI lineage: Eukaryota > Metazoa > Arthropoda > Insecta > Lepidoptera > Papilionidae > Papilio > Papilio protenor. Next base: position 245,858 of record JAGSMZ010000068.1, on the reverse strand, counting down.
GCTCTTAACCGTGTCTGATTATATTTTTTGTGTGATACAGTAAGAATATATACAACTAGCTGCAGCCCGCGACTTCGTTTGTGTGAAATTAAAAATAATCAACGATAGCTTTTTAATGGTGAAAAATGTTTGAAATCGGCCCAATAGTTTTTGGGTTATTTCAATACAAACATAAATACAAATCTTTCCTTTTTACAGTACAAGTATAGATATCTTTAAATTTATATATGGAGTGTCATTAATGTTAAAAGATATTTATCTACCGCCCTATAAAAGCCTGAGTAAAAAAAATAACGAGCGATGTTGAACGTTCTAGAGTTTTCTTAGCTATTTTGTTATCTTCAAAGTGTTTACTGCGCCTTGCTAACGTCAATCACGACGCCATTATCGAGACCCATCTCTGATATTCTCTTACAAAAACTTTATCCTGTTAGCCTAAGGATATTTATCTAGTACTCTTTTTTCTTTTATAAATAAAATAGCATAACTTAAGTCTCAAGTTAGATGTAAATATTTAACGACGATTACTTAAAAAGGCCAACCTTAATTCTATATTCTAATGAATATCTAAATACAAAATGTTTGCTTCAAAATGTACTAAGAACTCTGGATTTTAAGAGCGCGCGTACACCTGAAACTAAACTATCGAATCGAACAACTGTTTAGTCTCGCTTTGATTCCTATGAGCTTGGAGGTGCGCACACTACACGATTTTTATTTGTGAAACTAAACAGTTGAATTGGCTGCGAAACAATCGACAATCGCACAACAGTTGTGCAATAGTTTAGTCAAAGGTGTGCGCCCGCTCTTAACCGTGTCTGATTATATTTTTTGTGTGATACAGTAAGAATATATACAACTAGCAGTAGCCCGCGACTTCGTTTGTGTGAAATTAAAAATAATCAACCAAAACTTTTTAATGGTGAAAAAATTTTTTAAATCGGCCCAATAGTTTTTGGGTTATTTCAATACAAACATAAATACAAATCTTTCCTTTTTACAGTACAAGTATAGATATCTTTAAATTTATATATGGAGTGTCATTAATGTTAAAAGATATTTATCTACCGCCCTATAAAAGCCTGAGTAAAAAAAATAACGAGCGATGTTGAACGTTCTAGAGTTTTCTTAGCTATTTTGTTATCTTCAAAGTGTTTACTGCGCCTTGCTAACGTCAATCACGACGCCATTATCGAGACCCATCTCTGATATTCTCTTACAAAAACTTTATCCTGTTAGCCTAAGGATATTTATCTAGTACTCTTTTTTCTTTTATAAATAATATAGCATAACTTAAGTCTCAAGTTAGATGTAAATATTTAACGACGATTACTTAAAAAGGCCAACCTTAATTCTATATTCTAATGAATATCTAAATACAAAATGTTTGCTTCAAAATGTACTAAGAACTCTGGATTTTAAGAGCGCGCGTACACCTGAAACTAAACTATCGAACAACTGTTTAGTCTCGCTTTGATTCCTATGAGCTTGGAGGTGCACATACTACTTGACTTTTATTTGTGCAACTAAACAGTTGAATTGGCTGCGAAACAATCGACAATCGCACAACAGTTCAATTTTGCCTATTCTGTTTTTATTTCAACTGCTGAATCAATAGAATTTAAAAGTATTATCTTATCTCTATATCTCATTGAAATGACAAATATGTTTCTGTTCATGTTTCGCCAGTGGAAACTCGTAATATGTGTCGTCTTAATTTAAAATGAAACACGATCACGAATAAATCCACGCCGAGCGTTATTACGTCGGAATTCAGCGAATTGAATTATCTAAAATGCCTTCGTATAATAAATAAAGTGAGTACGCCGCGTGGTGCGTTGTTTGTTTGAGATATGAAGGCAATTACAACTGAAACGTGTATCTAATTAAAGCCTATTCTAATGCTAGAGTTGGAACATTGTATACAGTTAAAGAATTAAATTTACTTCCCACTTTGGATCGAATATACGTCACAAGTTTATAAGAACTACAATTTAACACGTATATGATATGACAAACTTCAGAACTAATTGCATTAGCAATTAGCGTAAACAGACTTTACACAAAAATGGTTAGTTAATAAACGTCCTTGACTGTATAGTTCCACTCAAACTTTATGGTTGCTCGCACTTATAGATCTTCGGTCGCAGCTAACCACGAGCCTGTATTAAGTTTGCATATTTTTATACCAATTTATTCACTAAATTCTTTTTAATTATATGATTGTCGAGTTTATTTTACTATTACGAACAGATAGTACAGCGAAAATAGAATACAAACATCTCAAAGTTTAAGATAATATAAACAAGCTCCATCTACAGGGAGAACATGAAAACAAGACTTTATAAAGTGGTTACAACTTGCAATTGTATGATATTACTGTGAGCAATAATTGGAAGTCGTTGGAAAACTTTTTTCTCTATATACTCTTGTTTCTATTGGATTTAATTTAAGTTTGAACGTAACATAATTTCTGTTTATATTACTAGACTGTGCTACCGTCGAACTACAACTGCAGTTCTTATTCAAACTTACTAAATTAGTATAATTGCACGTTTAGGTTATGAAAAAAAATTACAGTTATGATTGAATCATTATTTATCTAACTTTGTGTATTAATTGAAGTGTTAGTTTAAATTTAAATGTGTTATGTAACAAGATGTTTGTGGAATGATGCAAAATAAATAACTCAGCGGTTTTCGTTGTTAATTAGCGCTGTGACGTCACTGAACTCTGATTAGTTTGTGACAAAGATTTGTTTGCGGCATAACAAATGTCTCTTTTAGCTTCGGAAGTAAGTTATGTTGTAGGAGTTTTTGACTCAAAAAATGGTTGGTGTAAGAATTTAAAAATGTTACAAAAAAAAATAACATCAAAAACACATTTACTAAAAGCTTTTGTAAGCGAAAATGTCAACTTAAAGTTATCCGTTAAAACAAAATTCATGTCGACAGAAAGAAAAGAATTGGATATTAGTTTTTCGGTTGAAAAGTAATTTTGCTGTGATGGATCACATTGAATAATGACGTTTTTCATAACAAATTGAAGGAATAGACGTTATCGATGTTACTAATGGTCTACTAGTTAAATTATCCATACAAAGAATGCATGAATTTATTCAAACTTACAACTGAAAATTAACAATGCATCCCTTATTTTGTCCACTGGCTGCGGCGGCGTGAACCAGGTTTTTTCCAGTTTCTGCTCGTCTGTGACATTCAACCAGTGGACACAGCATTTATGCTTCGTAAGAGCGAGCGCACATCTTTGAATAAACTATCGCACAACGGTTGTGCGATTGTCGATTGTTTCTCAGCAAATTTAACTGTTTAGTTGCACAACTAAAAATCGAATAGTGTGCGCACCTCCATATAAGCAAAGCGAGACTAAACAGTTGTGCGATAGTTTAGTCAAAGGTGTGCGCACGCTCTGATACGTTTATTATACTCGTAACCGTAACTCATGGTCACTTTTGTTTACACTAAATAATTCCCTCAGCAACCAATCTGGCAGTTAAACTGTATCATGTAGTAACTTTAATGAAACAATCCAAAGGAGTTTGCCGCATTTCAAATCCAAAACCAACAAAATTAGATTTGGTCAATTAAACATAACGGAATTAGCGAATACTGATTCAAATTAGCAGAATATGGAGTTGAAATTTCAGGCGGAGAGTTCCCGTTGACTCCAATTTATTTTCACGCAATTAAGCCATTTAAGCTGCAATTATACACTGCCTAGTGCCCCCTGCCGGGTGCCGGGTGCCGGGCGCCGGGTGCCGGGTGCGAGCCGATACCGGACAGAACAAAGTGATTTATTCTGTACCGCAGTGTGCTTGTCGATAAACAGCTGAAACGCACTAATATTGGCTACGTATAACGTATTGACTTATCTGAAGGCTTCATTTATTACTGCGGGATTGCATAAACTTGTGTTATTTCAAGTTCTAAGAGAGATTACAAATTGCAAAAGTTAGGATTTAGCAGAACACATATATTTAATTAGCTTTCGCCCGCGACTCTGTCTGCGTGAAATTAGAAAAAATAATATCAAATATAGCCTATTACTCACTGATAACGTAGCTTTTTAATGGTGAAAGAATTTTTGAAATCGGCCCAGTAGTTTTTGAGTTATTTCTTTACAATCAAACAAATTTTTCCTCTTTACAATATTACTATAGAAACCATGTTTCGAAGTAATACACGCACAATAGAAACTTACGTATAACCAAATACAATGGAAACTACAACAAACTAGATCATTTTGTTTAATAAATTGAAATAACAAGATTACTAAGGCACTGTAACAGAGTAATTGTCAACCAGTGATGTCACTGGTGAAAATGTTTCACCTTTCTGCGCCTACAAATCAATGTAATTTTATAACAATTATATATTTCATTAATTTACTTTATTACAGTGAGAACAGCTGAATAAATATAAAAAGTTAATAATGGTAATAAAGATAAATAAAAACATAATGAAAATTCACATTAAGCCTGTTTATGGTTCTTTTGCAGAATTTATTGTAGGCAAAGTGAATAGTCATAAAACAGTCAGGCAGATATTTTGCGGTTTATTGGACCATTATCATAATGAATACGTGCAATCGTATTTAACTGGGCAATGTCGATAAATATTAATAATTGCTAATTAAAAACATAAGCTCAAAATTGATTTTTCATCGAAATATTTATTAATGAAGATTTTCATGTGGTTAGGATGGGTTTTAGTATTGGCGTCCTGGACAAGATTTTTATAGTTCCCATCTTTATGCCGGCCAAGTACGTAGTGAATACTATTTACTATTGGGTTTAAAGTGGCGAATGAGGATAATCAATTAATATGATATTTGACTTCACTAAACAGTGGTGTTTTATCACATTTTTCCCCAAATATTCCACTTATTAAATAGACAATAGTGTCCGATTACTTATTTCCATGCTCACATAAATGTGTAAAATACAGATGGAATAGAATTTTTCTTCCGTACGTAGAAATTTTATTGTTTCCGTCGAAAAAGCAATTCGTAGTGCACCTCGTGGCCACAGAAATTGCAAATGTATTGCATCCTGGCGTCCCCGCGTCCCCGCGCCTCTGCGCCCCGGCGTCCCGGCGTCCCGGCGTTCGGAGCACGCAGGGAATTCGATTTGCGTAAAATTGCGGCAACAGCACACCGCCATGTTTCACTGCCGCTGCATTGCCTCGTCCCATTTATACCAACTTATATTCTTGAAATGGTCCTTTGAAGAAATATCGCAGTTGTATTTGTGATTGCAACGCTAAATATTGAATTACCGCCATCTATTGACAAGAATAGGAAATAATGTTTTACCTCTAGGTTTTTTTTAAGAATATTTTCTAAATAACCGATAATTTGCTTTGTATTAATTCTCACTGATTATATTTTTTAGAATGAATACGCTTCTATGTTGATAAAAAAGCTAGAGGCAGTAATTATTCACAGTCGCTGTTGTGAGAATTAAATCCAGAAGAGGTCGCTGTTCCACACACGGGGTCAGTGCAACACTAACGAGCCCGCAAAAAATACGCAGCTAACGGCAAGCGAATAAAAACGGGTTACCACTATTTTTATTCACATACGTACAATATTAAAATGTTGAAATAAACGTTACAATTATTTTTCGAAGAAAATGAGTTATTTTTAAGTTTCGGATGTTTCAAGTTATAGTATAAGAGCCAGATATTTCCAAGGAATAGTAAAATTTCAAACTCGAAAAATTCTTCAATTTACCTTTGACTAAATAAATCTTAATAAATAAAAACAAAAACTTTTAAGGGTGTCTACTTATAACGTCTTTAACCTTGATAACTAAAGCAATTTGAATTTATATTGACTCTTTATAAAGTTTATCCAACAACAATAAATAAAAGAAAACACTTCTATGAATATCCTACAATAGAAAAGGTTTGAGGCTTTCTGGCAAACTAATAAGTTTTTATAAGTTAGGGATTTAAAAGAGAGTTATAAAGATAAAAGTAGATTATTCAACAATACAATTATCATGATATTGAAAACTTTTTTATTCAAACTAGCTGTTGCTCGCGACTTCGCCTGCGCGATATTAAAAAAATAGTAAAAACAGCCTATGTTACTGGGTGATAATATACCTTTTTAATGGTGCAAGAATTTGAAATCGGCCCAGTAGTTTTTGTGTCATTTCAATACATCCAAAAATTAAAAAATACAAATCTTACCTCTTTATAATACATGAAAAAGTTTTAGTTTATTTGGTTAGACATTTTCTTTTACTTTTTTGTCGTATGACGGTTTTTATATGTTGTAACATACAGTATTATGTATCTAAATAATGAACATAATAGATACAAAACAATGTTGAATATTTATGATACGACTTGGCACGTGACTATATTAGGCCGGATATACACTGGCGTGCCACTGGCTCATGCCAGCTAAAAGCATTTGTGAGAACACTAGATTGTAGCCATCACCTGGCATGAAAGTTAGGTAATACGATATTTGATCTTGTAACAGATAGGTGCAACTTGAGGGATGGCGTGGAGGGGTACGTAAATTGACGTCTACTCTATATGACCTCGTTAACATTTTACTGGATTCTGTTAAAGCATGGAGCGTCGGTGGCTCAGTGGTTTAAGCACTTGACTTGTAATCTACAGGTCTTGGGTTCGAACCCCGCCATGTACCAATGTGATTTTCGATTTGTCGAATTTTCATATGTACATAATTTACCCGACGTTCTTACGGTGAAGGAAAAACATCGTGATGCAACCTGCACATATCGGTGATGAAATTCAAAGATATGTGTGAAGTCAACCAACCCGCATTTGGCCAGCGTGGTTGACTATGGCCTAGTCACCCTAATTTAGGGTAGGCTCCGAGCCCCTCGGTGGGGACGTATGGTGAGCTGGTGATGCTGATGATGATGTTAAAGCATTGTGCCAGAAGCGGACATGCCAGCTATCTACTACCCCTTTTACTGGCATGAGTATTTCCGCCTTTATTTAAATATCACTCAGAATAATTATACAAATACGTTCTTGTTTTTGTACTCATGTTACGCCCTTGCTTCTTTTGTATTCGGTAATCGATTTTTTATAATGTGTTTGTCAAAGTGCAACATTATCCTGCTCGAGAGCGGCGCTGCTATCGTAGTTAATTCATTGAGAAAATGAAAACACTAAATAGTCATATAAAAATAACAAGTCAGCTGCGACCGACAAAGCTAGTACTAATTCAGCGTTGTACTCACCGGGTCAAATAAAGTTTTCGGACTATCTATACTTATACTTATACTTACTTTTCTATACTATTATAATAAAGCGTAAACACACACTTCTTTGTTGCCTAAGATGTCAGCAATTACAGCATATTTTTGAATAATTCTTTTTTTAATAAAAATCCCTACACTTACGTCATGCTTTAGGCTATATATTTTCACGCCATTAAACTTAGGGGGTAAATATTCTGGATAAAAACCCTAATGTGGGAAAGAGACCATAAGTTGCTGCCAACATCAAGAAAGAAAGATTGCTATGGTTTGTCATGTCATGTCATGTTATTTTGACATTTGCTATTGATAATTTGACAAATGTAAACAATAAAATAAAGTTTTTATAATTTCACGCGGATGAATCCGCACGCGAACAGTATTTGATAATATTCAACTTTGACACTTTTGTTCACATATAATTTTAAAACAAACTTTTGTGTCAGACCATGTTGTTAAGAACACTTTACTCGAGATTTCTATTTTCTACATTAGCTTTTTAGGTTGATTTCCAAAGCAATTGTAACTATTTAATTACCTTTGTTGTTTGGGATCTAATCAAATTGAATTCCTGACAGAAGCGAGTTATTTGATTTGTGAAAGTTTTAGAACAATAGAACTAGACAAGTCATTTGTCGCGTGCAACAATTTAAAACGATATAGAATAAATTAAACTGTTTGCAAAGAACTTTAATAACTTAAAGGAAGAGGAAGACCGAAGAAAGTATGGATGGATTGTGTGAAAGAAGATATGCTTAAGAAAGGAGTGGATTCAGATATGACGGCTGATAGAGACGTATGGAAGAGCAGCACATACTGTGCCGACCCTCCATAAGGGATAAGGGCAAGTTGATGATGAAAGAACTTTATAACTATTGAAGTGATTTTTCGGAAAAAGTATCAAAATAACGTAAAAAAAGGCACAGATAAATGCGTGATCAAAAGTTTAAGATAAACGTTACGACGATATCTCTAGCCTCTCGTTAGCAGAGCTTTTTCACTTTGTTCTGGAATAGATCGCTTGCTATTTGAGAGGCTTTGCACATTTATTACATCCTAACTCTGGTCTAGATTCAAAGTTAAATATGTTGTACTACGTGAAAAGATCTTAAACGATTGCTTAAAATGTAATGTAATTTAGGAATATACTAAACAAATTATTAAACAATTCGACGGCACAATTTTTTAAAATCTAATACCATATTGTTGTAATTGAGTAATTTATTAAGTTTTTCTTCGACAAGAGTAAAAAAAACGTGAATATAAAAAAGTGAAAAATAAAAAATCAGTCAAGTAAAAAAACAACACAATGTGTGAGACATTGAAAATAAAAAATACAGCGTGACAAATGTTAATAAAAAATGTAAAAACACTAATAAACTAACCTTTTTACTTCGAATCGAAATAATGTTTCTTAAACAAGCGAAAAAGATACAACTAAATATTTAACTTAACAGCGAAATCTAGACCATCGTAATTAACTTTGATTACTCAAGTTAATGGCGTATTTTGTTTAAAACAAGTTTTAATATAAAATATTTATTTCAAAATACCTAAAATTTTAAACTCCGTGTTTCGCGACGAAGTACTCGTAAAGGCATATCAACGTCCCTTTCGTTCTTTATACAATAATTGAGACAACAATATATCTGCAATAGACTTATGGAATTTCAAGGTTATTATAGCCATTGAGATAGAAATATAGCTGACAACTGACATGCATACAAATACACATTCGTACAAACATACGTGCCGGTCAAATTGATTATCTAACAGTCAGAAAACATAAATTACCTTTAATTGAGTTGCATTACTTTTGTAACCATTTACCATATGAGAGGGACAAACTGCCTTCAACGGACATTACCGTGCGATCATACTTGAATGCACTATGCTAGTATCAAGACTATTACGTCACGCTGCATAACTGTGCAGTACAAAATGATGACAATCAATGCACGTGCTGCTTAACCTTTAGTGTTATTTATAAATACGGAAAAGCACATTTTACGTGAATAAGAAACGGCTTTTTACAAAAATAAACTTTCAGATATCTGACGTAAAGTACTCGTACATAATTTTCACAGTCAACTATTTGTTGAAAATTCTATTACATTTCGTAGTTTTCATATAATATAATAATTTTTCAAAGAAAGTAATCAGGTTATACGTGTTTTTGGATGGCGTCATTAGTAGATACGTCAGCAGTTTAATTTGAGCAACTGACGTCTTCTAACTCGACCTATTTTATTCTGACGTCATTCAAATATCTCACATATAAATTGCTACCCAGATCCTGTCAATATGGACTCTATCTTTATAGCTATTTTTAAAAGCCGACATGCGTTGCGATACCGTCCAAAACAGAGTCATTTCAAGAATCATTCCACCATCTCCTACTTCTTCTTTTACGTTGGATTTACTAACCAGCCTCTCCGTTTCAAGGTTTTGCCTTGCTTTCTAGCTCCCGTCTTCTCAGGTCAGGTCAACAAGGTTCATATATCCGCCACCCAAAAATTTCTTCTATATCAATACTAATATTAGAAAGAGGAAACATTTGTATTTTTGTATGTATTGTTACTCAAAAACTACTGAGCCGATTTCAAAAATTCTTTCACCATTAAAAAGCTACGGTAACAGTAAGTAACATAAGCTATACTTTTTATTATTTAATTAATTTCACGCGGGCGAAATCGCGAGTAACAGCTAGAAAAATAAATTTAATTCATTTTCGAGATTTAAGGACACAAAACATTAGAATATCTAACCCGAATTTAATTATAATTTGTCATGGTTTGGTATGTAGGATCGTACACACAAATCGTAGTCAATATTGTTTCCACTTACTATAATTTAAGAATTATATTTCTATTGTGTATATTAATTTAAAGGCCTAAAATAAGTTGCAAAAACTTGGAAGTATAAGAACATTGTCATTTAGAAATATTTATGTAATTTCTAATAATAATAATACAAGGAAAAATGTTAGAACTTGTTTCTAGTTGAAAATATATAAATAAGATATAAAAGATTTTGCACCGACTCTTGTACGTTTATCACTTGGTGTGTAGAAGTCAAGCAACACGCTAACTTACAAGTTATTTGTAATTTTCTTGTATATTAATTTTAAAAAAAAGTTTTTCAATATTCTGCTTGGAGTATTTCGCTGACAACAACGTAGAAAATGGCTGTATGTGCATATTTATTTGTTTTTGTTATTAAATATCGTGCAAATATTATTTCTTTCGTGAAAGGTACGATTTAGTACAAACTTACATTTTGACAACGATTTCAATTGTTTTAATTTATTGTTTTATTAACAAAATGTTTTTTGTTGTTGTTTTTTTAATTTTGAAATTATTTCAAAAAAATAGATCTTACGACATTTAATAGCGCCATCTTGTGAAGTACTAGTGACAATTTTACTTGAATCAATAAACGGCCACATGATATCCAAAAATAGGTATAGATGGCGCTGTTGTAAAAAGTTCGATTGATCTATAATTATTTCTTAAAACTGTTTTATTGGAGTTAATTATCACATTTAACGAGTCAATATTTTCAGGTGTATATATATTTACTATCAGCTCTATTTACATGCTATTCGGCACTGCTGTACACTCGCTGGAGCAGATTGAAGCTGTACTGGAGTGAGCGAGGAGTTCCGAGTTATCCTCCCCTCCCATTACTCGGAAATATACATTTACTTCAAAGATATAATGCTGTGAGTATCATATCTGAGCTAAACATAAGTGATTTTCCTTACATCATAACATCAAATAATATTAGATCAAACAAGTTCATTGTAAAGAGTATTTCAGACAATATTGTTGAAGCGTGCACATAGCCTTTACAAGTCGCGGTACGTGGGTATATGGCTGTTCTGCAAGCCGGCGCTGATCATCAACTGCCCGCAGACCGCGCACAGAATACTGGTAAAAGATGCTGTTAACTTCAAGCAGAGGTTCGTGAGGTCACCCGCCAACGATTCTGTTGGAAGCAAAAACATATTCACTTTACAGGTAAAAAATTTAATGCTATTGCTAGCTTTTTACCGCGACTTCATCTATGTGGAATTAGAAAAAAACTCAGTATCCTATGTGTTCCAGACTATGTTCTACTTCTGTGTCTTTCATCGAGATCCGTTAAGCTATTTTGGAGAGTCGTTGTAACAAATATTCATCCAAACTTATGCATTATTAGTACGAACCTAAGAAGTATGAATTAATTACACAATAATTACGTTACTTTGCAGGAACCATACTGGTCAATGTTGCGAAGAAAATTAAGTGCTCTTTTTACTTCGACTAAAATTAAGAATTTGTACGGACTGATAAAATGCAAAACAAAGGATCTTGTAATAAGAATTAATAACGATATGTCTGCGAACAATAAAGTTAATCTAAAGGTAAATAGTTATTTATAACGTAATATTTTATTGTGATTTCTTATTGATATTAATCATTTTTTCCAGCAATTATTTAGTGACTACACAACTGATATTATTGGTGAAGTAACTCTCGGCGCTAAGGGTCACGCCACACTCACAGGAGACAGCGTTTTACGAAAGTTCACTTTAATTCTCTTGAAATTTGACTTACTCAGAAAACTCACTTGGATTGTTTTATTCTTTGACGCTAACATTATAGATAATTATTTATGGTAAGTAACATTAATAAACATTTTATTTGTAGTTTGAAAATACAGTATTAATATTCTTTTCGTAGGTTTTTAAAGGCTAAAGCATTCCCAAATTCAACAATAGCTTTCTTTAGAAAGATATATCGATCAGTATTAAATAGCAAAGGAGGATATGAGGCTAAAGTAACGGACCCCCACAGTTTGCTGGATACGCTGAGGAAGTTAAAACAAGACCAAGGTCTAAAAAACATGGGTAATTACTAATTAGAATCATTTCCATCATCCTATATATACCTTTCTTACTATCTTATGTTCCTTGATCAGTATATCACGACTTTAGTCTTAACATCAGCCCATATAAAATATCTAGCTACAAGTCTACTTGGTAACTCTCAATTGTCTGCCTTAAGGATTCTCGTAAAGACTTTAAAAGATCAAATTTTTCCAGAGATCTCAGAAGACATGATAATCGCTCAGCTGATTATATTCCTCCAGGCCGGCTTTGATACCACCGCCAACGCTCTCACATTCTGCATGTACGAGCTCGCCTTTGATCAGAGACTTCAGGTGATTGTACCCAAATAACACAAGACTAGTTCAAAAGAAGTATTTTTAAAGAGGCTCACTAATTTAAAACACACGACACAACGAAACACGAAGAGATGTTTTGCGCGAAATGTACATTACCAAGAAGGGATTTGTTATGACGGCAGATAGATCGGAGGACAAAACCTGGTGCGCCTTAACTAGAGTGCGATAAGGATTGAGTTTTAGTAGTGAGAAGACTGAGTTTTAGTAATTTTTTCTATTGTTCATAGGACAAGCTGTTTAAAGAAGTATCATTAGCGAGACCATCGACGGGAGACGACTATCTTTACACAAACGATGACTGTGAACTAAATTATTTGGACAGCGTGATAAATGGTACGTATAGAACTTTAAGGGCCTGTCCTTCCACTGGCTGATAGAGGCTCAGATAGCTTAAAAATGACGTCACTGTCAGATAAGGTAACAAAATCCGATATTTCCATCACATCACGTTGGATTGTTATCCGACAATTTACAAGAATTGTGGGACGGGCTCTAATTTTTCTCTTTTAACCAGTAGGAAACACATAGGAAGATCTAAATTTTTAACTATAGCATTATAGTCGATTAACTGATGTTTAAATTTTCAGAAACTTTACGGAAGTATTCTCAGCTGGGCTGGATAGACCGAATGGCGGCGCGAAGCTACCGAATTGATGATAAGCTTACGATTCCCGCGGGAACCCCAGTGCTCGTTAATTCTATAGGGATGCGGTACGACCCTCAAGTCTATCCAGAACCAGATAAGTTCATCCCGGAACGATTCCGGACAGATGACGGTCAAGTCAAAAAGTCGATTGGGTTCCTACCTTTCGGAGCTGGACCACGGAACTGTATTGGTATGTGAAATTTATTTGAAAGTCTAATTACATTTTTTTAAGTAAAGTAAATAAATAAGCGAGTGTTAAGTAAAGTTGAGGCTTTGTTGTCGTTCATTTTTATACAAAAATTTTCACATCGCAAGACATTTTTAGCGAGCTAGATTTAAAGTTTAATCTCAATTTCTTAATGATTTAACTTTTTTAAACTCATCAGGTCAGCGCTTCGCGTTGTTGAATTTACGTCACGCCATCGCGTCTGTCATCCTGAAGTACAGACTGCAACCTCTGCCCGACGCAGAGCCGCCCTCCGAGAGACTCATCGCCCGGCAAGGGCTGTTCTTTACACCTGAAAAACAATTATACGTTCAATTCTTACCTAGGTGAAAACTAAAATGTTCTTGAGAATCACGAAATATGTTTCGTTCTGTTGTATTTAGTTAAGGTGTTTTTAAGATGAATCTAGTGTTAGTGTAAGTTTTGTTTATTTAATTAGTTTATATTAATATTATAAAGAGGAGAGATTTGTATTTTTTATTTTTGTATGTATTGAAATAACTCAAAAATCACTGGGCCGATTTTAAAAATTCTTTCACCATCAGAAAGGTAATTTATCTGTGAGTAACATAGGCCATATTTTATTATTACCAATGTTTAGGAACTATTAATAAACAGCGTGTTTCTGGACGCCGGCGTTAGAAAATTACTAAACTTTAACTTTTCTCGGCTTACGCTGCCTAAACCGTTAGAGGTATAAAAAATGATGTATGAAAGAAATGTAGATCTCAAAAAGTTCTACAGAAAAGTCCGCGATAGCATATATCTATCTTTAACGATTTTCTTACAATAACCACTTTTTTGTTAACAAAATGAATTAAAAATCGCATGCTATTTGCGTCGTTGTTTTATTGGTTTCAGTATTAATCCTTATCCAAATAAATGCCTTCGTTATCAGGAGAATTTAATGTACAACAAAATTGTCCTTTACAGTATTTAAATTGGACAAATAGTTTAGAAGATATCGCGAACACAAACAATAAGGGTAACCGAAAAATCAGCTTACAAACTACCGGGCTTAGAAATTTGGAATCTTTCATCAATAGATTTCTGTTATTACGTAGATTCATCATCATCATCATCACTAGCTCACTATACGTCCCCACTGAGGGGCTCGGAGCCTACCCTAAGTTAGGGTGACTAGGACATAGTCAACCACACTGGCCCACTGTGGGTTGGTGGACTTCACACATATGTATGTACATATGTTTCTTTGAATTTCTTCTCCGATATGTGCAGGTTGCATCACGATGTTTTCCTTCACCGTAGTAGTCCATTATGTAGACTACTAAGATAATACTTTAGGTAAAAGGATGAAAAAAAAGGGCGAACGTAAGTTTTGAACTTTAAACTCCACGCGGACGAAGTCGTGGGCAATCATAATTCATACTTAAATACTACAAATTTGAAACTTTTTAAAAAGTTTAGATCTATGGATGGATGTTTGTTAGAGTTTGTAGCCTAAACGGCTTAACGGATCTCCATGAAATTCGGCACTGATGTAAAGCATAGTCTGGAAGAACACATAGGCTACTTTTTATCCTGGAAATAGTTACGGTTCCCGTGGGATACATTAATTTTGTTTTCAATGTTTACTAGATAATTCTGCAACGGTTCAACTTATGTTATTGAAATTTGGTACATATATTTAACAAAGTCTGGACCACAGTGGGATAAGGTTCATCCCCGAAAAATGTCAGGTTCCCGAGGGATATGTAGTTTTTTGTTATTTACACGATTGGTCCGTAGTGGCTAAACAACTTATTGTGATTTGTATAGATACAGACCATAGTATGGTATAACACGTGGAATCCTTTTCTACCCCGAAAATGTTAGGTTTAGGTGTATAGGCCGCAGCGGCTAAAAATATTGTACTGAAATTTAGTAGAGATATAGAACATAGTCTGTAATAACATGTGTGATACTTTTCATCGGCGAAAAATGTCGGGACCGGAGGGATGTGTAGTTATTTGTTATTTACGTATTTACTCGATAATTCCGCAATGGCTTGACTTATCTAATTGAGATTTTGAATAGTAATAAAAAATATAAATATATAAATATGCGTCTCCTCCACCGTCAAATCCACATTCCCTTCCATCCTTTTCTTATAAGAAAAAGGGTGAGAAGGAAAAGGGACTAAAGTTGGGCCTCGGGCACCACACTCATCTGACGAAACGCGGAATTACTCCCACTTCACGCCTGTCTTCTGAGTGGTCGTGGTATTGCACCGGGCGAGCCGGCCCATTCGTACGAAGTTGTTAAATCGGGCTCTACCGCTGTTGCTCGCTTAAGTTAGTTTTTGGTGGTTTTGGATGATTTATAGCTGAAGACTGTTGGCAACCGGTGAAGCAGGCGGTTATCTTTTTATTCAAATTTTGCCAATTTAATTATGTACTTCGAGTCTTTTTTTTTTCTTTTAATGCTGCGCTGAGGAAGTCGCGTGGAACAGCTATTATACATATAGCACGAAGCACGCCAAATGAAATTCTATATGTACATATAATAAAATTGAGTGTCTGTTTATAATATCGAAAGAAAAATTACAGATTTCGGGAAGATGATGTATTTGCGTTGCTGATAACGAAAATCGCATTCAAAACTTTTTGTCTGTCTGTCTGTCTATCTGTCTATCCGCAAGCCGCGTTTGTTCCGGGTAATCTCTGAAACGGCTGGGTCGCTTCAACCAGACTTTCCCCTGAACATAGACATGAACAGCTGACATAGACGGGCTACTTTTTTATCTTAATATTGCGTGGACGAAGTCGCGGGCAACAGCTAGTTAATATTATAAAGAGGAGAGATTTGTATTTTTTATTTTTGTATGTATTGAAATACCTAAAAAACAATCAAACTTGTATAATGCAGGCCACAAACGTCAGGCTCGTGATGATTGTTTTTCTTCATTCGTATAAACATAGTACGTATGCATTCAAAATTAAAACCGTCTTATTAAACCTAACGTGTCTTGCGTGCATAAAAAGCCTGTACAGTATAATTCAATTGCCTAAGATTATATCCGCTCTTTGAAGACGGCCCTCAGAGAAGGTGCTTTGGTTGTCCGGGCTAATTATATTACTCGACCCTCTATTCTGTATGTTTATGCCTCTTATTATTATGGACATAATGAAACGCCGGTACTTAGCTTCATGGTTGTTTAATTACTATATTACATTTTGGTTGTAATAAGAATCACTTGATTAGCGCGAGATACGATGCCTGACCGCGCAGATTGACAGACGAAGTGCAAGGGAGTGAATGAATGTGCAATAGGGATGTCCGTGCGGCGCTGTTGCTAGTGATGTTCGTTATCGATCATTAGGGATCCATATGAAGGTGATACAGGCGCCAACATGCTCCCCCCGTTGAATGGCGTAGGAATTCAACAAATCATTGAGTGATGTAGGCAGCAGCAGAGTTGTAAGATGGTGCGGCGAATAGATCCTCTCGTAGTCCTCTTGTCAGGTACTTGGGATGCGATGACTTCTTAAAGACCAATGAGAAAGGTTCCTCAAAAAGTCCTCTCAGGTAGTCTTCTTGTTTCCTCCTCTCAGGAGAGGTTGCAAGTGTAAAGCTGCACACGCCAAACAAAGATGAGCTGCATATTTTGTTGAATATGACTGAAGTCGTTGTTGTTAGCTGGATCGTTCTTGTATTTGCATTCGATGCTGTAGATCTACGTTGGATATTTTATATATATTTTCTGACAATGAAGATAATAAATGGATGATGTACTGAAGTGGATTCTGTATTCAAGGTGCTGATGATAATGATAGTATTCAAATGGTGTATATGTCTTGTAAGTTGTCTCCTCTTCGGTCTAGTTCATGCTATGTCTCTTAGTAGATGGTTTGGTTCAAAGCAGATGGTTATGATGCAGTTGCAGGCTGGCCAATGAGAGATGTGTTCAGGAGAAAGGATTGAATGAAAGGACGCAAGGATAGCTAAAAATAATTGATTGTACATTTGCAAATAAATAGCTAAATAAAATTATATAGAAAAATGCCTTCACTCCTGCCTCCCAGGGTCCGCCAAATCAAAAAGAATATAAGTAGTCAAAAAATAAACAAATGAATTTTGTTTAACTACTCATAACATGCATAATCGAATGGAAATGATTTATAAACTTATTCAATAAATTGCCATTACTCAACTTGTAAGAAGATTTATTTATACTAATGCAATAATACTTTCGCGGGCTTGCTCCGGTAAGATTTACATGTTGACAAGAAAATGAAGTTATGCATGTATGAGAATGTTGTGATGAATGTTGTAGGGCCAAACCGATAATGTTTAAGTGACCATTAAATTATTTATGAAAATGGAGACAACAATGCAAATTTGAAATTTGTTGTAAGTGATTTGTTTGCATTGTTGTATTTTACATGAATGAACTTCGAGTCAGCTTTGAATAATTATTTGAATAATGAACATAGTAACTAAAATAATAAATGTTTGAAGATTTAGTTGATTGAATGTTTGAATAATTATTTGAATGACAAAGGTTTGATGAGATGTATGAAAATGAATGCATACTTGGAAGTATGAATAAACTTCAAATGATGAATGTATTTAGTTTTCCAATTAGAATGCTGATTGTTGTTGCCTATGTAAGACAAATTAGAAAACGTATGTATGGTTTACTTGCTAATTATGAAGTTAGTTAACGATGCTTATGATGAATGTATATAAAAATAAATGTTTTGTCTACAAAAATGTAATTGTTTGTCACCACTAAGTATGTATATGAGTGTTTTACCATCATGCAAATAACAATGTAAATGTATTTTGAATGGTTGCAAACGAGATTGTTTAAAACTGTCAGTAGTATGCTGCATAGGCTGCGCATCTGATGTGATGCAGTTTTACACAAATGGGTAATCGTTTTCTGGATAAACTTTGTTATAATGAATTGACTAATGGATAAAAAACGAGATTGTTTAAAACTGTCAGTAGTATGCGGCATAAGGCTGCGCATCTGATGTGATGCAGTTTTACACAAATGGATAATCGTTTTCTGGATAAACTTTGTTATAAATGAATTGACTAATGGATAAAAAACGAGATTGTTTAAAACTGTCAGTAGTATGCGGCATAAGGCTGCGCATCTAATGTGATGCAGTTTTACACAAATGGGTAATCGTTTTCTGGATAACTTTGTTATAAATGAATGACTAATGGATAAAAAACGAGATTGTTTAAAACTGTCAGTAGTATGCTGCATAAGGCTGCGCATTGATGTGATGCAGTTTTACA
Organism: Papilio protenor; assembly: GCA_029286645.1. Lineage (NCBI taxonomy): Eukaryota > Metazoa > Arthropoda > Insecta > Lepidoptera > Papilionidae > Papilio > Papilio protenor. Next base: position 227,228 of record JAGSMZ010000068.1, on the reverse strand, counting down.
CAAATGGGTAATCGTTTTCTGGATAAACTTTGTATAAATGAATTGACTAATGGATAAAAAACGAGATTGTTTAAAACTGTCAGTAGTATGCTGCATAAGGCTGCGCATCTGATGTGATGCAGTTTTACACAAATGGGTAATCGTTTTCTGGATAAACTTTGTTATAAATGAATTGACTAATGGATAAAAAACGAGATTGTTTAAAACTGTCAGTAGTATGCTGCATGTGGCTGGGCATCTAATGTGATGCAGTTTTACACAAATGGATAGTCGTTTTATGGATAAACTTTGTTATAAATGAATTGACTAATGGATAAAAAACGAGATTGTTTAAAACTGTCAGTAGTATGCGGCATAAGGCTGCGCATCTGATGTGATGCAGTTTTACACAAATGGGTAATCGTTTTCTGGATAAACTTTGTTATAAATGAATTGACTAATGGATAAAAAACGAGATTGTTTAAAACTGTCAGTAGTATGCTGCATAAGGCTGCGCATCTGCTGTGATGCAGTTTTACACAAATGGATAATCGTTTTCTGGATAAACTTTGTTATAAATGAATTGACTAATGGATAAAAAACGAGATTGTTTAAAACTGTCAGTAGTATGCGGCATAAGGCTGCGCATCTAATGTGATGCAGTTTTACACAAATGGATAGTCGTTTTTCGAAGAAACTGAATTGTAAATAAATTGATTAATTGTTGAAACGAGATTGCTTCAAACTGTCAGTAGTATGCTGCATAAGGCTGCGCATCTGCTGTGATGCAGTTTTACACAAATGGATGATCGTTTTTGGATGAATAACAGAAAATAACTGTAAGAATGTATACTGGATTGGATACACAAAACATGATTGTGCAACATTGCACCCAAACAAAATAGTTAAATAGTTTGAATCACGAATGAATTAAATGAAATATTTGAATTGTGTCGAACATGTAACTTTGAATGTAACATAAAAGATGAATTGAGGTATTTGAAATGTTTAATTAAAATTGAAAGATGCGTGACCTTTGACCTTTGTAATTTGTATTGGTTGAACATTGTAATGATTGTAATATGTATGCACGGTTAATTTAAATTCGATATAATTGTTGTAATGTCTGTGCAATGTATTGTTAGCGTGTATGAATGATGAAAATGTATGACGGAACTCAAGCCAGCGGAAGCAACTGGCCTCAAACTTGATTGGTTGATTTGTATTTGCGGAAGCTCGAAGGCAGCCCCGCGATGGTACGCTGCACTATACGCAGCAGATGAGAAGCGGTTGTGACTCGAATCTTTGCGGTGATTCTGTTGAATAATGGTTTGAATTATAGCAATACTGTATATTAATGAATATTGAATATGTTCGATTGCATTTTCTAAATTACTTGTATTTAACATGTCTATTCGATTTTGCATTTTGTCAAATGTATTACATAAAGATTCGAATCTTTTGTTTGATAATGTATGAAAATAATTCTTAAATATTGTAACTTGACTTTTCATGAAACTAAGTTTGGTGAATAATTCTCGTAATGCACGAATGCTCTTTGCAATGAATTCGCCCTTATCTGTATTTTTAATCATTGTATAAACTTATAATAATATTGTTGTATGAACAAATTAAATATCAAAATAAAGAAGTAGGTAAGTATCAAATTTGAATATAAAAATAGAAGGTTAATTATGCTATGGATTTTGTATAAGCGCCCGAAACCCGCGCGAACAAATTAAAACGAGAGTAAAGACGAAGAGTTATGAAAATAAGTGAAGTATTGTAGGGGATCACGTAGCTCCTTGACATCCCCTGGCAGGCAGTCGTATTGCGGGCCGCGTATATGAACCCGTCGACGCGCCGGGCAATGGGCGCTCGAAACGCTGAAATAGTCGGCATATATGTTTAAATAACTTATAAAAACTTGTTTACATTTGGTTTCATAACCAGTGATTTGAATGAATTGAAACGAACAAAGAAGTTGTATGCTAATGACTGGTTTGCTAAGTACCCTCGTTTGAAATATAAAAATCATTTACGTAAAATCGTCTGAATTATTAATTAGAATGTTTTTGCAATGTATAATCAAATATTATAGCACAAATGTATGACTGGATAAATGTTAATGGATGATTGGATGGATAAAAGAGGAAAAAATGGATAACACTTAGCTGTATTGGCTGCGATGCGAAGTTGCAGTTTTATCACATCACGTCATCACGTCGGGGTCACCAATGTTTATGCCTCTTATTATATGGACATAATGAAACGCCGGTACTTAGCTTCATGGTTGTTTAATTACTATGTTACATTTGGTTGTAATAAGAATCACTTGATTAGCGCGAGATACGATGCATGACCGCGCAGATTGACAGTCGAAGAGCAAGGGAGTGAATGAATGTGCAATAGGGATGTCCGTGCGGCGCTGTTGCTAGTGATGTTCGTTATCGATCATTAGGGATCCATATGAAGGTGATACAGGCGCCAACACTGTAAAAAGCACTTTATTATATTACGATATGAAAAAGGGTTAAATTAGTCAAGGCCTTTAGCGCGCGAATGCCCCTTCAACATTAAAAAAAAAAGAAAAAGTTTCTTTAACATCCTGTACCGTGTATCAACTTCTTCCCTACCTCTTTGTCTCTGCTAACAAAGTAAGGCAACAAATTAACCGACTTAGGAACAACGCTAATGCACAATTCTTGTACTCGCTGATGTCTTTTAGTTCATTATCAGATATAACTCACCCGTAAAGTAAACTAAATTAGAATTATAATTACAAAGAAATCATACTAATTAATACAATAGATAAATCTGTTTTATTAAATTGCTTTTTTTTTATAAATAGTCTTTTGAAACAATTGACAATAAATATTATTATTCATCAACCTTTTAAGATAAGTTGTAGCTTAGCTGTAGTGGCAACACTGTCAAGCCACCGTAAAGACATCAACAGACGTAAATAAAACTAATTAAGGTTTCGGAATACAGTTTTTTATAAAAACAAATAATGTAAATGATTTCTTCCTTAAAAAATAAACTTTTACCTTTACTGAACATTTACAAAACGTCTAATCCAGCAGACATAACATCATTTTTATTTTCTCGCGGCGCCGACTTTTCAGGCGGAAGAAAATTGTTGAGTAAAATTACAGGAAACTCGAATGTTATTTTTCCTTGAAGATTTCCTCTCCGTGCGAGACTTTCCGCGTTTCTTGACTTTGTATAATTCATTTAAATAGGTTAAATATTATTTACTTATTTTCAAATGTTATATACAATTTGTAAATAAAAATGCAGTGAAATGAAGGTCTAAGAAGTTATTTTTTAACAAGTTTTTCCTTGGTCTAATCTTGAGAAAATACTTTGATATTTCGAGTATTAGGATATCAGGTTTATTGTATGAGAATTAAACCGCTTTGTAATGAAAACTTAGCTTCAATATGTTGGAGACAAACAGTGGGATGGCACTAGAGTGTAGAGGGGACACGACACACGCATTAGCACAGACTAGCTGGCCAGAGAGCGCACAGAGTGCCACAGACTTCCAGCTACTATTTAATATAGAGAGCAGTTAAATGATTGAATTGAAGTTCTCAAATTTAGAGTAATGAGAAAATCGTACATATAAGAGAAAAATCTGTATTAATAATTGTATTATTTAATGCAGGGCATTATATTTGCGTAGAATACAAGTAACAATATAAGGAAAGTCGATTATACGATAAGCAATGAGACATGTAATTCGTCGTGATTGTAGCCACCTCAAAGCAGGCGACTTAAAATAGCTCACCGGCACAAATCCTTCGGGATAAATTCTTATTCATCTCGTTGAATATCTAAATGAGGGTGATTAATTACGCGGTCAGCCGCTGACCCAGTTTGCCGATGACGCAGCGCTTCGCCGCTTTTTCTTAACGCAAACTAAACTTTGTTACGTCACGCAAATGAAATTTATTCCGATTCAGGAAAATCCTCCCTTAATTTATTTAAGAATGTAATAGGTAGGTATTCTTTGTAGGTTAGTAGAGCCGTATTAAACATATTAGGCGCCCGGTTGCGACGTCAGTCTTGTGTAACTAAAAGAAGAATGTCCATTGGCCGGCGCCCCAAAACAGTCTCACGCTTGGGCGCCTAAAACCCGGCGTCCAGGCGCCTTGCCCCTTTATCCCCAGGTTACGACGGCCATGTAGTATACTGGCTAAAGATGATTGCTTAATTATCTCATTATTAGTGAATTAAATTGAAAATAGTGTGGTAACCGAGCGTTTGGAAACATACAAGAGCACAAGCAAGAAGATAGTATTTATAAAATTTCACCCTTAAGGTACCTAAGAGCGTATGCACACCTTTGACTAATCTATCGTACATCTGGTTAGTCTCGCTTTGATTCCTATGAGCTTATATGGAGGTGCACACTACTCGATTTTTAGTTGTGCAACTAATCAGTTGAATTGGCTGCGAAATAATCGACAATCGCCCAACAGCTGTACTATAGTTTAGTCAACGATGTGGGCCCGCTCTAAGGAGTATTAATTTGTTAAAAAGCTAACTATATCAAGTTACATAAATGACGTATTATGACGTGCGACTTTACATAGCAAAGTTGTGAAGTGGGTCGCAGTGTAGCTCTGAGGCCAAAGTCGAGCATACTTCGCGCCGTTCCCGCCAACTATGCGGACATGTTAACCCGACGGCTAAAATATCGCGCAAATTTACGCCAACTGCAAAATTACCTCCATTATTTTACTTCCTCGAACAGTTTTACTGGTAATTAACGACATAATAGTTTATGGTTACAGTTCGAAAACTTCCGAAAATTAATTTTTAAAAAGCAATGAAATCGATTTAAAACGCATCAAATATCTTAGAGATGGCTCTGTATGCAGAAGAAAATATTTCCTGTAATAAAACATTTTGTGAGTTACATTTGCATTTCACAAAACGGTACAAGCTATTATTGGGGTATTACTTTTATTACAACAATGGCTGGCAATAAATAAACCATAACGCGACATAAAAGAGTCGCATTCACAATAAATATTCGACGAGCAGCTATAAAAACAACGGTATCATTACGTCACATTTAAAACTTTATGCGTCTGATCTTTATTTATTGTCACAATAAACAACGCATAAATGATAACAAAAATATCATATAGAATTATATATTCAATTATGTCAACAAGTGCATTTTATTATACACTATGGCTCGTTCGCAACCTCGTCAAGACAATATTAAAAAAATAGCCCAAATTCCTTCTGATTTCAATCAAAATCCCGTCACAATAGGCCCAGTCGTTTTACAGATACGAAACAAACGTGCATTAACAGTTAGACAGACAGACAGACAGACTTTTCGTTATCATCAACGCAAATATAGTATGTTTACATAATTACTAGTTACTTAAAGAAACAAACACAGTAAAACAGTCTCATTTGTATAGAAAAAGTAACAATTTCATGTATTTTAAAGCTTTAAACCATCCGTAAGTTTCTAACAATTAATTAACAATCTGGCATCACCAGATTAATCGTATATTAACCACAATTTGTATTTATCTTTTAGTTGGTATAACTGTTATTGTATTTTTCAATAAAATTGTTTTCAATTATTTTTTCAATTTTCAATAATAAACCACAAACCTTTTGCGTTACCTATTATAAACTTGAGAAATATTGACAAGTTCGCTTCTGTGTCAGTGAATAGTTCATTGGTATGAATAGCTGCGACTCATCAATACATAAATACGTGACTAATCAATCTATTTCAGGCGACTAAATTCAATTACAATCTCTGATAGTTCGGAGAAATTCGTCAAAAGCAATTTACACTGAATGGGCACGATCAGGTACGAGTGTCTTGGGCCTGTCTCACCAAATTGTAAATTGTCTGAACAAAATATTTGATGGAAATATCGGATTTTGCTCCCATATCTGACAGTGACGTCATTTTAAGCTATCTGTGCCTCTATCAGCCAGTGGTGGGACAGGCCCTTAGTCTCGTTTATTAAATTTGTAACATTTAGATATTTTACATTCATTATTATATGTTTTTTTATATCATAAGGCGACTAATGAGTAAGGGGCTACCTGAATTTACCGAAACAGAGAAGCGATCGCTGCCCATAGACATCTGCAAAAGCAGTCATTATTCCATCGCAGTAGGGGACACACAGAAAGAGGATGTTTCCTCCTCCTTCAAATCTATTTTCCTTTCCATCGGGTAGAACCCTTGAGAGGGGAAAGGACAATGAAATTAGGTCCCCGGCACGCATTCATCAGACTAAACCTGGTAATGCTTCCACTACAAGCTTCTTTTCTGTGCAGTTGTTGGTGCTGACTGATTACTGTTAATATGTTTAGCTCCTTGGACATTTCCACACCTTTACAAGGTACGGTTTAGCAGTTCTCTAAGAAGCGAACGTACGATATTCTAAAAGACCAGCAACGCGTCTTCTTTCCTCTAGTGCTACGGTTTTACATGAGTATTTGTAATTCTAAATGTGCTATTGCTCTTTTTCTCCCTAATATAAAAAACCACATGATCTTGGTAAGGAAAAAAAGTGATTTATTTAACACAGAGTCGTTTTTTCTTTGAGCACAATTGCTTAGAATTCGGGTAACGTTCGTCGGTTTTATTTTATTCTTTGAAGATAGAGCTGAAATAAAAGTGGGACGGAATGTTTTTATCCGGTGGCCGTAATGAAACTGGTGCTGATTTAGTGCTGTGATATCGTCTCATCGCTTTCCTCGCAATCTATTGATCTTTATCTCGTATTGCACAGTTTGCACTAACCGTTAACTTCCGCAGCTAAAAGTTAAAACATATTGTCTTATTAGTTATTCTAGTGAGTGAAACAATTGTTTTTTTTAAATAAAACTGACTGATTTAGTCATCTATATTTTATATTATATTTATTTTATATTTAGTCTGTATTTACATCTTCCTACAAATTATCTTCTTTGCAAGTCTTTTTGTGGTTAAGTAAAAATTGATAATAGATGGCGCTGACTACAATTGTAATATATTTTCATTAATTTAAAACTAACATGTTTTATAAGGTATTATAGTTAATTGTAAAATTACCATAAATTACTAAACAGCACTATACGAATTGTATTAGAAGAATGTAATAAATTACATTCAAATAGATTTGGATTTTATCTAAATAACCTTTGTTTTGTAATCGTTTTGCGCGCCATAACATGAGCGTCCCGAGCAGTCGCGAGGCGTCGCAGGCGCAGCGGGGTCAAGAAAGAGGCGAGGGCGGCAGGGTACGGGCGACACATCACGCATGCGTGACGTCATCCACGCGTTCGCGCCGTTTTGTGAATAATTATTCAAAAACGAATAATTAAAAAGTGATTTTATTTGAGTAAGATAAGTGCATTTATATTTTTATTTTATTGAAACTTTAAGATTCAAATTTTATAAAATCTAAGCTTTGAAAGAAGTTTCTTTTCATTACGAGCAATTAACAATTTAAAAGTGAACTGAGGCAGTGTAATGAACTTCTTGTACAAAGCGCTTTGAAAGCTTTTCTTAGAAAACTTCTTTCTCTATTTACATAAGGCGTTTATGTATAAGTATTGAACGACGTAGCCGGTAATAACTTAGAATCGAATATATTTTTTCAATCAGTAATTATTTTAAAAATATAAAAATGGGAGAAGTCCTTTTACTATGACCTCGTTCAGAAATAATTTTAATCTACGTAAATATTATATCTAATTATAATCTTGATATTATATTCAAGCTATTAGCTCAATAGAGGGCGCAAGAAGCGATCAGTTCATTAACTGAATGACTGATCAAACTGCTAATGATAGTTCTATTAGGTCGCTTATTATCCTCACAGTTCTTTTGTTTCATTCATTCACGTTCTCTTGTCTTTTAAAACTTTAATGGCTTTTAGATAATTACAAACATTATAATTATCTCTCCGTATTTATTCTACTCCTGTTAGCGCACCAGGAATTGTCTCCAGGATAATCTATCTTTCCTTATCTCGGTCTTCACTTCCTTCTTTATAATGTCACCTTTCACACAATTTATGTATTTCTAGGCATATGATCATGAGATCATATTCATCGCAGAATAGGTAATTTCCATCTAAACTAATGTAAAATCTCGAAGCAACAAAAACATTCATAAAGTACTCAAAAGAAGTTCAGATTGAGGTCATGTTTAATACTAGACTATTATTACGTTATTTCAGTATACGTAAGAAAAGTTTATTGTTATTTTACTGGAATACTTCCAAATAACTTTGTATTCAATTATGTAAGGTTATGTGAGCATGTTGCGCTCCTTTCATATTTCAAGATATTAGAAAGTTAAATTACGATATTACGATAAAATGTATGCTAAAGTAACTCTTATAACTCATTTTAGTAACTAGCTGTTGCCCACGACGACGTCCACGCAATATAAACATAAAAAAAGTACCTTGCAGTGAAAGTCAGGTCGAAATCGGCCCAGCCGTTTCGGAGATTACCTGGAACAAACGCGGCTTGCGGACAGACAGACAGACAGACAAAAAAAAATGCAATTTTCGTTATCAGCAACGCAAATACATAATCTTTCCGAAATCCGCAATTTTTCTTTTGATACAAACAGACACTCCTATTTTATTATATGTATAGATAACATTGTTTATTGAACAAAAATAAGTGGTTATTTCTTTGAAAAATGATAACATAGTATGATAGAGTTTATCCCAGAATTCGAGGAAATTGAAAATGAGATTTTGATCGGAGTTCGGTAAAAAATGGTACAAAACGGTTTCGTGTGACACAATTCCCGTAGTCCGGTGGCCGCTCGACCGCTCCTATTTGCTGTGCTCGTTGACTGACTGCCTCGCCTTTTTATACTGAAGTGGAACGATCCACGTCAAATGGGTATCAATGTCGAAAAGAGAAAAATCTAACTGAGGTGCTTTTTGGAATGAATCTAACAATTTTCTTAAATAAAGTGGTCACGTACTCTTTGTCTATAAATTGTCCTAGTATTCTTGCCGTTTCTGTGTTACATAATTCCTAATGTTTATATCTTAAGTGTAATTAAAGTAAATTAATATTTAATGTTACAATCAACACGAGTAGGCCTTGCGGTATCATCGGCTACAATTCACACATAGAGCTATCAGGCTATCACCCGCAACTACACGCCGCGGGGCTGTTGCTCGTAAAACGTAATTTATTCACACTCCTGAACTTTATTATACTTCAGAGGCATAACTTGACTTTATTGATGCAAATAATATTCAAGTTTTTAGATATTGAAAATTATAATTAACGTAAATTACTAACAAAATTTGATGACGTTTTCGCTTCGTTCCAATAGATGGAGCTGTGTCAAGATTATCTTCTATTAAATCACGATATTGTGATTGGATACTGAAAATCCTTCGTTTCTTTTATTTTTTCCTTGGTAAAGTCGTGATGTTCACATTTACGGAGGAAATAAAACACATTCAGAATTATCTAATTAGTATAGTAAATACTCAGGGTCTCATTTAGTGCCTATGACTCTAAGTGTATCGTTGGTCTAGCTATACACTATTTTAAATTGAAAATTAACCTTAAAATACTTTAAAGAAGTGTATAGCTAGACCAACGACACACTTAGAAGAAGAATTTTAATCTTTTTGTTGCTATTTAGCGCTAGTCTTGCGAAGCTCAAACAAAAACGATTCTCAATATTAAACGTAAAAGAAAAAGTAACCATTTTCTTATTTCAAAGACAGACGAAGGATTTGTAGGAACAAATAGGAAGTTTATTTCGCGAGTTGAATATAAGATTAGCGCGGTAGAGGATGTTAGCTAGGAAAAGATTCGTAGAACAACAACGTTACAAAGGGTTTTCACATAAATGTACACTTTATAAAACAAACATAAAAAACATATGACCTATCCTTTGTACTATGCCATTTTATTAAAAGTTTAAAGTGGTTTTAAAAGCGGGGTCACATGGCCGGACATCGAATTGAATACACCGCATTTTGTTACTATGAAAAAGTGTATTTACAACATGTATACAAAACGTTACATAAATAAATTGTAAGAAATCAAAGTTAAAGAATCCTTCTTTAAAACACCACATACGCAAAGGTCTCAAGAGAGATTTTAGTTGCGATAAAACTTGTATGGCGCTGCGATCGCCTCAAAGCCGCAACTTGCGTAAGGACATAGGAATAAAAAGCCTACTTCGACAAGTTTGCGGAAATATATTGAAATCACTTAGTTAAGGCTCAATGTTTTCCTAGTCTACGTTTAATATCTGCCTATTTTGGTGAAATGTAATTTGACACTTTAAATTATAGTCGTTTGAATATTTTGTACTCATTTCATGGAACAATAACCAAAAGAACGTAGCTTTTATACGTGTCTGTATGAGAAAAGGCTATATGGCACATGATACGCACACAAGACAGATGGAGAAAGAGGGTAACCCAATGGACTGGTCCGCAATCAGGAAAGAGAGCCCGAGGAAGACCCATTAAAAAAAAGCGGGAAAAACCTGGACGGAATTGGCAAAAGATAGAGACAAATGGAGGAGTATAACAGTGGTAGAGCTCGCTTTAACATCTTCGCACGAATGGGCCGGCTCGCCCGGTGTAATACGGAATAACGGCCATACAGAAAACAGGCGTGAAGTGGAAGCAATTCCGTGTTTCGTCTGATGAGTGTGGTGCCGGAGGCCTAATTTTAGTCATTTTCTCTTTCCACCCTTTTCTTAAGAGGAAAGGATGGGAAGGAAAAGTGGACTTGATGGTGGAGGAGACGCACAGAAAGGGGAAATGTCCCCTTTTGTGCGTCTCCTCCTCCGTCGATTAAGGGTAGGCAACGCATCTGCAATTGCCGATGTTTATGGGCAGCGGTCGCTTTCCATTTCGGTGGATTCAGGTGGCGGCCTGCTCGTTTGCCACCTTATATTATAAAAAAAAGGAGGCCTATACCCAGCAGGGGTCATTACTGTTTTTGTACTTTATATTTAAATTATTGTAATATTCCAAATGTCTTTATCATGACAATAAAGGCTTATAAAATAAAAAAAATATGAGAAAAGGTCGGTCATTTTTGCACCCCGTGCAATCTTCACTGCTATCTGTCGTTGCGAGTATCAAGGCTGTTCTGTAAGGGAGAATGCAAAGCTAGTAAATTCAAAAAATTCAACTCTACCTTCTCCATTATTCGTAATTTCGTCGTAAATTAAAAACACTCTATGTAATAATCTTATTACATTTATTTTATCCTCCGGGTGTTGGAAGTTGTTCCAGGAATAATGTCGGAGCTTTGAAGTCGAATGCCGTTTTCCTTGGAGATTTAATCCGTCATACTTTGTTGTCACCGATCAATTGTGAAATACGTTGGTTTATTTTCCGACTAGATATAGCAGAAAGTTAGCAAATCTTCGTTTTTTCACAGTACCTTTGATTGAATAGCATAAATACAGTATGGAAACGCATTAAACCTTTTATAAATCAAGCATGGGCGTCGTTGACCACCTTGGTGTTCTCGCCGTTCGTTTGTCCCCTTCTCTTATAAAAAAAGAAAAAGCAAGGAAAATATATCACAAAGTTATTGAAAAAAGTGTAGGCTGTTTTTTACCGTTGTACCTTATGCATATCACCAAAATGTTTAGACCAATCTTATATTGACGAGATACACAATTGGTCGGTGACATTTACAAAGAATTCTCGGAAAATTATCTGGAATACGATTTTTAAGAAGTATTCCACGTTAATATTAATTCTAAGAAATTCGTTACAAAGTTGAGTTATTTTATCTGAAAATCTAGAGAATACCTATTTAAATAAAATATGTTTTTAAATGAAAACTCGGTCAATAAAAGCTTACCGCGAGAGATTTAAGTCGTGGGAAATTGCTAGTATTATAGTAAATAGTTTATTATCTAAGAGCGGGCGCACACTTCTGACCAAACTATCGCACGACAGTTGTGCGATTGTTGATTGTTTCGCAGCAAATTCAACTGTTTAGTTGCACAACTAAAAATCGAGTAGTGTGCGCACCTCCATATAAGCTTAGGAATCAATGCGCGACTAAACAGTTGTGCGATAGTTTAGTCAAAGGTGTGCGCGCTCTAAAATTAAAACACGATTCGTTCTTATTTTTGTTATTCTAAAACTGAAAGCTAATCATTTTATGTAGCAAATATAAAAACATTCTATTAAAACTTGGACCACTATTAAAGTTTTAAAACTATCTCTGCCAACTCCTGAGATTGACAGCGGGACAAAGACGTGAAGGATAAAAGTCGACCCCTACTGTGGTTTATTTTACTTACTCTGAATTAACACGTGAATCAAATTCAACTCTCTGCCAAAGCTTTAAGATTCATTTTTGATTGTAATGAAGAAATCAAATACAATTTAGTTAGGACACCGTGACAAAAATATCGAGATAAATCTTTGAACCCTATTATCCTAATGAGGTGATCAAAGGTCTCTTTTAAAATAATATTTTTAGCTCGCTCTGGCTAATTATTTTAGTAGCGTTAAATGGATGGAGAGCGCCAGTGGCTCAGGGGTTTGAACACTTGACGAATAATCTACAGGTCTTAGGTTCGAATCTCGCCATGTACGAATGTGAATTTAGAATTTTCTGATTTCATATGTACATAATTTACCCGGCCTTCTTACGGTGAAGGAAAACATTGTGATGCCTGCACATATCAGCGATGAAATTCAAAGATGTGTGTGAAGTCAGCCCGCACTGGACCAGCGCGGTTGACTATAGCCTAGTCACCCCTAACTTAAGGTAGGCTCCGAGCCCCTTGTTGGGGACGTATAGTGAGCTGGGGATGATGATGATGAAATGGGATAAATTATTATAATCTTAAACGGGCTATTTACAAATTGCGTTTAAATTATGAATAGCGTTTGTCCGGTTTCTCGGAAAGAAAAACGTAATAAAAAATCCTAGTTATAGACTTTTAGAAAGATATATACTTCTTGACTTTAAAGTAATTGGATAGATAAATTGTGAATAAATATTTCTTAACACTTATTATTCACGGGCGTAATTTATTTGTACGCCTCAAGTAAAATATGGAGTGATTTAAATGTGTCGGAAGAGATTTATCAAAATCCTCTCCGTAATTACTCAATCATTAAAACTTTCCAGAACTTTCTCTGGCACAAACATTAGGCCCGGTTTCTAAACTCGCACAAGTTATATGATTTACATGTTTGAACTTTTATCATTTTATTAATTTGTTGTTAAATTAAAGTGAATTAGTTGAAGACGATCTGCATAAACCAGGGGTGACCAACCGGTCGATCGCAACTGGTCTAGTCGATCGTGGCCAGGCAATAAATATAAATACGTAATCTATCGATATCTTACTTCTTATCTTACTATAATAATATTATAAATGCGAAAGTTTAGATGGATGTTTGTTAGAGTTTGTAGCCTAAACGGCTTATAATAACTTAATTTACAAGGACTTATTGCAGTAATCATTTCAGTAATTCGTAATCATTTCATAGCAGCTTCATTTATACCAACTACAGAGTACTGAGCGACTTGATAACATTGTATTGTTCACTTTATTGTTATGATTATGAAAGGGACAGAGCGGTAACATCAAAGGATGTCGGCGGATTGCTTATCAAATTCTGAAATCACTTCGGCCGTGAACAGAACGAATTCTTTCATCTAACGGAAATGCCGATGGAAATTGCTTCAATGTTCATAAACATTCTGTGTTATTCTGTACAAAACAACTTGTCATATTAGTTGGCAATCTTCAACAAATTCTTTCCATAATTTTATTATTCACTAGCTGTTGCCCGTGACTTCGTGAACGCAATATTAAGATAAAAAAAGTAGCTTATAATATGTCTATGTCAGCTACCCTTCAGTGAAAATCTGGTCGAAATCGGCGCAGCTGCTTCGGAGGTTACCTTGAACAAACGCGGCTTGCGGACAGACAGATAGACAGAAAGACAAAAAAAAATGCGTTTTTCGTTATCAGCAACGCAAATATATCATCTTCCCGAAATCTGAGATTTTTCTTTTGATATTACAAACAGACACTGCAATTTTATTATATGTATAGAAGATTAGCGAAAGGAATAGATATGTAGGTGGCATGCTAACTTTCACGCCGGTACGCAACCAGGAACTATCCTATTTGCATGGCATTGTATTTGAGCTTTATTAATTTATCAACTTCATTTAAATAATCTAGTAGTAATAATAAATAATTGAAGTTTCCACTAGTGCTAGTATAAAGCTGACGTAATTGCAATTAGTAGGGGGTCAGTTAGGTTATCGTTGCGACGCGTGAGGGGAGGATTAAACCGATCAAGGTTATCCACGTTATTGCATTACACGCACTGGAGTTGGCTTCCTCAGATATAGGGTGCTACTTTATCTATACTTCTATACTTATTATAATAAACACACACTTTTTTGTTGCCTAAGATGTCTGCAATTACAGCATATTTTTGAATAGTTTCTTTTTCAATAAAAAGCCGTACACTTACGTCACGCTTTAGGCTACATATTTTCACGCTATTAAACTTAGGGGGTAAATATTTTGGATAAAAACCCTAATGTTGGAAAGATACCATAAATTGCTGCCAACATCAAGGAAGCAAGGTTATCATGGTTTGTCATCATGTCATGTCATTTGACATTTGCAATTGATAATTTGACACATGTAAACAATAAAATAAAATTTCCTTAATTTTATGCGGATGAAGTCGCACGGAAACAGCTAGTTTGATATACAGCATTTATGGGGAGATAGATTTCCTAACCATGTGACCGCGAAAACCATTGTCAGCCGTTAGAGCCGTTGGAAGATTCCTTACTTTTAGTTATAGCCCATTCATTTCTAATTTACCCGACTGACACGATATATGACCTTTGATTAGTAGTACAAATAGGTTAACAAAATGTCACATTTCTAATTAATATCTTTATTAAGTTGATATTTTAACGAAGCGTGGAACGTTTGGCAAATTTAATTATCCAAAATGGCTGCATGTAAATAACATTGCTGCGTCTACAAGCCTTGTATTTAAAATATGAAGGCAGTTAACAATGGAACGTGTAAGCAATTAGAACTAATTGTATACAAGCATTGAATTAAAAGCTAATTGAAAGAACGCACGTTTGTAAAGGGTTTTTAAATCTTCATTTGTCACTTGTTTATACTTTTGTTTATAGAGGGAGCCAGTGTCCTAACAGAGGTCCTATCACGAATGTTTACGGGAAAGTTGCGAGAACATATCTGTAACGACATTGATAAAATTTGTATGAGATTAAGCAGCATCCGGTAAAATCTCTACAAATTTTGTCGGTGACGTCATGAAGAAGTTCTCACGGATATTCGTAATAAGCCCTTTGATTTGAATCGGATCCATTACAAAGTAAGACAATGCATTGGAATTTATTACCAATAGACTCATTATGTCTACAATCAGTACCTAAGTTTAGATTTTTTTTAACTACTCTCGTAGTTAATATCAAGTAAAAATGATTAGGTGTTCTTTATAAATGTTTATTTTTAAACAGAACATTTTTTATGAAAACAATTAGCTTTTTGCTGTTGAATTCCTATTTTATTTGTGTTAATTGTTTCTCAGCACTTGTGATATCGGCTCGTTAGCTCAGACATAACGAACTTATTGTTATGACAAGCGCTCCTGAAATATTAACGAACCCTCATTCGAATATAGATGAATTTGTATTTAATGTAATATTTGTCTTTTGTGCTATTATTTATTGCTATAATGTCTTTATTTGTAAGGTTGGTGAAGAGGAAATTGTACTCGGCTAATTGCTATTTATCTCGTTCTTACGGTTCACGTAAAACAAATGCTGAACCCATCACCATGCGGTATAGAAGCTAGGCAGTGAAAGTCACCTTTTACCTACCTAAATAAATAATTTCTCTGAGCGCAGGCCATTTGACGAGGGTCTCGGATTAACAAAACGTTTATTTCAACGCAGGTTTAATGTTTAAGATTCTCGACCTTTGTAATACGATGACAAATAGCAATGTTTAGCGTAAATTAAAAATTACTACTCTTGCTTTAATAAAAACAGTATTCGTGATAATTTGAATTATGTACAATAAATGGTTTATTGCTAATATTTTCAACCTGAAATCATTTGTTTTAAATAAATAGTAACATAGTTGCTAAAATAACTAGTCAGCTGTCCTGTCTATAGAATTATAAGCTACTAATATCCGATCTTTATTGTAATTGTTACTTAACAATGAACGCTATTTGTGCATAGTTGTACTAACACAGAAGCGACGCAAACAGTGGAACCAGTATGCCTCCAGCGGTCCAATTGCATTTAACTTTAACGCCCGAACTCTCTAGAGCCCAATATACCTAAACTCTGTGGACATTTACAATTCCAGTTTACTGCACAAACTGGCCAGATATAAACTTTGTTGTTTACACAATTGGAGACATATTTAAGTCTAATATTATAGAAAATATTCTGTTACGTCTTAACATATTCAAGAACATTTAATCGTACTTAATATTATAAATGGGAAGTTCAGATGGAGGGATGTTTATTAGAGTTTGTAGTCTAAACATTTGGACAAATTTTGATGAAATTTGTTATAGATGTAAAGGATAGTCTGGAAGAACACATATGCTACTTGCATTTGTTTTATTAATTCCGCGCGGACGGAGTCGCGGGCGATATCTAGTAATTAATAATTCAAAGTTATTTCAGAGCCACAATTCTAGGGAAGACCCAGAATTTATCAGACAATTAACGCAGCTATGAAAGTCCCTATTATACCTAATAAACCATTTATAGCTTACATTTAGTAGAATTTATTACTGTAACTAAATGTATTGACCTCCACAGACCGCGGTTGATATTTCAATTATCAACATGACTGATAATTAAATGTACGAAACACAATGCTAATTAATTACAGGCAATAATACCTTATGTGTTTGCTCATCTTGATGAGAACTGTTCATTTCAAATATTTATCCTCATTTAATTAATCTAGGCATGTTTTAAAATCCTTTGTTCGATCTGTTATATCACGAATTTGACTCGTAATTTTATTTTTGATACACAACTGATAAAGA
Organism: Papilio protenor; assembly: GCA_029286645.1. Lineage (NCBI taxonomy): Eukaryota > Metazoa > Arthropoda > Insecta > Lepidoptera > Papilionidae > Papilio > Papilio protenor. Next base: position 210,135 of record JAGSMZ010000068.1, on the reverse strand, counting down.
GATAAAATTTTATCGCGGACATGATTGCATGCACGACATTCTATGATGCATGTAAAAAAATAGTTCATAAAACTGCATCTTGTTAAGGCATAACTATTGAATTAAAAAAATGTGCAGAAATAACCATGCCTTGGACTTTCTTATTTGAAACGTACACACTACCTAATGAGCTTGAAAGATTTTGAAGGTGAGGTATCATTATTGACGACAGTTTTTTATGTGTTTGTGTGAGGGAGGAGATGAATAGACATCATCTCGTTTCATAATACACATTAACTAATTTTGTTATTGTCTCTAACAATGAAGATACCTTACGTCTTGTCTAAGCGATCGCGTGGACACGATTCGACAATTGTAATGGCTTAGTTAATTAACTATTTACATGCAGATGTGACTTGTGAAAGCGCTTAAAACTGCTATAAGTTTTTTTTCTTGTATAACAGAGTCGTGTAATATCAAGTCCGCGGTAAACCTTCGACTAGTATTCCTTTAAATAAGAATATTGACATCTTTATTCAGAACACGTAATAAATCCTAGCTTTATTTATTCTCTCCGGTTCTATCCTTTTGCTGCCTTTTTGTGACTTTATAACTTTGTCTTTGTGTTTATATTTATAGGGGTTTTATTTTGTAATTCCCTTCAAAAGAAGTAAACAAATATGATACGGATTTACGATTTTCGATTCGGGATAAGACTGGTTAAAAAAACAACAAAAATATTTAAAAACTCAACTCAACGACTACACATAACTCAAAATCGGATCATTCATTGAGGCTACAGGAAGTCTCAATTGAACATATAAACTGACATATGTAAAATACCAGCTTTTGCCAGCGATTTCATCTGAGCGAAATTAATAAAAAACAAAAAAAAAACTATCTATGCAAAATTTCATCGTGATCCGTTCAATTCGCTTTAATAATATTAGTAAGATACAAATGCGTATAATTCTAAAATCTTGTAACTTTTCTTGTACGTGAGCTCCGAAATTTTTTTACGCAGTTTAATATTCTACACATCACGTTTTCTTGTTCATTATTTGTCTCGCAAAAAACCCTTGTTTACTCTTTATTCACAAGCTTCATTTACTTTACCACGCAGGGAGTTTTTGTTTTCGTGATAAAAAATGAATTTATTTGCAATCTTCAATTTCATCACACAACAGATGTATTGATTATTGTGTCTTGAAGATCTTCTTTTGTTCAAATGTTTAACTTTGTTGAGACGCGATAAACAAAAATCATCTGCATTTAAGTCTGTTATTTTTAAATTTTCTTGATAGTTTTCTATCATCGATACAAACGTTTTCAAAATTTATTTTTGTTCTCCTAATTATCGTTGTAATTTTAATTTTCAGTATTTCTTATTTTACTAATAATATTGAACGAAATTGATTGTTATGTAGATGGCTACTGTTACATTGTTTTTACTTTTTTAATCCAAAGCAAAAACACAATCGAACCAGTTTCTGTGCGGACAAAAGTAAAGGTTCAGTTCTTTCACATTTTAACGAGTGAGTTATGCAAATATACAGAGCTGACAACTGTACATATATCAAGTTAATGGAATTAAAGATAATTAAAGTGATTTATTTTTAACAATAATATAAAAATAAGTTTTTCAATTTTCTTGGTAACAGATCTATACTTGATGCCTTGAAAGATAGACGTAATCAAATCAAGGTAATACGGAGTTTTTGCTATAGTTTTTAGTACTTTAGTTTTTTTTTATCATTAGATTGAATTAACATTTTTAAAGGTATACTTTGAAGGTTGAGTATAAGTGTATATATATAATATTGAAATGGAATATTAAAATGACGAGTATAATACTGATTTAATTTCAGATGCTACTTCTTGCCGCTATAGGACTGGCACTGATATGGCTGTACACAAAATGGCAACGAACCAAAAAGTATTGGGCGGACAGAAATGTCCCTTTCGTACCTCCACATCCTCTGCTGGGCAACTTAACGTTCCTGCTCAAGCAAAATCCGGTACTATGTAGTTACAATTAATAAAAATACTTTCTTCTTGTTGCTAATTAAACCTTTGGGCCGTAGTATTATTTTAAACTAGCTTTCGCCCGCGACTCCGTCCGCGTAGAATTAAAAAAAAACAAAAGTGAGTAGCCTATGTGGTCTTTCAGACTATCCTCTACATCTATGCCAAATTTCATCGAAATCCGTTTAGCCGTTTAGGCTACAAACTCTAACAAACATCCATCCATCTAAACTTTCGCATTTATAATATTAGTAAGATAGCACATAACCCACAAATAATTTTATGCAATAGGAACTTTGTAAAACCTGAAAAACCTGAATAATTCTCAAGTAAGTAGTGTGTTCCAGAGTATCTTCGTACGTCACATTTACAACAGAGATCAGCCTTACGTGGGCTTGTGGTGGTTCTGGCGGCCAGTGCTGGTTGTCAACACGCCGGAGCTCGCGCGGCGCATCCTTGTCAAGGATTGTGCTGTATTCAAGGACAGATTTCTGAGTTCAGGGAAAAAGGACCCTCTTGGAGGACTTAACCTGTTCCTTGTAAACGTACGTTTCTTTAAGATACTCTGCACCTTTATCAACAATAAGGCATGCTGACGTGGTTTCCGAAGCGCAGGTCTGTAATAAACCTCTAATTTATTATTGTTTATAATTCGTAGGATCCGTTATGGAGTACAGTTAGAAAACGTCTATCACCGTCGTTCACAGGAGCCAAGCTAAAGGTCTTACACAAACACTTTGTGGCAAAGGCCCGCGAACTCGTGGAGCGAATCAAAATCGAAATGGAGAGCAACAAATGCGTAAATCTTAGGGTAAGGAGGTTAAAGTACTAGACCAGGACCATTATGATAATTGTTTTGTAAATTAAGATCAACTTAATTTGGTTTATGAAAGGTGTAATAAAACTTTGCTTGGTCTTATCGTCAGTCTTTTTGTTAGATGATGTTCACTGACTTCACGACGGACGTGATCGGTTTAGCAGCATTTGGTGTGGACGGCGATGCGACGTTGATGGGGAAGAGTCCCCTGCGTGACATCACCAAAGACTTCATGAAGTTCGACTACCTCAGGGGCATCTCCTGGGCTTGCATCTTCTTCATACCGGAATTAGTTGACGTATTCGGGTATGTCACTTTTTTTTAGATAATTATTCGTATCCATACAATGAATTTGCATTTAAAAAAAAAAATCGCAAGTGGTTAAATTGAATATTTATCATATTAAAAACCAAAATTAACAATTGCAGGTTCTCGTTTTTTCCAAAAGGAGCAGCGAATTACTTCAGGAAAGTATACAAGCAAGTAGTTGACGAACGAGGTGGATATAATGTTCGTATCAGAGACAATAAAGACTTTCTAGATGCATTGAGAAAAATCAAACAAGATTGTGATAAAAATAATGAAGGTAAGTAAATGATGAATGACAATATTGTGTTAACAAGCCATTCTAACTGAAACGAAGCACAACAAAGCGAGAATAGTACCTAGAAATTGTTCGATATTAGATTCTGTTCACCTGAGCATATCAGATTAATGTCAAACTTTTCATATGTCGCTGGAGTACAGACTACAAGAGTCATTTCTTGTAGGTTGTAAGCGCCCTCCTTTGGAAGAACTTTGGACTTTATGAGTATATTTTCGCAGAAATGCACGAAGATGTTCTGATAGCCCAAGCGGCGGCATTCCTTCAAGCCGGCTTTGATACTACGGGATCCGCGCTAACATTTTGCACATATGAACTGGCACATAGCCCACAGTACCAGGTGATGTCGTACTATGATCTACACTGTTCTAATAAGACTAAAATAATGCCATTTACTATAATTTACATATGTTTTAGGAGAAAATTTACGACGAACTTCTTCAAATTAAAGACAGAATACTTAATGGAGACGTGGACGCAGAAGTTTTACATGAAATGAAATACCTTAACGCATCTTTAAAAGGTTAGAGCAAAAGTTGAAATACATTACAAAACATTAAACGACTAAATACTAAAATTAACAAAAAGTTTATTATTTACTTTCTTGAATGACTTATAAATGTATCATATCTCAATTTAAACTTAAACTATGTTCATTGTAACGGTCGTTTCAGAATCTTTAAGGAAATACATGCCAATGGGATGGATAGACAGAGTGGCGTCTACAGATTATCAAATCGATGAGAACCTCACAATAAAGGCGGGTACCCCTGTGTACGTGAACGCCGGCGGTATGCAGTACGATCCTAAATATTACCCGGATCCAGAGAAATACGATCCTGATAGATTTTTACCTGAAAATGAGAAAAACATCACACCTTTTACATATATGCCTTTTGGTGAAGGTCCGAGATATTGTATAGGTAATCATACTTCGTACTAATATTATAAATGCGAAAGTTTATATGGATGGATGTTTGTTAGAGTTTGTAGCCTAAACGGCTGAACGGATTTCGATGAAATTTGGTATAGATGTAGGGGATAGTCTGGAAGAACATATAGGCTACTCAATTTTGTTTTTTTTTAATTCCACGCGGACGAAGTCGCGGGCGAAAGCTAGTATTTTAATATATCTTTAATTATTGTAGTTTAACTTTAATTTTTAGACCGATTTGAAATCTCTAAATTCGGATGTTAGCTACATTTATGATCATGAATTAATTTGAATTTCAGCCAAGGTAAGTATCTTGTGAGAGAATAAACTCAAATATAACGATACATAATATATTTGCAGGAAAACGTTTCGGAGTACAGAACGCTATTTGTGCCCTCGCTCATATTATTATCAACTATAAGATTGTCGCCAAACCTGACTCACATCTGCCTCGGGACATTGAAATTGAAAAGAAAAGTTTGTTCTACGTGCCCGGCGAGAGTCTATATGTCGATTTTATACCACGAGAAATATAAATCGAATGGTTTCTTAATATCTATGCTGTATAACAAATCTTCGTTTTGTTTTATTTAACAATATTATAATTAAAGCATTTATAGATTTACTAATCAATAAGTAAAATGTTTAGAGCGTGCGCACACCTTTGACTAAACTATCGCACAACTGTTGTGCGATTGTCGATTGTTTCGCAGCCCATTCAACTGTTTAGTTGCACAACTAAAAATCGAGTATTACTAATAGGAATCAAAGCGAGAATAAACAGTTGTGCGATAGTTTAATCAAAGATTTGCGCACGCTCTTAATCTCACCTGTATTAAGTCATTTAAGATTGTTCTTTCACTTCGGCAGTGTTTAGTAGGTATAGTCCAATTAGGAAATCTGGCCCGATGAGAATATCTGCCACAGTTCTGTCACTAAATATGTAAAACCTACATGGACACAGAAAAAGGCATAAAAGAAAGAAAATTACACAAAGTAAAGAAAAGGACCCTATGACACTTTTATAATATTGACAGGAGGGCATTAGTGAGCTGGTTTACTTTAGTTTGGCCCATCGTGTCAGATATCCTTGTCGGTCTATAATATTTTGTTCCAAATTTAAATTGTCTTAAAGCTTGAGAAGAGTATCACAATTACATAAAGAGAATGATTATTGCCGGGCTGGCGGGTTCCTGGCGGGGGGCGCTGGGGGGCGCTGGGGGTGCAGGGGGGCACAGGGGGTTGACGACGCCTGACATATAATTGGCATTACATTTGGAAGTTTGTATGAGTTGGAGCAAGTTTGTATGGAATTAGTCGGCGCGGGTGAATCCGTCTGGCACGTCTACCGACTTTAATGAAATTATTCAGCTGTGAGATAAATAAGATTAACTTTGTACTAAACATATTAATGTTATTATAAAATACAATTAGTTTTTTCTACCTTTATACGATCGTTGCCTGGAGGCATAGCACGAAAATTTGCTACACGAAAATTTATAAAGTATTCATTTCTTGAAAAGATCCCCAGATAATTGCCATTATTGAACAATTTCTAATATTAGCACTTTTGCTATAATATCCACGTGTAAGTAAACAGTGAATTATAAAAAAAATATTTAAGAACTCAGAGTCATTCAACTTATCAGGTCAAGCTTGAACAATAAAAAAAATCTTAAGAATTCAAACAATCGAATATATATTTTCGTATATTAGTGTACTAAAATAACAATATTTTTAATATTCTTTTCTTCATACAAAATGCCCGAAGGCTTTCATAATAAATCTTGACAGAGATGAGAGTACATAATACATTTTACAGAAATCTTCGAACGATATAATTATCTCTAGAGACTTTTTCTCTATGAAATCATCCGAGAGCAAAAAGCTTTTAAAATGTTTACTAAAGCTCTAAAGACTTGATAGATAAGTTTATCTAACAAAGTTTTGTTAGAGACCATTTAGAACCAGCGTTCCATCCCGGCTTCGCTCGGGTGGACATTGTTTTTAAAAATTTTGTAAAGCCTATAGTTACTTAGTAATGATATAGCATTTTAGTATTTTAAAATTTTCGTTCATTGTCTACCCTATGTTAAGGGTGACTAGGCCTTAGTTAATCACGCTGAGCCACTTCGAGTTCACTTCACACATATTGTTTAAATTTCTTCGCAGATATGTGGAGGTCGCTTTATGATTTTTTTCTTCATCGTAAGAATGGATAAATGTACTTTAGAATTCGAATAGGTTATGATCCGATGTGGTCAAGCGCTGAACAACTGCCCCTCAGCTCAGCGCTCAAATGCAATATTAGTGTAGAATGTAGATGACACAATTATAACTGCGTAACATAAAATCGAATGCATAGACGTTAAAGAAGAAAACGTGTAAGCCAAATATTTATATCAGACAGTGCATTTTATTGCGTCAGATAATATTACAAGTTGTTTTTCAATTTATTTTACTTTATCCGAATGGTTAGACGAAGTATAAAAAGTAATTGAAAAGCTACTTTTTCATACGACGTTTAATATTCTCTCTGAGTAGTTTGTTTAAACATCAAAATAAATTGCTGAAGAGATTCAAAGAAATTTAAACATACTAGAGCTGGGGCGAAGCGAAATGTTTACTCGCCGACATCCAGCGTACAAAGTTGAATGTTAATGGTACCACAGAAATGTAGAACAAAACTAAAAACTAAATCGTAAACTACGCTTCGGGAATTCACAGTTTTAGATCTTTACTTCTATACGAAGTTGTGTACCTACGCTACGTTTTATTTTTCTTTTATTTCATTTTGTAGTTGCCAAAACGTTTTGACAAAAGTAATACCTAAGCAGTGTTGTAAAGGTTACTTTTACCTATCTTACAGATCTAAAAACCCTAGAAGAACTACATAATATCAAATCATACTTTGTTTACTAGATAGTCATATAACATCTCTTATATTTTTTAAAGACCATTGAAGCGTTATTAAAAGATCCACAAATTGAACAAAGAGAAGCATTTATCGTTTAAAAACCATTTTAGAAACAAAGAGTCGGCTCTGAATGAACGAATCATTTTCGTGTCATTAGACAGACCGTGTGCTGTGTGATATCACCAGCGAACTAAAGATTCTTTCAAATAGAAATTTTAATGATCACTATGAAATCCTTTGTGATAGTTAACTATAAAGATTTTTATTTTCAAACGAGCTGTTCCCGTACGTCTTATCTGCAATACATGAAAACGTTATTTTATTATTTACATTTCGTAAAACTTTCAATTTCATTTGTCAAAAATTCAAATGCTCAATTGACAATAAAGCCACTTGGCTTACAATTTAAGTAACCATGGCAACGCAAAAGTTGATTGGATTGTGTGTAGAGGTTATGCTTAAGAAGGATGTGAATTCAGAATTGACGGCTGATAGAGATGTATGGAAGAGCAGTACTGTGTACCCTCTGTAAGGATTAGGACAAGATGATGATATTTTAACTGTAGTTATAATAAGAATGATTTATGTAATACCAGGTGTACAAACATAACAGTGATTTAGTTAAGTTTCACCGGCACTTGTACACAATTTGTTCAAGTCGCTAAGCGATTCCCAGAACCACTCGGTTCGCACTCACAATTCCTCGTAAATTACTTCAGCCGACAATATTATAACTTAACTCACAAAGCTCGTCTTACGAACGGAAAAGTTACTAAATTACAGTCAATCATAACTTTTTCTTAAATGTGAGAGAAAATTGAATTACGTATCACGTAAAGTTGGAAAAAAATGTAATTTTTTTAAATTATTTGATTTCAACGACAAGCTATCGTGTTTTAGGTAACTAAGCAAGATATTAGTCTTAGATAATACTATGATTTTAAATAATTCCAGTCTTTTAATTGCGTTTCATTAATTTTTAAGTAATTACTTTGTTTTTTATTATTTCCAATTGTATTGTAGTGTTGACAAGAATTAAATGTTATGTTGTATTATTTTTTATTACTAGTATAGTAATGCACTGTCTGTGGTATTGGGTATAGTTGGGTTGAGGTTTTAGGTTACATTGGTTGGGTAATTTTGATTTAAAATCTTTTGTTACTTTATTTTTAGTGAGCATTGATAACAGTTTCGTTGCCGCTTGCAAGAGAACTATAAAGCTCGCTAAAGACGCTCATTTTTTTTTTTTTTTTTTTTTTTTAACTTAAATAAACCAGCGCTTGACCTCGACTCCACCTAAGTTAAGTGAAGACGCTGCCGAAGGATAGAGCGCGCTAGCTCAATAAGTGCCGATTCACCCTACTCTTGAAGGCACCCACGTTATAGCTGGACGGGAACACTGAGGCCGGCAACTTGTTCCATTCCTTTGATGTGCGCACGAGAAACGATGTCTCGAATCGCTTCGTTCGAACCCGTGGCTCATCAACTAAGAAGGATGGAGACTAGCCGTACGTCTCGACGTTCGGTGGTAAAAAGGGGATGGGGAATAAGTTCATGTAATTCCTGCGCACACTCACCAAAATGTAACCTGTAAAAAACCGACAGGCTTGCCACCTTGCGTCTGTGTTCAAGACTTGCTAACCTAAAGTCTAGATCACCTACTAGCTTTCTGGCTCGCCTTTCCACCGCATCCAAGGTCGCGAGTTGATATTTGGCTGAACCTGCCCAGATGTGACAACAGTACTCCATACACGGCCGGATCTGTGCTTTATAAAGGGTTAGAAGCTGTCCCGGTGTGAAGTACTGCCGTACTTTGGAAAGCACTCCAAGCTTTCTTGCAGCCATCTTCGCCTTGGCCTCGATGAACTGTCCAAAGTTGAGATTCGTCGAAATTTCGACTCCTAACAACCGTAGACTGTCGGTGAATCCCAGAGATACATTTTGAAAGGTGGGAGCCAAGGTGAACGGGCTCTTTTTTGCAGTGAATAAACAGGTCTGTGTTTTGGTTGCGTTGAATCGCACAAGATTGGTATTTCCCCAAATGGAGACTGCCTTGAGTGTGCGATTAATACGCTCTACCATAGCCTCACGTTCGGACTGTACTAAATCTCGACTGGTTCGGCTTACCGGTAGGTATCTCTCTATAACTGTGCTGTCGTCTGCGTACCCATAGATACCGGGAAGTAGCAGATCGTTAATGTGCAGCAAGAACAGTGTTGCAGAGAGAACAGAACCCTGAGGAACACCGGCATTAGTCGTCATAGGCTCGGATGATGAACCGTCAACGACGACACGGAGCGATCGGTCACTCAGGAAGTCCTTTAACCCCACTCGATCAGACCAGGAGATAAACCGTAGGCGGGAAGCTTGCTTATCAGGCTAGAGTGCAAACCCTATCAACGCCTTCGAGATATCGAGAGAGACAGCTAATGCTTCCCCGTTCTTCTCGAGAGCTTCGCCTAATAAATGTGTAGCGTGCACTAGGAGGTCTCCTGTCGACCGATTTTGGCGAAATCCGTATTGTCGGTCGCTAAGGAGGTCATTCTTTTCTAGGTGCGCGATGAGGCGATTATTTAAAATACGCTCTATAATCTTGCAAAGTATAGAGGTTATAGATATAGGACGATAGTTAGTAGGGTCAGCACGACTGCCTTTTTTAGGTACAGGTTGTACATTAGCTAGCTTCCAGGACTTTGGCACTTTTCCAGTCTTAAACGAGAGGCGATACAGACGCGTTAGAATTGGAGACAGCTCGGCAGCGCATGTCTTCAGAACGACAGCTGGTATACCATCAGGTCCACTGGCTTTATTCACGTCTAGACCCCGCAATACATTAAGAACCTCTTTTTGCTTAATGCAGATTTCAGCCATAGATGCCTGGCAGCAAGGAATTAAGGAGGTACCTTCCCTCTCCCTGGTACTGCATTGCCAGGGTCTAGCTGTGAATTGTTTGCAAAGAGCGTTGCGAATAAATCTGCTTTCTCCTTTGCCGTGTGAGCCAGTGAACCATCAGACTTTACCAGTGGTGGTAGTGAGGGCCTACAGAAGTTCGCCTCTACCGCTTTGGCAAGTGTCCAGAAAGCTCTACTTCCGCAAGGTTTGCTGGAGAGCTTTGTGCCAATACGGTTGATATGGAGGAGGCGAGCATGCTTTAACACCTTTTTATATGACTTAGCGGCTTGGTTATAGGTTTTCTTTCTGCAGGTAATGTCCGGTGATTTACTTTGTCGAGCATCAGCCCACAAGAGGTACGCCGAGTGTTTGCGCTTTTCAGCCTTAACGCACTCAGCGTTAAACCACGGGCGAGCTTTGCCACCGATAGGTACATCTTTAAATGGTATAAAGTACTCCATGGCTGACGCAACACATCGGTTATGGCATTCGAACATTCAGACGGATCCTCAGAAAAGAAACAGACCTGCCGCCAAGGATAAGATGCGAAAAAATGCCGCATCTCGTCCCAATCTGCTGCCTTGTATCGCCATATCCGTCGTGCTCCGCGTATGTCATGGTCTGGTGGAGGATATGACGAAACAGATTTCACCAAACAGTGATCAGAGGTTCCCAGGGGTGAAGAAACCTCAATCTCGTATCTATCTGGTTCAGTTGTCAGCAGAAGGTCCCGGCAATTGGCTGTATGACCGATTATGTCAGGTACCCTTGTCGCTTCCTTTACCATCTGAGACAAATTGAAGGACACAGCAAAGTTTCGCGCTTCCTTCCCGGCATGGTCAGTCTTCTGGTATGGGAACAACCAGTCTTGGTGACATGCGTTAAAGTCTCCCAGAAAAACAAGTTGCGCTGAAGGGTACCGGTGCTGGACTATATCAGCAGCCTCACTAAGATGTTGAAACAACCGAGTCGTCTCCTGGTCACCACTGTGCGCGCGGTAGACGCAGGCATAGACTATTTTGTCGACACCTGAGTCCACCATAACCCAAATAGTGGAAAACGTGGGTCCTCCAGATGACGCAGACGCTGAGAACAGATGTCACTGCGGACGTATACACAGACTCCGGCACGAGGACGAAAATTGTGTTCTAAAGAGTATCCTGGGTAGTCTAAGTACGCCGCGTCTGTGGGACAATGAATCTGCGTCTCCGTAAGACAGAGTAGGTGCGGTTTACTAGTCTCAAGATGGTGATGGACTGCATTGAGATTAGAGTGCATTCCCCTGATATTGGAGAAATGTACTTTAAGTGAGAGGAAGTGCATCCGCTGTAATTTCGTACTCTTTCTATTTTTATTGGCCATGTGTAGGGGGTGAATGGATAGGGGAAGGAAGTTGAGCGAGGCAATGAGACGACAACCCAACAACGCAATCAGATAAGCCATGCCTATGGGGGATTGACACGGAGACTGCGGGGACGCCCGAACCCCCCCAGAGATCGCCATCGGGTCCTCTCACCCGGTCGCCAAACGGCACGATGAAGCCACTCTGGGATTTATCACAGTTGGCGGGGCAGCCTTTCGTGAGTGGCTAACCCACTACTTGGGCCCCCAACTACCTGCGGTCGGCCAGCGGAGAACCGTGCTTCGGATCCCGCTACCCTCCGAGCTCAAGCACCCGACACAGCAAAGCTAATACGCTATACCCGGCTATCATTCCCATCACAGCTGCTCATACCCAACCCCCATAAGGCTTCATCAAGCATCACACCGGAACACGACATAAGTCATTTGGCGGCGAGACTTTGCTTGATGGGTGGTAACCTTAAAGCCTGCGGCGAACCTACCACCGAAATTTGTTACTCGTTTAGCACAACCCAGGGGACACGTGTAGGGTATCATTCAAGTAATTCCTACGGACGCGAGCAACACCGTCCCCCAAATAATTTAAAACTTTCAAAACTGAACGTCTGTAGCTGGCTTTAAATATTAAAAGTAAGGCACTATATATTTTTTCGTGTCCTTTTTTTGAATCTCCTTTTCATTATAATAAGTCCTCATCTTACAAGGTCTTGAATCTCATTTTAGGCAGAAAAAGTCTCATCTACACGATCGTAATTCCCTCAAAAGTGTAACTACTAATTACTTTTTACAAACTTCCGTAGTAAAGTGTCGGAGCTCGTTCGAATACTTTTCAGGGGCGAGTGTCGTCGGGGTGAATTTTAAATGACTGTCTTAATTGAGTTTCTTTTTTTTATAAATATTTCACAGACTAACCTTAAATATTTGGGTAAGTTAATTCAACTAAAAATATTAATGGTTTTTTTTTATGGTTTCTCAAACTTTGGTAACTGTAAATAACAGACCAAATCATAATTTAAAATTGAATATGAGTAACTTTAGATTTCAGTGTAAAGGCCGTGATATCATTACATAACTTTAACTTAAGTAAACTTTTTAATTATCAAAAAATTCATTTAGTATAAAATATACATCGATTTAATGAAACTGTAAAACAGACAATTTAAAGATATTTCAATTAAGGAAGCAACAGTTTCCCTGAAATTGTTTCAACTTCAGGCCCAAGCTTTTAAATTTTATACGAGCTTTTTAAGTTCTGCGTAAATATTTTAATAACAAAATGGAATTCTTAAAGCCGATTACATTGTTTCGTTTTATTTTTAAGGGGTTACATAAATAGCGTAGAGAAAAGAATACAAAAAAAAATTCTATTTATAAACCGATCTTCGAATACTAAAGATAAACAATGGTAGTTACTAAAATTTTAAAATTTAAATGTAGAATATTTCAAGGCACAAAATTCATGTAAAGTTTTCGTTATACCATATTCAAAAATATAAAAAAAGAAATAGAAAAGTTTCAAGAGTGCCGAATAACAAAATTACATCGTAGTTTCTCGTTATTTTCGTATCCACCGGGAGCGTTAGCAGATTATTTGCTTTGAACGTTCTGTGCACAGACAAAATGTGAAATAGTCGGGATAAAATGCATTTCCTTGCATCGCTTCACAAAGGGGTCTGAAACTTCATTCAATTACGTTTAATTTAACATTCGTGTTGTAAATAAATTATACAGTTTTACTGCCTCACTCAGTGATGTCAAATTGCTGCTAAGTGCCTCCGTATAACAATAAAAAAACCTCTCCGATTTTCATCGCGACTTTAATTTCCTTTCAAAACTTGTTCAATGCACTCAAAATTTTTCGTCTTCAAGTTTGAACTAAAACATAACTTAGTAAGTCGCGTGCTGAATTATTTTGCTTTAAGTACTTTGAGTAACTTATTGTTAAGTCCAAACTTGGAGTACTTGAACTTAGCGAACATACAATAAATCGTTTTTAAAATTCATAATTTCTATTCATGCTTATCTAAATGGTTTTAAGGGCTTATATTTAATAAATTATCCAATTCATACTCCACTTAACACATATAGTGAATAGAAATTCAATGCGCCGACATAAAACACCGGCCGATGAATAAAATGAGAGTGGGTTTGACCTAAATTGAGGCAATGAATAGCCCACACAGCGCCGGCAAGCCGCGATTAACAACCTCTTTATATTATACACACGTACGCCATGACAAACTTCTACTTACTCAATTTGTTCTTGATATAATTTTTTACATGCTTCGTGGCTTGCGTATAAAAGTCAAAAATGTTCATAATCTGCGCATGATTGGGGAGATTATGAGTCTTCCTAAAAATATATACAAAACTACCGCTTCAAGTCTATCTCTTTTTAAACAACAACTCGTTTTAGTCTAATTTTTAAAACGAGCAAGCGATTACCTTGATTTCCCAAAAAAGTGAAACCAAAGCAACAGACATCCTCAATTGCGTTGCCTACCTTTAATTGACGGAAAAGTGAACGCACAAAAAGAGGACATTTCTCTCTCCCATGTGTGTCCTCCTCCGTCAAATCCCTTTATCATCCGTTCCATATATTTTTTTTTTAATGTTCGAAAATTCACGTTATCAAGAACGTCACTCAATTGATTTAAGAAATTGTTACAAAAAAATCTTTAATCTTTTAGAGCATATTGTCTCTTACGTCAACAGGGGGCGTTGTCGACGCATATGGACAATAGACTTCACCGCGGGTCCGCATTCCCCAGCCCATAGACCAACATTAGCATAACAAACGTCCAGTATCACTGCAAATAACCCGCCCTTGATTACACCTCGCACATTTACAATATAAACCACAACTTTGAGGTTTCAAGTGATACTGAAACCCTGAATCTGTGAGCCTCTATAGCTTAAACTTAGTAGCTTTTTAAAAACAAATTTGCAAATAGTTATATCATTTCATCTTAAATATAAACGACAAATATTTTATAAACACCTAAAGAGTTCACATAAAAATAAACTTCAGTGTTAGTAGGCGATAAGCATACGTTCGACATTGCATAAATACATACAAGCTTATGTTAAAAACCTAAACACGTAATACAAAACATAACTTATCTCAGGATAATGAACCTTGTGTTAATAAGTTTAAGGTCGAATTTCTAATGACAAGATAAATGTCGAAGGTTTCTGTTAGCCGATCGTAATATTGTCCTTCTAATTGTAAATTGTCTCTCCTGTTGTGTTCCCGGGGCCGGTAGGGGGCGCCGGGGCGTTGGGGGCGCGGGGGAGAACGGGGGGATGATTACAAACCTTTTGTTCCTGTCAGCTGTAATTAATTCGGCTCGACTCAACAGCAGTCTTCAATTGTTCGCCGGCATTATGAGGCTCGTTTTTAAGGTTTTTAGTATTGGATCGACGACCCCTAATTAATAATTTTTAACGGGTGAAGGAAGTAAACGATCCTCATTTGTTTAATGCGACTCTTCTTGAAGAGAAACTTTTGTATCGATAATTTAAAAAAAAGTATACAGAGAAAATAACAGATATAGTAGTGCCATCTATTATCAATCACCACGAAAGATCAGCACTTGTACTGAGTGGCTTTATAATAAATAAATAAATAAAATATTTTAAGTGATCTTTTAAATTCCTTTTACAAAAAATTAAATACTTTAAATAACTGTAAACTTACTTGAGGACTTTATCTCATGTTTCCGAAATATTGTCTCACAGTAATCTTTCGCCTCGCTGTATTACAGAGCTTTAATTGAATCTCAGATGTACGCAGGCAGGTGCGCCGCGTTCCCACCGCAAACATGTACCGCAACATTCCCACTGCTTTGTTCTATTGTTTCACACCTCAACTAATTAACAACCGCTAGGAATTCACCGCTTTTCTCTATCAAAACATAACAGTGTAAGCTTTTAGTTTAATAGTCACTAAGGGTGATCCTGAGTTATGATTTAGGAATGTGAAATCTACACTAACTGGCCATTAAAGTCATTTAACTTCTATTGTTGTGCGCTAGTTATTTTGAATAGATATTAACTACTTTGTCCAAGCAATTAATAAATCGATCGTGTAGTTAACTGAACTGAGTGTATATAGCTTAAAGTAGAATTTAACTTAATTAAGCATTAATAAAAGAGGAATCATAAATATTCACAAAAACTTATATTTCGTACTAATATCGCATCATAAAACATGCCTCAGCTAGTTCGTTTTAAAGTTTTAATTAAATTTTATGTTTGCTCGAGCGGGAACATGTTCCGACCATTGTGACATTCTTGTTTTTAATAATAAAACATTTTTGCACAAACAGGCGTAATTTATTTAAACTTTTCCATTAAAGTATATACCAAACGAATTGTAAATTGATTTTCCTTTACTAATAAATAAGATTTCTTCTTCGATAATGGCAGTAATAAATCAATAGCAACTTTTATAAATTGACCATAAACAAACCGCAACGAAAACAAGAGAAACTCTTTATTTGGGCTCCGGCCTATTTCGAGTCGAACCATTAACAAGGATCAGTCGACAGTCTTTCGATAAACTTTGTGAGGTTTTTTCATCGGTCGCAAACATCCGGACAACTTTAAGCCCCGCTAAAGCACTTTGGTATTTGGTTTTTGTAATTAATGAAGTAGCAATTTCCAATTTTTTGCTATTCTTTTCGAGAATTAATTATTTTGTTTAATGGCTTCTAAAAAGCTTTAGGTTTAAAGAAATAACCCGTTATTTATTGAAACATGTTTTGAGCGTTTTATATGCTCTTAAAGTATAGCAACAATTGTGAATTAAATACATAAGAAGTTTTTTCCTTTGTGGATGAAAATAAAACAGACAATATCCGGTGTAATGCAAGAATATATTCGTTTTGTATCGTATATTATAGATGTCGCCAGTGAGCGCACGTCCGCCACACTTCCGTTCGCCGCGAACACTTTATTTTCTGTTGATTGTTGGATTTACAGTATAGAATTTATTTCTAAGATCTCGTGATTTAAGAATTTAAAACGTAAAGTATTTTAGCAAGATATATATTAAATTCAAAATTTATAGTTTATCTTTAAATTGAATCTTAAATTTTCAAGATTTAAATTTTAGTGCTCGTAAATGTTCATAAGTTATATTAAAATTTAAGGTGTTTTCAAATCGCTCAGGGAGCAGACTATGAATAAATTTCTATATACATATTATACATAGCTCAGTGGGGTGGCTGCTTACCTGCGCATTCGTTAACATATTAAACGCAACCCGCGCAACGCCGCGGCATCACCGCTGTTAGTCTGAGTCGGGTCTAACACATAAACTTGACAAGTATTTACATTATTCAACAGGACGGAGCGTAAACTATTAGTAGATTGTTTCAGAATCAGAGCATAATTTCCCAAGTAGATCATTAAAAGATGACTAACAAACCTTGATAAACAAAGAATCATATAAATAAAGCTATTTGGGAAACTCAGAGATTAACAACGAACTAATACTATTTTTCTATAAAACCTGGTACACACTACAGTAGGACAGCGCTAACGTGGTATGGATTGTTTTGTCTCGATGGCGTCAGATTACTTTTACATTATTCCAGTTGTATAAGACATCAGCTGATTTTGATAAGTATTATTCAACTGTATTGGCATAATGTGATCAAGGAATACTGTTACAAGTAACAATATATACAATGTCATTTCTGTTCATGTAAACGTAGAGTTGATGTTAGTCAGGCTACATAGCCCAGCTACATGTGTTTACGGTCCGCCGGCGACTGGTGATACCTCCATCAAACGCCCGACAATAAAGATTTATTTGAATTGTAAAAATCTGGAGCGCTATGCTCTAGTTTTATGTCTTTCCTTATCCTTGCCAAACGATAATGCCGTAGAAAATCTTACAGAATTCGAGAGATTTTCTTTGACATTTTCAGCAATGTTGTGCTTACAAAGGTAAACGGTACATTATTTGTATAACATAATATTTACGGATAGTTCTAGCATTTAGGACGGGAATATACATGCCCGTTGTACTACTACAGGCTTGAGTATACGTCGACTTTCATACTAGTACAGAACGCTCACGATCTCGGGTACATTTTGCTGGCATGTGGCTAGTAGCTGGCTTGCCAGTTCCTACTTCTTTTTACTAGCGTGTCTATTCCCGTCCTTATTTAAACTTCTACTTTTTAGTTACAGTGATTTTTAAATAAAAACCTATTGCAAATAAAAGTATAGCTTCATTTTCAGTTTCAGGGTTATATGTGTAATTGAACCAAGCAAGTTTAAGACTTGGATTTTGTAGTCGGCTGACTTACATCATTTCAGTAAAGCTACATTATACATGTAAACTAATTGTAACCACGTACTGTTTGTAATATAAAAGGTGTTAGAAAACAAATGAAGCGGTGTCCGTCCTGTCGCCGTTACGTTCAAACAATGTTTTATTGGTCGTTGCTTCGTCACGTCAGCGGGGCGAGGGGCGCGGGGCGCGGGGTGAGGGGTGCGGGGTGCTCGCCAACAAATGAAGATTTATTCCGCTCCGACAATCTCATAAATCTAACGCTTTAAAGGAGAACTGTAATTTGTTATTTTACCCTTTTAGAGGTACGACATTTATGACTGGTATTACAGCGATTGATTTGACGAGGGACAATTTTTTTTGTGAATATTTGTTTGGTAATCTTTTCTCATGAAATTTATGGCTATCAAAATAACCAAATACAATGATGTCTCTAAAGGACAAAAAAGTTACATGAAAATACAACAATACACCTACTTTTAGATATGTAAATTCTTGGCAAAATTTGTAACTAAAAATAAATACTCATCGTTCATATACATTCCAATAACCCGTCATCTCGTATTCAATGTTTCGAAATTGCCTTTCTATTTTTTCAGTAAACAAAGGAGCTCGGCGCTCGGTTAGAAATTACTTTCGCAAACCCTTTGCAAATTACAATGACGAGAAATGGTATTCCTTAAACATTAAACGCAATATGAAAGGCCTCTGGAGTTTATTTATTTTTATTCGATTAATTTAAAGGTGCTGGTTAGAGACCTTTCCGGTTAAAAAGCTTTTTTCCGGTAATTGAATTTTTGAAAGGTATAAGGTACTGCAGACCTTGCTACACTTTTTGTTACAAGAAATGTTTTGGTGAATCCTTTCAAAGGAATCCTTCGGGAGGTTCGAGCTCCGTCAATACTAAAGGCACTCTCATTTCATTTAAAATTTATCTTTCTAACGCTTTTGTATACTTACGTGTACAAACAAAATCTTGTAAGATAAAGTACCGTAACAGAAACATTAAAGTTTGTTTACTTTAAATGTAAAAAAAAACGATTATAAAAATTTCAGGGAAGATATCTTGTTACTCGCAATTAATAGAAAGAGGCTTTTGTTTTCAACAGGGAACAAATTACTGTTGCATATTTAACTCCAATTTTGGACGTTGCGTTTGTAAATAGAATATTCTACATTGTAAATGTGTTCAGAAATTTTAAATACACTCGTAGTTTTCCTAGAAATTAGATCTTACATTTCTGTTTACATTTTGTTAAAATGTTTATTAGTTAGTATTGAATTTCTTATTAATCATTATTTAGTTTATCTTTATAAAAATCACTTGAAAAGACTGTCATAGTTTGTCATATGAACTAGTGAAAGCCCCGTCAATATTGTGACGCGTCATTTGGCGCTTTGACCGCTGACCACTGTCGAAGACTCTTTGTGACGGACCATTAACCCTGAGAGCCACTCATCCTTGAATTATTTAACATCCAATAGCGAATGTATGCCAGTAAAACTGAATGGTTATTGATTCTTTCTGTTATACTTTACAAGATATATCAGTCTACAAGATATTGTATTAATTTGCCCTAGTATTTTGCTCACAGACGATCGCAGGCGATTGTCCATTATTTGTACAGTCAGCTGTATAAAAATATATACGTTTACAAAGTAACAGAAACTGGTATATGCTTTCAGCTTCGTACTTATAAACGCACAAATCCGCGTGCATTCACACTACGAATTCATGCTATTAATGAATAAATACACAAATATTTTTAAAACCGAAGGCCTATACAAGATTCTAAAGTTTTGCAAACGAATCCATATTTATACAGCTGACTGTACTTAATGAGGTATTTGAATAAACGTTTTAGTAAGAAGGTAAATATATCTACACGTGACATTAACATCTGAAAAAGTTACCTAAAGAGACATCTCGTTAGAGAAGGTAAAGAATCCTAGAGGTCGCAGCTAAGGAGTTAGAAAACGATCCACATATGGACAGAGAGTGAGCTACACGAATTAAATGCAAACAGAAGTTTCCTTGACATATAAGGGTTTCAGTTTCGTTGATTTCCCCGTCCTGAGCAGTTTGTCAGTGTCTGAGCGCCAGTTAACTGTGGCCTTAGGGGTGGCGGCAATACGTTACCCTGAGCGATGGAGGACTTAAATGTTTTACTTTATGCCGGAGTCTGAACTGAATTTGCGAACGTTTTGCAAATATAACAGGAATATTTTAAATAAGATTAGTAAATAAAATACATCAATTTTCTAGAACAAAATGTTTTTTTTTTATTCAGATCAATTTGAAATACAGTTGTTAATTTAAACATGTTTCTTTTGTGATTAATTATTTGTTAATGCAGATTAATCTGGATTAAGTTGTTGTATATCTGTATCGATTATTGACTGACGTAAGCGTGAGTTCTTGTTCGCCCACGAAACTCAATTATGTTAATGATTGCGCACGGTGGCAAGGTGACCTTTTCGACTTTACTCGTGCTTCATTTACCTTCAGAAATCAATAGATTTTCATCGATACCAAGAAATAGAATGATTGTTTATTTTTTACACGGTTTTAACGATGATGTAGACGATAAGTTTTTGCTATTTTTTTATTTGTTTTTAAGCTGTAGAGAAAAATGTGGTAATGAATTTTTAAAACAATTTTTTTATCAACGTCATGTATTATTTAAGAAATAAAAAATGTTTACTATATTCAAGGAACAGAATACGTAATTATAATTTACGAAAGGTTTATTTTTGTCTGTCGGTAATAACGTACGAGTATGTTAACGAAATTTTATTCACTGACTTAACACGATTTGAATAATCGCCGACTCGTATGGAAATAATTTAGTCAACCCGAGTGTATATTTTGATTATCTTTAGTTTATTTTGTAAATACGTTGATTATATTAAAATGAAAAATTCCCCACATAGGTATTTGGCAAAGAAAATGTAGTAGATGAATTAAAGTTAAATCTAAGAGCGCGCGCACACCTTTGACTAAACAATCTCACAACTGTTGTCCGATTGTCGATTGTCAATTGTTTCGCAGACAATTCAACTGTTTAGTTGCACAACTTATTGAGCTAGCGCGCTCTATCCTTCGGCAGCGTCTTCACTTAACTTAGGTGGAGTCGAGGTCAAGCGCTGGTTTATTTACGTTAAAAAAAAAAAAAAAAAAAAATCGAGTAGTTTGCGCACCTCCATACACGCTTATAGGAATCAAAGCGCGATTAACAGTTGTCCGATAGTTTAGTCAAAGGTGTGCGCGCGGTTTAAGTAACCAGTAAATTAGATAAGTTGGTATGAAGGGCTCTAATGCGAGTGTGCAAGGCCTGCCTGAACGGATCCCGATGAAATTTGGCGTAGATGTACAGGATTGTCTGGAAGAACACATAGGCTACTTACTTTTGTTTTTTTTTTTAATTTCACGCAGACAGAGTCGCGGACGACAGCCCGTTTAGCATAAAACTGACAGACATGTTATTTAATTACCTATGTGTGATTGTACTAGACTAATGACCATATTTGGGTACCCATGAGGTTATTTGTCTCTCCCTTTCCCTTTTGGGGTGTTGGTGTGCTAATATTTCATTTATAAAGTTAAATTGAATAATTGAATGAGTGTTAGAAGGTTGGGATCCATCAGTTACTAACGACTTTGCCGTATTTCTGGCACCTCGTTAATTCCGCCGTGCGCGGGCCCGCTGGCAATAACTGCTAAAGTTTGCAGCAATTATATTGTGAAATATGACGCACCTTTCTACAATATTTTTAAACGAACCTTTTTTATATTATAGCGCAAACGAGCCATGCCGGAATAGCAGAGACAGATGTCTTAAAGCAAAAATATGAACTTGGTTGACATCTAAGCGTTGGTAAAAACGTAGGGGAATTTAGGATGGTATAGTGAATATGGTCATAAGTAATTTTTTTATTTAACTACTATCTTTCGCCCGCGACTCCGTCCGCGTGCAATTAAAAAAAAACAAAAGTGAGTAGCCTATGTGTTCTTCCAGAGTATCCTCTACGTCTATGCCAAATCATCGCAATCCGTACAGCTGTTTCGTAAACTCTAACGAACATTCATCCATCTAAACTTTCGCATTTATAATATTAATAAGATTGTTTTAGTTTCTTAAAGCCGATTATTACTAATTTAAATTTCTAGGTTTTTTTTAGGATTCGCACAATATTTAAATAATAATGTTAGATACAATAAGTTTTTTAATTTTCTGCAGATAAACTCAGTGAGCGAAATGAAATTGTTTCCAAATCTGCCGCTAATAACATTCAAAGCCGGTGAAATAACAATTTGTGGATTGACCTTGTGCGGGGGAAAAGCTTTTGTGTAAAAGGGAATTCAAATTCCCACTGATTCGGGATTATCGCTTGATTGGCATTTTCATCCGTGGCTTTTGTCGTAAAATATAATACACAATATTTTAAATAACCAAACGTTACCTTTTTTTGAAGATTAAAAAAACAAGCCGAAAAAAAACTTTATGAAGTACGATGCGTGATTAATTTACAATTATTTTTACCAAGTATATGAAATAGCTCTTGCCCACAATTCCTTCTACGTAAAATTAAAAATAAACTAAGCAAGTATTATGTGTTCTTCCAGACTATGTTATAGTCTGTGACAAACGTCGAGATCAGTTAAGCCATTTTAGAAATACGTAGTTTTTTTTTAAATTTTGCATTAATAAGAATGAAGTAGATGTAATTAATTTCTTTTATGTTATTTTCCTTAATATTTCAATATTCAGTACTTGATCACGAAGATGAACCTCTAAGTGGTTAATAAAGCTTATTACATTTTATTACTATAACGATGACTTTTAATTAAAATTTTAATTTACATTAAATGTAATAAATTCGGTACTTAAAGCCCGATACATTGGCGCGGTTGTACCTGACAGTTCGAATCTTCAGTTAAAATTGTCAGTTAAAACCAGGTCTCTCAGCTTTACGTACTTGAAGTTGGAAATTAGAACTAAATACTGCTAATTCAATGTATTTTTTTAACAAAAATTTATAGACATAAGGCTGGAAAATAATAGATACAAACTGGAGCCTGGATAAAAGTTTTCTGTTTAAATTTCCCTGAACAATCCTTGTCTTGAGCAATTTCGTCGCCTAAAGTTTTATGACAATAATTAGAGGGCAGCACTTTATGCTTTGTGGAAGCTTTCACGTTTAATAACATTCCTTTAATTATTTTGATATTCACGGCTTTTTGTTATATACTTTTACAACTCTAGCACATGTTATTCGATATTAAGTCCTAACGGAACGAAATAGAGACTTAAAAATCTCACGCTGTTTTTATTCTTATAATCATAACTACAGTATTTCTAAAGAAATCCTTTTTATAAGCGAGATACCAAAAACACTGTCCTCAACAAGGTACAGTACATGAAAATGTACCTAAGGGTTAAAACTTAAGTCGAAGTTACAAGTTGAATTTGTATATGAACTTACAAGAAACTAAGCCCAAAACTTTGAAAGGCCAAAGGAAATGTTTATCAAATTACCTTGCCCAGGTCTTCGGCTAGAAATGGTAGTTACCTTCGAAAGTTTTGTATTCATTTATTTTAGTAACGACTAAGCTCCTACTTTAGTAGGTAATTTGATATGACTATTATATTAACGAATTATTCTTCCCTAAGTAAAATACATCTAATTTATTCTTTTATACATACATCGTTTGATATAATCAAGATGTATTCTGTTTGTACACATGTTGTGTCCCGAAGAATGTATTTGACAATAAACTTTCTCAGACCCAGACCTTAAATAAAGCTCTAACATATTTGTACTGAAATGTTTATGTGTAATAACATAAAGTCTACTTGAATAACAAATAAATAAGATATTAAATCAACTTGTGTTACAAATAAAAGACCCAATATAGAGATATTAAAAAAAATAGGGAGATATCATTTTATGCAATACTTTTATATTAATTTAGAGTAAACTCGCACATTTTTCTACAAACATCTATAAACATTTAAACATAAACTTCTTATTCTATTTTGTAATTCAAGGAAACTTATTCGTGGAACATTTGTATCTAAAATTCTCGAAATGGAAGTAGTTACGCGGTGTTAGAGAATACATTTAACCATAAGACAATTATCTCTTAATTATTTGAATGTTAAATTCCTCGTTCACCTGCGCCCCGCCGCGGTAGTTTAGCAGAATAGATGCTAACTATTAAACTTAGTTCTACTCGTCTAAACTGTACACTGCAAGTGTCGCGTACATTCAATTTACACCTTGCATTTATTAGCATCTATTCTGCACAAACTTCACACTTTACCCAGAAGTTCAAGCTCTATATCTATACTAATATAATAAAGCGCAAACACACATTACTTCGTGGTGTAGGATGTCAGCAATCACAGCATGTTTTTGAATAATCCCTTCTTTAATAAAAAACCCTACAGGCTTTAGGCTATATATTTTCACACTATTAAACTTAGGGGGTAAATAAAATGAAAAATATACTCTTATGTGGGAAAGGAATCAAAAACTACAAGCTGACAACATCAAGGAAGCAAGGTTGCCATGGTTTGTCATCATGTCATGTCATTTTGACATTATCATGCGGATGAAGCCGCACGGGGACAGCTAGTTTTTTATTAAAACGATTAAAGACCTAAATGCTGTCTTGATCGCTATAGTGATGCCTCTTCGAGTGCACTCTCGCAACCCTGACCAGAGCATCCGTCTATTTTATAGGCTATCGGCTTTCCTTGTCACCCTCTATTTGTCCACGGTTCAACATTTAACCTCAGTGAATAACAAATTCACGAGCAATAAACTTAAGCAGTTTATATTGAATAGGTTTAAATCTGAGATGAATTATGCTCGTTATTATTTTTGAAGCTCGTTATATTTTTTTTAGTTTTATATTTTTAACACTTTACAATCTTGTTATTAATTATTCAAAGCATTGAATGCAGAGGCGAGAGGCAAGAGGCGAATGTTTTTTTCAAACTCGTTAGTGTACCATTCAAGGCACGTGTCTGAGCGTACTTTACTATTTTATTTAAACTTATGCAACACCGCGCGGCAATAATTACTGCAAGTTTGCGTACATTTTAATTATAAAAAAACTCACAGACGACATACGGTATACGGAAATCATTTAAACATTTTTTTTAATTAACGCATGTCACTGTAAAGATGTGAACTTCGTTATTTTTTATTCGTTCTAACAATACTAATACAAGTTCAAAAGGATTGGTTAATTTCAACGAATTGATTTAAATTAATATTCATTTAAATTACGCAAAATTTGTCAAAATACCATATCGAATGTTAACTTTATACAATGTATTTGAAGAGCAAAAGTTTCAAGCCAAGAGTAATTAATTACAAAGTACATTGTAGTTAATCTAGTCTGTGCCTAACGCTTGTAACCAACGGTGCGGCATAATTTACATTGAAACATTTTCACTGAACATTTCGGATTTAAATGACTACATAAGGTCACAGCACCCTGAGGGATGGAATCTGGAAATTCAACGGAGAACGAGTAATTGCGCTACGGTACTAGATTGTCAAGTTCTATACAGAAATTATATTTATTACTAAATGAATAATCTGCAATTGGTAACACACTGTTATTATTGACGGTGGCAAATTAAAAACTCAATATGTTTCTGCAAATAGCATAGAAAAAACTTAATACCGTTAAAGTAGAAGGTAAAGTTAAATAATCTATGAAGATATTCATAACAACAGCTAAGCCTGTTTTAAATTTCAAATGCCACAAGCACAGGACTGACAATTTGCTACATTTACTTGCTAATACAACCAAATTTGGTACTTGGGAGACTTTTGCAATGGAAATCAGACGCCTCTATATTTTGGCCAGTCATGAAGTTACCTACCAACCATAGTTTACGTTTTTCAAGGAGTTTTATCTATGTAATATAAAATTTCAATTTACATAATTTAGAAGCGATACAGTTACGGAATGTTATAGATGAATGTTCATCTTAACTTACTGAAGTCTATGTGAAATTTAAGTAGCCTGTGTGTTCTTCCAGACTATCCTCTACATCTATGCCAAATTTCATCGAGAACCGTCAAGTCGTTTAGGCGGAAAACTCTAACAAACATCCATCCAACTAAACTTTCGCATTTATAATAATATTATAGTAAGTCATCTTGGTTAAAATTCTTTAGTATAAATCTATAATGAGATAATTAAAAAAAAGTGATTGGTTCAATAAATGGGATTAATCTTTTTTTAATTTGATACACAGTTAAAATATTAAAATAAGCGACCGTTTTGTTATCAAATGAACATACAATAATTAGGTCGCTCTGGTAACAATGCAAATCTAAGAATACGCTTGAAAGCGTGTCAAAAATACTGCTAAATAAATAATATTCCGTATTCACAGCACATAGAGGAGTAAAAACCAATCTCGAGTCTTTTGTGTGTGGAACAATGGAAACAGGCTCGTGAGAGTCGTAAATTTAACACACACTCAGCTGTGTCCTGTTGTGTACTGTTTGTTCTACCACTGTCACTATACTCGTATTTCGGTTAATAAATAAATATTGTATTCATTGCTTATTTAATAGCTATTTAAAAACATTATTAAGTTCAACAGTTTTTACTATTATAGTCATAGTTCCCGATTTATTGTATGGATTTTCAAATCATTTTTGCAATCGCTTGGAAATATTAAGAACCAATATCTTGTGTTTCTTAGGGAGGTTTACTTTTAATATAAATCCTCTAACACTATGTATAATAACGCTATATGATACACATTTAAACTTTACTTGTAGTTCGAAATTAATTTTTAGTACCTATTAAACCCTTACTAAATTGTTATCTGTTAACTCAGCCGTATCAGCTGTTATAATATTCTAAAACGATTCCCAAAAGGAGAAATTGTATTTAATATTACAAATATTTAAATAAAAAAGTCTAATGTCATTTAACATGTGTTATACAAAACTGGTGTTATTTTAAAATCCAGTCACACGTGAACGTAATTTAGTAAACAAACGAACGTTAGAATTAACTTTGCAAAATAATAAATAACATAACATTCGTAACGTGAACGAGCACAATATTTATCATCAGAACAAACAGAATATATCGCATGGCTAGCTTTATGTACACTGATAAATATATAAATAATTTTAAAGCTAGAATGAAACTTAAATTGTAGATAACAAGGTAAATATATTAAAATCTGTAAGACAAAAACACTTAGGGCCTGTCCCACCACTCGCTGATAAAGGCTTAAAAATGACGTCACTGTCAGATCATGTAACAAAATCCGATATTTCCATCACATATTTTATAAACAGGCCCTTAAAATCTCTGAAATTATGGTCAAGGTGGTCGATAATTTTTTGATGAAGATTTATTTCTGAGCTAATGTAATGAAAATAATAAACCTTAAATAGCCGTTTTGAATATTGAAAGATTTACAACTGGCTTTATTAATAATTTATTTATCTA
Organism: Papilio protenor; assembly: GCA_029286645.1. Taxonomy (NCBI): domain Eukaryota; kingdom Metazoa; phylum Arthropoda; class Insecta; order Lepidoptera; family Papilionidae; genus Papilio; species Papilio protenor. The sequence continues at coordinate 182,793 of JAGSMZ010000068.1, read as the reverse complement.
TGGCGTTTGAGAAGGGTCGTGAAATTAGAATCAATTTAATCCCAACCTTATTTGAAGCAGGAAAGTTTTAGTTAGTTAGTTGTATATAATAGTTTATTTCATATTATGGAAAAGTTAAGCTTTAATTTAATCAGGTAACAGATGAATATAGGAATAAATTTACTGTTCTTCTGAAATCGTCAATTCTACATGTTAGAATTTAACCTTTTGAATATAGTATAGTTATAAAAAAATGACAATCAAAAGATTTTAAACAATATTAAGCCCGCTCCTCACTTTAAATTTTAATGAACAGTTGAACTACAATTCATAGATTTGCTTGTATGTAGCGGGCTTCATGCAATGAAATCAAACGGCACGAGGCAACAAGTTCTCGCAATAAATTCAAAGGCACTTGATAAGGGTCGCTAATTAAACAATCTCTATTTGCTAATAATTCATTCCCTTACATATCTTAAATCTCAAGGGATATTAATGGAAATAATTTAGCATTTCAAGTTTAAATGTCATCTGTAATCATTGTTTATGCAAAACTAAATATTCATACTATTATAGCTCAAAAGCTTTTTGCTCTACATGTAAAATAACTTAAAGATTTTAATAGGCTTATAGTTTAACGTAATTGTTACCGTAGTTAAAAGCTGTTCTATCAATATTCAGTCAATACTTCGCAGGTTTCAGGGAATCATTACGAGTGTATAGCTTGCCTTTGAAGTCGCCGCGCATACATCCGATGTAATAGAATATCCGCTGTGCGCCGCTAATCCTATTCTGTACCGGGAAGTGAACAGCTTACAGTTTTGATTGAACTGTATGACGTACACGTGTGTACTTACATTAGAGAAATTTCTTTGCACTGTGCCTCTACAAACAAATGACGATCCTAACGATTCTGAAGCTAACAACTTTGCAGAATGATATCTACAACGTTTCTATATTATACTAGCTGTTCCCGCGCGATTTCATCCGCATAAAATTATGAAAATTTTATTCTATTGTTTACATGTGTCAAATTATCAATTGCAAATGTCAAAATGACATGACATGACAAACTTTGGCAATCTTGCTTCCTTGATGTTGGCAGCAATTTATGGTCTCTTTCCCACATTAGGTTTTTATCCAAAATATCTACCCCCTAAGTTTAATGGCGAGAAAATATATAGCCTAAAGCGTGACGTAAGTGTAGAGTTTTTAATTAAAAAAAGAATTATTAAAAAATACACTGTAATTGCTGACATCTTAGGCAACAAAGAAGTGTGTGTTTACGCTTTATTATAATAGTATAGATTAGTCGCAGTGACGAGCGGTTTGTAGAATTAATTCCGAAGGCAGATATACAGGGTAACTATCCACAATTGTGGGCGTATGTCGGAAGTAATAACAATCGCGTAACATTAGAAACACCATCCTTAGTTACACACCATCTTAAATGAAAACTGCACAACACAATCTAATCGGATTGCAAACATTTACAGAGAACCAATTGATTTTATAATAACAAAGCGCATCATTCCAGCCAGTACTCGAAATTATTAATGGCCAGTAACTTTTATCGTTTAAAAAGTATCGATGATTTCGCGCCGTTATATTTTTTAATACCAAACAGTTTAATAATACATAGAACCAATTGGCTATATAATTACATTTTATCAGCGGCCCGCGGCTCATATTCATTTCAATAAGCCCGCGCACAGGAAACAGCGGCGATTGAAGTTTATGTGTTAATAGATTTGGGAATATTCACTAAACCCATAACTTTATATCGCGTTCTCTTCGCTTTAATGATTACACAATTGTTCCTCTATTATCAGACAAATGTAATAGAAATAAAACGGAAATTAACATGTGCTCAGGATAGATAGAAGATATTTATAAAAGTAAGATTTAATTTTAACATTCCATTGTAACTAAAAAAGTGTAACTCAGGAAACGTAAGCTAAATAAATGTGATTTGGATAAGAAAGGATTTGAGAAACAATGTCGCGCCGTTTGTTGCGACTTCACCTAAGTGGAATTTATTGCAAACGGCGTATACCAGCTATCAAAGCGGCAGATGGGATACATATAATACAAGACTACTGCACTACTAATATTATAAATGCTAAAGTGTAGACGGATGGATGATTGTTAGAGTTTGTACCAAAAACGGCTGAATGGATTTCGATTAAATTTGGCATAGATATAGAACATAGTCTGAAGGGACACATAGGCTACTTGATTTTTTTTTAATTCCACGCGAACGGAGTCGCAGGCGAAAACTAGTGTTATATGCATACAGAACGTCTAATTTTAGGTTATGTTTGTATTTGTTTATTGAATAACACTTCACTTGTGTGTATACAATGAAATGTATGTTCATAACGATTCCCTGAACCGCAAAAATATTGTCCGATCTATTTTGTATTCAGTTTGCTTGCAATAAATTCTCCGAAATGGCCATAAAAGGTTTATTAGTCTGTGTAAATTTTCCATTGTATTTGTAAATTGTATTCTTTTTTAATATTTCTATTGAATTTTACGAAAGTATAATATTATAGATATAGCACGTAAATGTATAAAATAAATAAATGGGAATAAATAAATCATATATTCTCATAAATAAATATTCAATTATATTTGAGTTATTCATATTTGGCCGGCGCTTGGCCGCTCTCCAATGGAATTCGAATCAAGCTTATATTTCGTTGCACGTAAATTCAGTTTGGGATTAATTTGTTTTGTTCTATCGCAGGGATATTGGGATATTAATATGTACACAACTAAACGTAATTTGTGCTAGTTAATTAGTTTAGTTTATTATTATGTATTAGGAAACTGGAACCACTTTTGTCAGCAAAACACATATATCTATCTACCAGCATTTGATGAACACAAATGTATTCTTTCAGTAATTTCGTTTTAATTAAATATTTGATGGGAAACAGATTCAGACGTAATTTGAGATGATTTGTTTATTTAGTTGTAGAAAATTACCCTTCAAATCTACATACATGTCTAGGTAAATGGAAATCATTGCACAATATTCTATGAGCATGAAGTAAGTCTATACTAATATTATAAAGAGATTTGTATTTTTGTATGTATTGAAATAAATCAAAAACTACTCTGCCGATTTCAAAAAATCATACACCATTAAAAACCTACGTTATCAATAGTAATATAGGCTATTTTTTTAATTTCACACAGATGAAGTCGCGAGCAACAACTAGTCTTTTATAAAGTTGTTATCTACAATGTTAGATCAAAACAAGTATCTGTAAAAAACTAGAAGAAATGATGTAAAAAAACCCTGGTGTTTCGTAAAAAATAACTTAAATTGCGAAGTTATTTAACTAGCTAATAAAATAATATTATGTTGAGATGTAAATAAATCACTTGTAAATGTACCGCAGTGTATAATTGGCGCTTAATGGCTTAATGGCGCACAAATAAATTAGAGCGAGCGGCGGTCGAGGCGGAGCTCAGCGCGGCGCAGCGCGGCGCAGTTTTATCCCGCTCATGTTAATTTGCTGCACTTGTTAATATCATCGAGCTTGTATAGGAAATGCATTTACTTTAGAATTCACCTCGTTCATTAGAATGAAGCTCTCTTGTATTTTAAATTAAATTGGAATTGAATTGAGTTATTCAACTAGTTTGTTTTAAAGCGCGACAGTGATTATGTTTTCGCGTAGAGCGTACTACTCGTAGAACTTTGGATTAGAATATTTTTAGCTTAGAGAAAATGTCGTCAAACATTACGGATAGACATTTTCTCGTATCTCATTTTTCTTCCGATTCTCAAAAGAAAAGGTCTCTGATGTAGAACAAGATTTTATCACAAGTATAAATGGCGCGGCCTTTGAGCGTGTGACACAGACGGCGGCGAGTTCAAACGAAGCGATCCTTTTGTTGGCAAACGATAAGGATTTAACTTCGCTGAGAATTTCAGACTACCTCCTCGCATTAGCATTGTTGGACGAACGGTGAAGACAGATTCAACAAACGCTATTCCAAATTAAAACTTTAATATTGTCAACAAAGTTTACTTGCTACAAACAGTGGTTATTGGTTGCCGTACAAACAGCATACTACATCATTTCCCCTTTTTAAAAGAAAAGAAAAGAAAAAAGCATTTTTTTTAATTCAATTTAATTTTACCTATTTTACAGATCAAACATACTTCAATGTAACACCTCGCTGATGTTTGAAATGTAATCAAATTTTATTAAATTTGGAAATTAAACTCATCCAAATAAATATTAAATATTCATAAAATTAACTCCGAACAAACCTCTTCAGGTAAATCTTGAATGCAAATTGAAAATATTTCATAAATTATGTATAATTTAGTTAGGAGAGGAGAGGAGTGGTCGACTCAACAAGGTGGCTAAATGAGGACGATGTAATTAATATCAGCTGGTAATGTTGGAAAATTATTTTAAGATTAGAAGAAATATTTGCTTACAAGTTTTTACATAGACTATGGAATAATTTTGACCATCATGAAAAGAGCGTGCGCAATGCTGAAACTAAACTATCGAGCAACTGTTTAGCTTTGATTCCTATAAGCTTATATGGAGGTAGTTACGCACACTACTCGATATTTAGTTGTGAAACTAATCAGTTGAATTGGCTGCGAAACAATTAACAATCGCACAACAGATGTGCGATAGTTTAGTCAAAAGTGTGCGCACGCTCTAAAGCTTAATATAGAAAAACATATTATAATGTGTACTAATCCGATATCGGACACAAAGCGACTCTACGTGGTCGGGCAAGGCCCGTCAATTACACTTCGACAGATTTATTTCCACATTTGTGATAATAACAACATATTATCTTTCATCTATTAAACGCAACATATCGGTTTCCTGGTTGATTACGTTGATATATTTTGATGGATTAATAATAAACATTTGCGACAAAAATATATTTTTGCCTCATATTTATCTTAATATCATTTTCAATCCTAATTAAGGACAGGTTCACACATAATTACATTGTTTATACAAAACCTTCATCAACCGCCTCAAGCTGTGTTCATACTGCTTTTACTATATTTTTTACGCTATTGTAGTAGAGTCCGTCAGCGAGCGAAAGGTTCTGCTACGCCCGTAGACACTACGTAGTACATCTACGTAGCATCTCTCAAAGTTGCGGAGAAAGAAAATGGTACTGTATTTATCGATTAGATACTCTTGAAATGCTGTATAGAGTAAATTAAAGAAATCCTACCTAATCTTAACGTATTTAACCGTTGTTATTAGTTAAAATACGTCAATAGGTTTGTAACGCACCAAAGTAATGTTGCGAGGGTTAGAGTTGGCTGCGGCTTCAGTAAACATCTCTTGGATATTGCGTTCCCGCGCCGTCTGAAGCGGCCTCATAAACCGTTTTTATGGGTGCTTAGTAGAAATGTATGAAGGTTATATCCCCGTTGTAAACTCCGCTATGTACCCACTATATTTAATATTTCATTTCGGGTTCGCGAGATAAGAAAATGAACGCTGTAACGGTTTACAAATCTGTGAGTATATCGAGACATTTAGAGGCCGGAGAGCTATGGAATATAAGGAACGATATTAACGGGTAATCACACCTTAGAGAGTAAGTAGAGAGTTCTAATATACATATCTAGTTTAGTGTGTCTTATTTTGAAATATCGGCATTCACCTCTCAACCATCACTATGTAAACTATTAGACGGTTGTATCTAACTCATTATTCTATAGTAGTGGTTTATCTTATAACCTAATATGCGCTCGCTGATGTTAATTTTCTAATCTATCTTAATTAAATACGCGTTCCAGCGAACGTTGCCTTCATATTTCAAACGCCACGGCCTCAGCTCCCGCCGACGATGTTACCGTATACCTACTTACAATAATTAAATTATCAAAATTCCCCTCTAATACTTGAAATAAATATATTAATTTAATACATTATCATATTAGATAAGCATTCAGTTATAATTAGGTTAATTTTGTTTGGCTGTATCCTGTCGATAAGAAACGAAAGTTACTGTTTTTATAAACTTTTATGCAATTTCTTATTTCAACATATTTTTATATAATACAAAAATAGAAGACGGGATATGTTAGTTCTGAAGTGAAACAATCTTTATCGGCATTCCAGTAAAGTGAAACAATTTAGTTCCCTCTCTCCTCACAACTCTCTTCACTCCACTCTCCTGCTCAAGAGCCGGAGATTCCAGAATTCGATAAACAATTTCGCGCGAACTAGTTTCCTTTGTCTGAAGATATCGCGATCGCATTACTAAATCCAACTTATTTCCTAATCATATAAAATCGAAACTAGATAGATTTTTAGGCTTTTTACAAAAAACGAATCTCTACTTTAATGCATATTCAAATTATTTAAAATTTTTTTTTTTTTTTTTTTTTTTTTTTTTTTTTTTTTTTTTTTTTTTTTTTTTTTTTTTTTTTTTTTTTTTTTTTTTTTTTTTTTTTTTTTTTTTTTTTTTTTTTTTTTTTTTTTTTTTTTTTTTTTTTTTTTTTTTTTTTTTTTTTTTTTTTTTTTTTTTTTTTTTTTTTTTTTTTTTTTTTTTTTTTTTTTTTTTTTTTTTTTTTTTTTTTTTTTTTTTTTTTTTTTTTTTTTTTTTTTTTTTTTTTTTTTTTTTTTTTTTTTTTTTTTTTTTTTTTTTTTTTTTTTTTTTTTTTTTTTTTTTTTTTTTTTTTTTTTTTTTTTTTTTTTTTTTTTTTTTTTTTTTTTTTTTTTTTTTTTTTTTTTTTTTTTTTTTTTTTTTTTTTTTTTTTTTTTTTTTTTTTTTTTTTTTTTTTTTTTTTTTTTTTTTTTTTTTTTTTTTTTTTTTTTTTTTTTTTTTTTTTTTTTTTTTTTTTTTTTTTTTTTTTTTTTTTTTTTTTTTTTTTTTTTTTTTTTTTTTTTTTTTTTTTTTTTTTTTTTTTTTTTTTTTTTTTTTTTTTTTTTTTTTTTTTTTTTTTTTTTTTTTTTTTTTTTTTTTTTTTTTTTTTTTTTTTTTTTTTTTTTTTTTTTTTTTTTTTTTTTTTTTTTTTTTTTTTTTTTTTTTTTTTTTTTTTTTTTTTTTTTTTTTTTTTTTTTTTTTTTTTTTTTTTTTTTTTTTTTTTTTTTTTTTTTTTTTTTTTTTTTTTTTTTTTTTTTTTTTTTTTTTTTTTTTTTTTTTTTTTTTTTTTTTTTTTTTTTTTTTTTTTTTTTTTTTTTTTTTTTTTTTTTTTTTTTTTTTTTTTTTTTTTTTTTTTTTTTTTTTTTTTTTTTTTTTTTTTTTTTTTTTTTTTTTTTTTTTTTTTTTTTTTTTTTTTTTTTTTTTTTTTTTTTTTTTTTTTTTTTTTTTTTTTTTTTTTTTTTTTTTTTTTTTTTTTTTTTTTTTTTTTTTTTTTTTTTTTTTTTTTTTTTTTTTTTTTTTTTTTTTTTTTTTTTTTTTTTTTTTTTTTTTTTTTTTTTTTTTTTTTTTTTTTTTTTTTTTTTTTTTTTTTTTTTTTTTTTTTTTTTTTTTTTTTTTTTTTTTTTTTTTTTTTTTTTTTTTTTTTTTTTTTTTTTTTTTTTTTTTTTTTTTTTTTTTTTTTTTTTTTTTTTTTTTTTTTTTTTTTTTTTTTTTTTTTTTTTTTTTTTTTTTTTTTTTTTTTTTTTTTTTTTTTTTTTTTTTTTTTTTTTTTTTTTTTTTTTTTTTTTTTTTTTTTTTTTTTTTTTTTTTTTTTTTTTTTTTTTTTTTTTTTTTTTTTTTTTTTTTTTTTTTTTTTTTTTTTTTTTTTTTTTTTTTTTTTTTTTTTTTTTTTTTTTTTTTTTTTTTTTTTTTTTTTTTTTTTTTTTTTTTTTTTTTTTTTTTTTTTTTTTTTTTTTTTTTTTTTTTTTTTTTTTTTTTTTTTTTTTTTTTTTTTTTTTTTTTTTTTTTTTTTTTTTTTTTTTTTTTTTTTTTTTTTTTTTTTTTTTTTTTTTTTTTTTTTTTTTTTTTTTTTTTTTTTTTTTTTTTTTTTTTTTTTTTTTTTTTTTTTTTTTTTTTTTTTTTTTTTTTTTTTTTTTTTTTTTTTTTTTTTTTTTTTTTTTTTTTTTTTTTTTTTTTTTTTTTTTTTTTTTTTTTTTTTTTTTTTTTTTTTTTTTTTTTTTTTTTTTTTTTTTTTTTTTTTTTTTTTTTTTTTTTTTTTTTTTTTTTTTTTTTTTTTTTTTTTTTTTTTTTTTTTTTTTTTTTTTTTTTTTTTTTTTTTTTTTTTTTTTTTTTTTTTTTTTTTTTTTTTTTTTTTTTTTTTTTTTTTTTTTTTTTTTTTTTTTTTTTTTTTTTTTTTTTTTTTTTTTTTTTTTTTTTTTTTTTTTTTTTTTTTTTTTTTTTTTTTTTTTTTTTTTTTTTTTTTTTTTTTTTTTTTTTTTTTTTTTTTTTTTTTTTTTTTTTTTTTTTTTTTTTTTTTTTTTTTTTTTTTTTTTTTTTTTTTTTTTTTTTTTTTTTTTTTTTTTTTTTTTTTTTTTTTTTTTTTTTTTTTTTTTTTTTTTTTTTTTTTTTTTTTTTTTTTTTTTTTTTTTTTTTTTTTTTTTTTTTTTTTTTTTTTTTTTTTTTTTTTTTTTTTTTTTTTTTTTTTTTTTTTTTTTTTTTTTTTTTTTTTTTTTTTTTTTTTTTTTTTTTTTTTTTTTTTTTTTTTTTTTTTTTTTTTTTTTTTTTTTTTTTTTTTTTTTTTTTTTTTTTTTTTTTTTTTTTTTTTTTTTTTTTTTTTTTTTTTTTTTTTTTTTTTTTTTTTTTTTTTTTTTTTTTTTTTTTTTTTTTTTTTTTTTTTTTTTTTTTTTTTTTTTTTTTTTTTTTTTTTTTTTATTTCTATCTTGCAACTTCCAACTTAAGTCTTGATCATAAATCTAATAACTAAATCTCAACATTAACTATCAGTATGTGCGCAGCGCAATATCTCAGATCAGTTGTAGCAGCTGTTACTCGGCGGGCGGTCGCACACTGCTCCAAATTCTTACTATTACATAACATTTAACATTAAATAATGTAAAGCTTAAAAGGTTCTTAAAACTATAAATGTAGGTTGAACTTCTCGTTTGGGATTTCTATAAGTTGATGACGTAATGAACAAAAAAAAATTAATCTCGAAATTTACAACAAATGAATAATTATAAACGACTGATATTGTTTAAGGATACAGACACGGAATTCCTCGGTGTTCCGCTTTCCAATTTGCCTTGTTCCTGGAAACGAAACAATTTCCAACTCTACTAACCGATTAGGTAGCAAGGAGTTGCGCAAACGGAAGAATACAAAAAAAACAATTATCCGTGTATTGACCGATCTTTTTCGGTACAGACTGATTTAAAAGCTAGTTGGTTTTCCGCTATATTTAAATGTGTGTGTTTAAACGTACGCCTTATAGTACGATCATACGATCCTATTGTACTTAGGTATGTGTTACAAAATCATCAGTTATAAGTACTAGCTGTATTTAAAAGCTGCTTTTAGCTTTATTAAAAAGAAATAAGAATTCAACACACTTCTTAAAGGCCTAGTTACATACTGAAGTTAAATGTTTTCGCGTGTCACGCCGCGTAAATACTCTCACTGATAAATGTTTACAACATGACGACGCTTTTTTTTTAATCAATTCACCAAACAATTTCTAAAACTCACCTCGCTTGAAGTAATTGAAAGAAAATAGTCTTTAACAAGTGTTCTATTTCAAACAAATCATCTTAAAAGCTATCGTGTAACTTAGTCTTTTTGGCTTTGCTTATTTTTAAGCTATCCGAAATCGTTTTTTTTTATTTCTATCTTGCAAACTTCCAACTTAAGTCTTGATCATAAATCTAATAACTAAATCTCAACATTAACTATCAATATGGTAGAAGTTTTTTTTGAATAAGAATATGTGTAACTATTAGGATTTGAGGTTTAATGTCAGAGTGAGATTTAACAAGTGAACAAACGGCACGGGATAACTCATTAATATGACCGGTAAAATTATTATAAGAAATGTTTTAGACACTTACAAAATAAACTTTTAATAAAAAATAAAACCGACTTCCAAACAAAATACACTAAAAACAAAATCTTCTCAAAAAACAGTACACTAAAAAGTAACGAAATAATACTTGAAAATAGTAACCTCCCTTATTGTAGCTGTTATGTCTATATTGTACAATTATCATTACTTTGATGTCGGTGTCAGCCGAGGATATGCAGTGATATTTCTACGTAAGGTTTTCTACATTTTTACCATAACAATTGACAATTGAAAGTATAGTAACGTTTTTAGTAATGACTGACACCGACTTCAAAGTAATAATAATTGTACAATATGACATAACAGCTACAATAAGGGAGGTTTACTATTTTCAAGTAATTATTTCGTTACTTTTTAGTGTACTGTTTTTGAGAAGATTTTGTTTTTAGTGTATTTTGTTTGGAAGTCGGTTTTGTTTTTTATTAAAAGTTTATTTATTTCTCGATTTTTAGTGAATCTAGACATCGCAGTATGATATCACTAGCTTTCAAACAAATAATGAGTTATCTAAATCTATATCTAAGAAATTAAGTAAAGAACTAATACATCGTTGCGATCATGCATCATATTCGGGCGCCGCGCGCCGCTGTTGCCCTTGAGTTTTTAATATTTTGATACCTCTAGAATCTTGCACAGCAATTCACCTATGCTGTAAAAAGGCAATTATGATCTACATATAATACTCTATCGTGAAAACATATTATTTGGATAAGGATTCATACCAAATAAGAATAAAAGCGTTTTAAATAAAGTCGATTGCACTTATTTGACGGTTTCTCGAAACAAACGGTTATGGTGCGACAACCTTAAGAGATAGATATATGCTATCGCTGACTTTTATTTAGAAAATTTAAAGGGCTACAATTCTTCCATACATATTTTTTGTGTAAGTCTTATAGTTTAGGCTACGCAAGCCAAGAAAGCAAACTTTGTTACAAGTTGGTATTTTTTTCTGCGACTCGTAATTTGCTATTTATGATATCTCCTAAACTATTATCGGAATTACACAGTTCCAAGGGTATTTATAATCTACATTAAATTCTCTTGATGATGGACACATTTATTTTGATAAGGATTCATACCGAACACGAGTAATAGCGTTGAAAGTGGGGTATAGATTTTGATCGAAATTTTAATGAAAAAAGTGGTTATTGTGCGACAACCTTAAGAGATAGATATATGCTATCGCTGACTTTTATTTAGAAAATTTAAAGGGCTACAATTCTTCCATACATATTTTTTGTGTAAGTCTTATAGTTTAGGCTACGTAAGCATAGAACCAAAAAAAAAAATAAAAAAAAAATAAAAAAAAAATAAAAAAAAAATAAAAAAAAAATAAAAAAAAAATAAAAAAAAAATAAAAAAAAAATAAAAAAAAAATAAAAAAAAAATAAAAAAAAAATAAAAAAAAAATAAAAAAAAAATAAAAAAAAAATAAAAAAAAAATAAAAAAAAAATAAAAAAAAAATAAAAAAAAAATAAAAAAAAAATAAAAAAAAAACATATGGACGAATTGAGTACCTCCTTCTTTTGGGAAGTCGGTCAAAAATTCTTTCGCTGCGTAATTCAATTGTGATAATCAACGGACTGACAGTGACATGGGAATATTATTCACTTAAATAAAGTAGAGATTTTGCCTCAATATTTTAATGAGAAATTCTTTTAAAACCTTGCCGATTTTTAACAGAAATGGTATTTGTCACAAGACGCTATCAATGCAAGATATGACAAGGAAAACTTTAGTTGTGAGTGTAGAGGTACACCACTAGAGGTAGACCTAGAAAGACATGGTTTGTTTGAAAGGTGACATGATGAAGAAGGGAGTGACAACTGACTAACCTAGAGGACAAAAAGCTGAAACGCAGCCCCTTCGGGAGTAGGTAACGACGGGGAGATGAAGAAGACGCTATCAACGATGGCAAGAAAACATTGTACAGTACATTTATGTTTTAATTTTAATATGATAGACAAAATGATTTACACTTTGAATGTTTTTCAAAATCTAAACATATGTAACAGAATGTAAAGTTTTCCGCAACCTGCCTAGGTACGATATTAAACTTTTGGAAACTAACTTAAATTAAACTTATTCTAATCCAACAACAAATTTACTTGCGAAATGTAACTTGAACGTATTCGCTCAACAAAATGTGTTTGCTATAAAGTTGTTTGAGAAAATTTGTGTGAACTTGTATGTTTACTTTGCTAACTTAGATTGTCGAGCTTTTGTAAGTAAGAAAGCTCGTTCTACATTTTCGTGAGAAAGCTAATTATATACGCTTTCAATCTAATAATGTTAAAGTTATCACAAATATTGTCGTCCATTTACAATATAAAAATTTACTTAATCAAAAGCTAATAAGTAACTGAGATTACAGCTTTTCACTTAATCTTGACTGTTGAAAATTTTTCTCATTTAACTTAAGCACACAAGTATGTACTTAATTAATACTTTGAAGCGAGGTAATATTTCAATATTGACAACAGTATATTCTGGAATTTCAGATTAAACACAAATTTTAATAAACATATTTTCCTTGTTATAAAGTAGGATGATTTCCTACTGAAAAAACTGAAACGAACAAACAGAACCTAGTTTTTAAATTGGCCAGCAGTAAAAAGAACAATAAAAGTTTCTTCAATTCGAATACAAAGTTTTATTGACTCTATCACATTTCCATATTTCTCATAATTCGCAGAACACAAAAGGGAATACTCGCTGCGAGTACGTTGCAGAAAGAAATTTATAATTGCATTTGATTAATATGGGATAATCACAAAATATTATATAAACAATACGCAAAAAGAAAGCATACAAAAATATTTTATAGAAAAGTGGTCATTATGTTGTTTTTTTATTTAATTTGCTGTTAACAACGTATTTTGTGAAATTACTATTAAGATGATGTTATCCAAATAACCTATATAATTTAATATCCTACACTTCACTTAAAGTAAATTAATATTCAGTAATAACTTAAGTTATAGCCGGTGAGTAAAACATCGCGCTAGACTTACAAGTTTAGCTCATCATAATTACTAGTGATAATTATTATAACATTATTATAAGATTATCTTCCAACCTTCAGACATATCGCGTACAGTCTGGAGGTCAATGGTTCGTAAGAGACGAATAAACGCTCCATTCCAAAACATAAATAATGAAATAACCTAAGACCGTTTGAATCTAAAACATGGAGGAATCGAGAGTTATATCAAGACGGTGCTAAGATGACCTCATTAATAAAAGAATAAATAATTTTTATTTTTAATTTACGCCACTTCTAAATAAGCGTAGCTGTTACTCTAAGCTGCACTGCATTTACAATAAGTTTAATTAAATGGAGTATACAGCAGTGAATGCAAGGACGGACAGGGGAAATATACTCAGCTACTGAGCGGAAATTGTTAATTACATAAATTAGATAAACAAACTATGAACAACTGTGATGAGACAGAGTCAATTAAACTTTGATATTAGTGATGTGTCGTATAAAAAATGATATGAGGAGTATCACATGCGTTTACGATTTAAACTAGATTCAAAGCTAGAATAAGTACACGTGTTTTTAAAGCATTCTACGAGTAGAGATGCCTATTTACTATACTTTAAATATACGTTAAAAACGAGCAGCTGTGAAATAAAAAGTCTTACATTAAGTATTTTTAATTTCTTCATGAAATAAAATTTCCAAGCAGAATCTTTTTATCTCATTCAGTATGAGGATGTCGTCACAGCGGGTCCGTGCACTAAGAAGGTTTATTTTTTCATTGCGAGCACTTGAGCTGCAGTTACACTTTTATTTTTGTACGTGCCTCAGTCGAGGAGCGCGGCGCAAAGGATTGCACTCCGCAACCTCCAGCCTGTTAATGAACCAAGATGTTCCTCGCTGCATAATCATATTAAAAAGAGTAAAGGTTTTAATAATGCAGACAGACTAAAGAAGAAAATGCCTTTAGACACGTAAAATATATATTTTTTTGTTTGTTAAGCTAGCGCTTGAACACGATCTCACCTGAAGAAAGTGATGATGCAGTCGAAAGATGGTACGCGCTAGCTTAATAGGTAGCTGTTTACTCTTCTTTTGAAGGCCCCCACGTCATATTTGGACGGAAAAATTGACGCCGGCAACATGTTCCAATCCCTTGTAGTACGCACAAGGAATGATGATTCAAACTTTTTCGATCGAACTCGCGGTACAACAACTACAAAAGGATGGAATCCGGCAGTATGCCTGAACGTTCGGTGGTAAAATGGTGACGATGGAGTTATATCGTGCAGTTCCTGTGCACACTCTCCAAAAATTGGTAATTATAGCGACAGGGTTGCTCTGTATTCTAACGGTTTATTCGTTGTTGCATATATTTAAATAGTTTTTGAGCTTTTTTGCAATTTAAACTGGAGTTATTTTCAAACTCAAATTGTCCAGGAATTGCAGAATTCGATAATAATTCAGCAATTGATTTAACATTGGAATCGTTGCAATATTGTGAATTTAAGCCGAGTTTATTTGCGGCTGACGTGACGCAGCGGAAAATTAATGGCCGCGCACTTAATGACGAATGCGGCCGTGTGCTTAATGACACGCGAAAACGCTTCAAATTGCTTCTCACACTTTGCGTCTCTGAGAGATTTGCAAAATAAAACTGACTATTGTTTGTTTAATTTTTTAAACTATCATTTCTAGTTCATACATAGTTTCTTGATCTAAAATCTCCCTATGTTAACTTCTTACTATTATTATAAATGCGAAAGTTTTAATGGATAGATTCATTGATATTAGATATTTGTTGCTATCTCCAGAACTACTGAACGGATTTCGCTATAATTTTCCACTGATATTCTAGAAGTACATGCGTTACTAAGTTTGTTTTTAATTCCGCGCAGACGAAGTTGCTGGCTACAGCGAGTTTAGTAATAAAACTTTAATTTTCAATTATAATTAACACAGGCGTTTCTAAACGTTATCCCTAAATGCTTAATTTAGTCCATTATTTACAGCAATAGTCGTATAATTTAATTCCATTTAGAGTATGTCCATGTATTGCAGCTAATTAACATGGAATACACTGCGGTGCGGGCGCGGCATCGCCGGCGGCCGTGCTGTTCATTGCCGTGCTGTTCAGCTATTAAATGGCAATTGTACATCACTTGGGTCGTTTTAATTCTATTAGCAATGTAGTACTTGCTATGTTTGTTTTATTAATTTTCATATCTCAATAAGGAAATTGTAAACTGAATTAATTATGAATTACAATATAATTTGGCGGACTACATTTTTAACTTACTTACCTTTTCTTCGATTGCAAAACTTGTAAACTGTGATGTTATAAATGAGAAAGTTTGAATGTTGGTTAGAGTTTGTAGCCTAACCTGTTGACCGGATCTCGATGAAGCTTGGCACAAAAGTAGAACACGTAGGTTACTTACTAAGTTTTTTTTCAATCCCCGCGGACGGAGTTGCGGGTGAAAGCTAGTATCAAGATAAATATATTTTAATCACTATTATATTAATATAGGTATATCCATCTAAATGTAAGCTAAAATTGGTAAATATTTTATTGAAATTATGTTAATGTTAGAATTCAATTAAATTTAAAACACACCAACGTTACGTTTCAAAGAACTATTACAATTATTTAACAACTATTGGAATAATTCTCGTATTTAATTCAGTAATAAATGTATATTTAATGGCCTTTTATACTATCACGGTCCATTTAAACGACCGCACAAACTGTAATTGACTGAATTATAATTATTAAGTCGAAAACAGCCTTCATACGATCTCTTGAATAAATGACAATTGTTGACTGTGAAGTTTTGAATATTTAATAAGGCATTAGATAGACATTGGTTTTCAACACTTCAAATATTTTACAGCAAATAAGGTTGCGAAAGACGAACAATATACAAAGTCATAAATTGATTTTAACGTGATAAATGTTTGGTAGTTGGTGGACCCTTTTTCTTTTAAATATATTATAACAACATTTTAAATAATGTAGCTTTCTGTCCAGTAGTGTTTGCGTAACATACAAAAATACTTATCTTTATTCGTTTAATATTAAAGTATAGAGTATTATTTTTATATATTAAATCTATGTTATAATATAGATGCGAAATGTTTCAAATTGTTTTATTACCCTATATTTGTAAAATCAATATACGTACTAGTATTGTAGAGATATAATAGTATAAATTAATGATACACTAACATAGGTTTAACAGTATAGTTATCGGGCAGCGTCGTGTTAGTGCGTGTAATGACCGCGGCTGGGGAGGGCGCACCTGAGCCGCGGTAATGGCGGACGTGGTCGTAGCCTGGGATATCGTAGACACTGACCATATACACGTTGCTCTACACACCGTTATTTTTTACGTTACACCGTCTGGCTACTTAAATGTATGTTGAAATTATTTTTATTGTCACTACTGTGTTCGAAATTGTAATAAATATATGATTGGATTTTTCGTCTGCTCTACGGCGTAGCAAGCTCGTAGCAATATCTGTAGAAGTACAAACAAGGCATGTAGAATTTAATTAAACATTTGCTAGATGGAGATTCACGCTGGACAATAGAAAACAATTTTCCAAGTTGAATGTACAATGTTTCTTACTGCAAAGCAGGTTTACTTCCTAAATTGGTGGAATTAGCCGGCAAATATCCGGCGCCTCGCGCCTTAAACACTTTCATTTGAATTTTAAATAGAGCTTAGTTTTAGCTAAATGATATTTATTCTAGTTTTACTAAACGTATTAATAATTTTTTGACCGACCTCCCAAATAAAGGAGGTACTCAATTCGTCTTTATATACATAATTTGTTTTTATGTTTTACGGCAAATCTCCGCCCCTGGTGGAGCGATTTTGAAAATTCTTTATTTATATCTTAATCTCTATTATATTAAAAAACTTGAATCTATGGTGGAGATAAATTTTAGTTCTCTAACTTAATACAGTGTTGTTAACTGTTGTCCCTAAAGCTTAGTGTAGTTTTAGGATATTAAACGCACATTAAACGATTATTAAAGGAACCATTATGAATGTGTAGGTAGGGTAATTTAAAACATAAGTCCGTTTTCTTAATATCTGTAACATTTGTGATCGAAAACTGCTGACGTGAGCGCGGTCACGCGTCATTAAACTTACGTGAAGCGACCTCTGGCGACGCTTTGTGACGGAAGATTAATATCCTATCTTTCTGACTCGTTATCTTTACCCCGGAACCGTATAGCTGATATATCACGTTTTACGAGTGTCTATAATGGTTCTTTCTTTTGTATTATTATATGGAAAAATATTTGAACAGGATTTCAATAAGATTCTATAGTTAACACACTGTTAACCACAATGCTTACTGTATAAATACCTTATTATTTACTAGCTGTTGCTCGCGACTTCGCCCGCATGAAATTTAAAAATAATAAAAAATATAGCCTATGTTACTCACAGATAAATTACCTTTCTAATGATGAAGGAATTTTTAAAATCGGCCCAGTAGTTTTTGAGTTATTTCAATACATACAAAAATACAAATCTTTCCTCTTTATAATATTAGTATAGATTGCTCAAGATTTAATTTCGTAAATACGTAAAATATTGTTTCAATAACCATGATTAGTTAACAATTTGCGCCGGACGCAAGAATCGTACTATCTTCGTTTTTTTTTATGTAAGGTCTAAAGAATTTAACTTAGTAAATACGAGTTGAGGCAGTTTGAAACTTTGAAGGACTTTAAGTAATTATAATGGAATTAGGTTGCGCAGACAAATCCCACCTGAAAACATTCGTCTCAATTAATGGTAATGAGGAATCCCGCCTTTGTATGAAGCATTAAAACTTGGTAGTTTATTTAATTTTCTTATGTGTGTTAATGTTAATGACATTATTCTATGAAATAGACACACGAATAACAAAGTTGTATGTAAATTAGGGTAGGTTGTGGGCTCGATTCTTAATCAAAGTACAGTATTTAAAAAAAACATTCAATATACGAAAAAACAGTTTCTCTTGAGTTAAGCTTGTTTATTTCAGATCTCAGTGTTAAATTTAATATTGATTTCATTAAATATATTTAGTTTTTACGTGGATAACCGTGAAGTATACTCGTTAATAATCATTAAAAATACCAGCAATTTCCACGTCGCGGCACACTTCAGACATCTCTTAAGAAAATGTTAAGAGAAAAATATTTATAAATTATGTATGACTTCATTGCTCTCAAGATGAGGCGGTCGCTCTATTGCGTCAGAATTATCTACTCTACACTTTTATAATATCAATTTCGTTCAACTTTATTGAGTTTCTATTTTAATAAACGTCCTAATATAGGTCAAATAGATATTTCCTTTCCTGTATGGTATAAAATGACATCATTTTAATTTCTTATTCCGGGTATGAGTGTAATTGAAATATAAAAAAATAAAACTGGATAGTCATAATATCATTTCTAGGAAATTTAATTACTGCGCGAGTTATACGAGTATCTAAGTTTTCAGGTGAGTTGAGGCAATTATAAATTCTGCGAATAGAAGAAAATGAAATGAAACTATATCCAGGCTTTACTAGCTAATGTGTTCGTGTACTGTGTTGAAAAACGGAGAGTTTAAAGGTAAATAAGGCTGACAAACTTACAATTAAATAGGGTATATAAAATAGTACATAGGTACTTATACTTTCGTAGGTGTTGTATAAAACCGAGTAAAAGATACATCGCCGGTAATTGTAGTTGGAGGCGAGACTTTTATCTTTTTTCCTTTTAAATAAATGTTTGTTTTTGTAGAGTTGCTGTTACTGACACCGGGCGGGGCGTAATACCTTTGGAATTGTTTCCTTTGTGTTGATATTATTTTCCATTTTTGTGAAATATGTCAAGCAAGAAGAATCTTATTTACGTAATCGGTACTAGGTACATACATATTTAAATTAAAGCTAGTGTTAATTTTAAGGAAACATTGCATATGTGTATTTTTTTGTGGAAATATCACTGTGTAACAAAAATAAAAAATGAAACCCACCTGCAAGAATTAACCTTTGAATTAAAATATAAATTAGCAAAATCGGTCTACCAGAGACTAAGATATGCGGTAATGCATAAAAATACTAACGAATTGAGAATCAACCTCGTTTTGGTAGTCGGTTAAAATTAATATATTAAACCGTGATAATTATATTGTCTATATTTATATAGTTAGTAATATAAAACAAGGTTGACAATTCCTCAGAGGTCGTATCTATTTGTAACAGCCAAGGGAACATCAGCGATCCATAAATTCTCGGGACCCTCGGGGAATATGTACATCGAGAAATATTTAAAAAGATAAATGTTACAGTCCCTTCAAAAATATGAATGGGGAATTTTTCTCATAATTTATGAATGCTATTGTTAGGGTTCGATATCGAATACGGTCTGCGCTTTCCTTTTGTGTAAAGGAAAATGCCTTAAACGTATGACGCAATTGAGAATATAACTGGTGAAATGGATCGAATGTTTTATTCTCTTTAACTATAAAAAAATGATAATTAAGATTTTTTATACTTCTGCCTTTTTATACGTATGTGAGTTTTAGTGTCTCTTGATGCTTAAACGATTATGATCATATCATTCGATTCTTATTCGAATATAGAAGGCACATGTCTCGGTTTTTAAATAATTTTGTAATGCTTTTCTGGCGTTCAAACAACATCAACACATTAATTGATTTCTTTGTGTTAACGTTTGCTAAATCTATTTATTAATTCTATAACTCTACATGATAGTATAATATCATATATCAATTGTTGAACAGATATTGTTCCACGTATACATGAATGGAACATCAAATTTTGATATATTGGGGCGTCGATTGCGTCTGCTTTGGTGCAAGCAATATTGCTTCCCCTTCCCTCTCAGATCTCAAATACCAGTAACACATGAATATGTGCTTTGAGATAACCGAATCCAGATTCTCGCCTTTCAAAATCCAATATTGTTGATAGATATGTAGGTAAATAGTGGTGCACTTTCGCATACAGATCTCTCAACCGAAAGTGTGAATAATTCTACATGAACTTCAATAGTCCTAATTTTTCATTAAATTGAAAACAATATTAAAAGAGCTGATATAAGACTTGTAACACATGGAGACATGACGTGAGGTTTTTTCTGCACATGACGTCTTGATTAATGAAACTTACGTTACGTTCCTGTAAGCGATACGTTGGAAAAAACTTGAATGATGTTTAAATATTTTTTTATTAAGAAATAAGGTTTTCTGGTCTAGCAAATCTGTTGCGTCAAATTCCGGGAACGGCCGCTCCGCCGTGTGTTGCCGTCCCGGCGTGAGCTGTTGCCGTCCCGCCGTGAGCTGTTGCCGTCCCGCGTGAGCTGTTGCCGTCCCGCCGTGAGCTGTTGCCGTCCCGCGTGAGCTGTTGCCGTCCCGCCGTGAGCTGTTGCCGTCCCGGCGTGAGCTGTTGCCGTCCCGCCGTGAGCTGTTGCCGTCCGCCGTGAGCTGTTGCCGTCCCGGCGTGAGCTGTTGCCGTCCCGCCGTGAGCTGTTGCCGTCCCGGCGTGAGCTGTTGCCGTCCCGCGTGAGCTGTTGCCGTCCGGCGTGAGCTGTTGCCGTCCCGCCGTGAGCTGTTGCCGTCCGGCGTGAGCTGTTGCCGTCCCGCCGTGAGTTGTTGCCGTCCCGCCGTGAGCTGTTGCCGTCCCGCCGTGAGCTGTTGCCGCTCCGCAACGTTGCACGCCCGCGCCGCTCGGTCGCCGCCTAATTCGCACAGATATTCACGCAAAATATTGTTTTTCAAAACGTTATAATTTACGTATAACAACAAAGATCCGTATGATGCACTCACTCCGCACGTGCGCAGTTGTCGCTCCGCCGTGCGCAGTTGCCGCTCCGCCGCGCGCTGTTGCCGCTCCGCGACGTTGCACGCCCGCGCCGCTTCGCGCGCAATTCATACAGATATTTACAACGCGAAACATTGTATTTACGTTATAACTTGCGTTTACGTAATAGCAAAGATCTGATGCACTCCACACAAAACGATATCGCCACGAAACTTTGTACTCGTCTTTAAGTACTTCGCTTAGTAAGCGCTCTAATGCTAAGTTTCTTAAGTTTCCACTTATTTTGTCATTATTTAGGGATTAATTAGTGTCAAGTTGATCTATGTTTCAACGGAGTAAAAATCAAATTATCGCAAACGCATTACTTGAATTCATTGAACTAAAATTTTAACGAATGGTTAAATATAGCTGAGAAACTGGCTATTTATCTGGCAGTCGTCAACTTTTTAATGGAATTATGAGTTTAGGCGTGGCATTTTAACATATTTAAATCTCGTTTCAGTGTTTAGTACATTACATAAATATAAATCATTTCGCTATTGTTCTGCCGATGCCGCCCACATTATGTTTTGAGTGGTTTATCGCTATCTCAGTTTTAATCAAAGGTTTGCTTTCTACGTTCCGAGGCACAATGACTCGCCGATGTTTCCCTTTAATCGTTCATTCAAGTTAATTTGTGTTGTTATTTCTTTGTTCCTTTAGAAACCTCTTTGTAGGCGTATTGTGTCGCCTCATTGTTATGTATTGTATCTTGTGTTTCGTTTAATTTATCTGTGGTAAAAGAAGTATAATTTATTAGAAAATTATTATTTTTAGGCACGAACTACATGTATTCATGGAACGTAAAAAATATTGAAAATACAATTGTTTTTTACAATACTGTTCAATAAAATTGGGCATTCCGACAGCAATATATATTTTTTTTCATATTTTGTGGATTAACGGTTTTGTATCGCGGTATAATATTTTATGGTTTTGGTAGAATAAAGGGAAAAGTTACGTTTTAAAACTGTATTTATGCTTTAATATTCATGTTTGTTAAAGCCACAAGTTACCGTTTATTTAGATAGTAATAAAAAAAATCTTTTATATCTATACAACAAAATTTGGTTTTTAAAGCATTAGAATAGTTATCGCTAACCTAACCTCAAAGTACAACAGCAATAACTTAGTTAGTGCATAATGTCTTTAAAGCAAGTGCTACAAAGCGAAGCCATTATCACTATTAAGTTGGACGTAAGTTGTGTTTAATAGATACTTCCGCTGTAAGTGTCCCTGGGGCCAGGTCGCGACTGCACTGCGGAAGGCAATCGCTACTATTAAGTAAATAGCCTAAGTAATCTAAGTAATCAAGTCGCTTCCAGTTCATTAGGGTAACGACTAGAACTTAGAACCCCATTTGGTATGAAACCTTCTACTTAACTACTTCTCATACTGATTAACGGCCAATTACTTTTTGCTGTTAGGAAATGCTTGTTAAGTTACGTTAACAATAATATAAACTTATAATTTATCAATCTAACCTATCCTTAAGAAAGCTAAACAGAACAAAAGCTTTTACCTTAGCAAAAACAATGAAATTAAAAAGAGAGGTAAAATAAATTGAAAAAAGAGGTTGTTCGATCGAATTTACTAAAAATTTATCAAATAATTTTAGTCTTAATAAAATATAAAACCAGTTAATTAGTAGTTAATAATTGTAAAAGTTATACATAGATTCAATTCAAACAATGAACTTCAACTTAGTTCACGAAGCTTTGTGATCGCAGAGTTTAATCAAACTTAGTATCAAAGCGGCGGCGCTAAGTGAACTAAACGTTTGCTTTACAGCACTTACAACTTAAACTTAACTTGCTTACACAGAGGTGAATTAAGCACTAACCACCATAGATTATATTTACTTAACGTTACTTAATGCATGCATCTTTAATGTAATATACATGGAATTACACAACTTAACACATCGAAATAAGAAAGCTGTGGATTTTCCGTCTGTATGTAATCACAAAGCAGTTAATCCTAAATCAATATAAATTTACATCCCCTTTGTTAAGACTTCAAAAGTCGTTCCACAAATTGTTATTTCACCGGCTTTAAAAGTTATTAGCAGCAGAGATTGAAAGACAATTTGGTTACGGCGGGGAATCCGGCTGTCGGAATTTGTCACCCTGAGGCAAACATTACATTTATTGCTCTCTAAAACAATTAGTCAAATTAGATATTGCGGTTTGTTAAAAACTAAACAAGATAAGTAGAAGCAGCGTAAATCATCTGTTTACCGATAGTTGTAGACTCAAATGATACAATTCGGAGTAGGCACTGCATGGAAAGGCCCAGCATTAAAAATGTTTTAATGCTAATAAAGATAAAAAATATAGTTTAATCACTCCGTTAAAATCTATATAATTTGTGTAAAGCGAAATATGTCGAATTGCATTAATAAAACGGATTGCAATTTGCTCGGCTTCCTTCATCACGGGCTCTGGCGGCGCTCCGGACGGGATTGCTCTGGACCGACAATTGAGAAACAATTTGTCTTAACATCTGACATCTTGTGCAACACTCAGCGGTACAGCAAGATTACTATTATTGGAAACTGCAAACTATTCAATAGCTTCTAGTTATTAATATCTTGCAATATTCGCTGTTTCAAAAACAATACATCAAACTGAACAATCTATTCATATTTCAAGAATGAGCGGTTTAAATGTACAAGATGACGACCCTAATTTTGTTCATAAAAATGTATCAAAACTGGTTTTGATTTTTATAAATTATGTTCAAAAACTTGAGCAGTTAAGGCAACGCGTCGCGTCGCAGTATCACAGAGCTGTCGGGATTTACGGCTGCTGTTCACAAACTGCTGAGCTGAGTGACGTCACACCTCGCCGACATTAACATCTGCTATTATTTATGACGTGCTATAGACGTCATACTTCTCTATTACACGTCGAACGAAGATTTATGTCGTTGTAGACACTTCAATAAAGTCAAATAATAAGAATCTGGGTTATTAATGTACTAGTAGAACAGAAAGTGTGAACATATATGAGATTGATTCACCAGCGGCCGGTCTCAGAGTCACGATCACAATTCAATGTCCGATGGACTGCTGCATTAATCTTCTTACAAAAGACTATCCCCCGCTTCTGCCGCCCTGGTACCGGCAGCGTCGCGACGTCTACGAGCTAATGGCGCGTGACTTTAACATCTACTTCTTCACTAACAATGACTGTTACAGTTATTATGTTTAAAAATTAAAAAGTCAAATATCGCGTAGCTATAACGTTAAAAATATCGGGACACTATTTAGAAATCGGAGAACCTGATATTAATAAAACATTGCACACAAATTGGATATCGCAAATAGAAAGGAATAGAATAGGAATACTTACGTAGTATTTTTACGAGACACAAAAAGTTCTCCTTAAATAAATTGAATGTAAATAAGCAAAGTGGGACGATTAGGCGGCGTTCTACATTCATGATATTCCTTTTCTCATCATTGTAATCTGCAAAGGGTTTTCAAAAGTAATTTGGAGCCGTCCTCCGGGGCAGAGTTTGGGGCGGGGGCGAGTGCTGCGGGGACAGGGGCATTGGACGGGGGCTGGCGCGGGGGCGGGGGCAACGATCTCCGTTCGTAGTACAAACACAAAAGACCTTTTGAAGACGCCAAAATAAATTGATTCATTTTATCATTTCTGCCGCCGTGTGTGTTCCTTTGCTTCATTTTTTTATTATTTATTAAATGGAAAACGATAAAATTGAATTTTGATTATTAAAGTAATTATACAAAAAAGTATTTTCGTATTTAGTACGGTGGTAAACTTCATTGCTATCTTTTAATGTCAAATTTTATTTTAAAAGAGTTGGGAGGTTGGGACGTTACGTGAAAAGGTTATATCGTTATAAGACTTGGCAAAAAGTATGTTATTACAGAATAACTCGTATACTCAGAACAACGAGATTTGATAGTTCATATACTAAGATAAATAACATCCCTCTTGGCAATTCTTTCACTTATCTATGATGGCGTGCTGCATGTTTTATACCGCACGAGCCGTCGGCGCGAAATCGTTTCACATGATGCGGGATTTATGAGTCTCAAATGTGTTGTTCTCATCGTTCAAAAAACAAACGCGAGAATATGTTTGCATAAACAAAGCACGATTGTTTACTGTTTTATTATGGTACAGGGTGATTTTATTTGTGAACTCCCTGTACAAAATTACTTAGCTACACAGGGTGTTTATTTGTTTCAGTTTTCCCATCGTTCATAGTTTATTAAAAAGCATTGGTAAATCTTGTCAAGTCAGGATAAAAGATTACTTGAGTTAGTAAGTATGTATTAATATTGTTTGCTGGCATCTGTACGGATAAAGAAAATCGTAGCGTGCTTACTAAATAGATTATCTGAGAGCCGCGGCGCGCCGGGAGCGGGACAGTCGGTTCGGCGGCGAGGGCCGCGGGGAAAATATATACTTGCACTAACAATGTCTTACTTTCTTTGTCTTTATTGTCATGTCTTATAAATGTTAGATCCCTGGAGAGTTATTTTTATTCTTTGCTTCATAAATACAACCAAACATTTGTAAGTATAAATATTGTTTTAATACACTCGTAGAAACCTATTTAAGGATTGAGTTTTTTCAGACGCTACTGTTTTCGTTTCAGTGTCTATAATATTTTCTTCCTTCTTTTATAAAATGATTCCATACAAACTTATAGTATGGAAAAATATATTTTAAAGTAAAAAATCAAAACTTTTGAAAACTAGTTAGGTTAGTGTCACACGGAGCGCGGTGTGAGTGAAATATCGCCACACTTATCTTGTACAAAGCGAGCGCGGCCGAGACATGTTTCACAATTTTATATTCCACGCTTGTTGCAGCTTTATATAAACTCTTCTGTTATATTTCTGTTTTGTTGGACTGACGAACATTCACAAAAACCAGCAAGTGACATAGAGTAAAACCGCAGGACCGTATGACAAGAAGAAAAACAAAACGTGACAGTATGTCAATCACGACACTGCACACTACTTTATTCTATGTATACCACGAATAATATCAAGCGCGGGCACAATTTTGGCTAAACTATCACGCAACTGATATGCGATTGTCGATTGATTCGCAGCGAATTCAACTGTTTAGTTGCACAACAAAAAATCAAGTAGTGTGCGCTCCATATAAGATCATAGGGATCAAAGCTCGACTAAACAGTTGTGCGATAGTTTAGTTAAAGGAGTGTGCTCTAAAAATATAACCTGTGTAAGTCTAGGTGAGGGATTACACAACTCCACAATATAACAACAATGTAAGAGCCGCGTTGCGAGGTTGCGACTGGCGACACTGATCCGTCGAGACAC
Source organism: Papilio protenor (assembly GCA_029286645.1). Lineage (NCBI taxonomy): Eukaryota > Metazoa > Arthropoda > Insecta > Lepidoptera > Papilionidae > Papilio > Papilio protenor. The sequence goes on along the minus strand of JAGSMZ010000068.1, from coordinate 156,635 downwards.
GACTAACTCTGATTTATTGCTTTATGTGTGAAACGAATTTGTACAAGGTTTTTGTTTTAATCTAACATGCTAATAATATGTTACTTTATATAACGGTATAATTTAATTAAACAAAACTAATCTTGTTTTTAATATACTTAAATACAAATCTATACTTGGTTTAATCGAATCAAAAAATATTTTTATTTATTGTTAATGTGGTTTTAAATCAATTAAACTCATGCAAATAATGAAAATTATTTAAGTGGAAGTTTCTATAATAAATATATGAAATAATTTAATTCACTCAATTGACCTACATTTAAACAGAGACAATATCCGTTTTTGATTAATATAATATCCTTTTGGATTTCATTTATAATTTGACAAATGACTATTTTAATTTATTATTATTGACATAAAAATGATTATATTCTATAGTTTCTAGAAAATTCTAAAATGTTCGCTTGGTTTTTGAATCAAAAAGCACAAAGTTAATTCAGTGAGAAGTCCAACAGCAAACTGTGACCGTGGCGGCTGTAAATCTTCAAATTTATGTGACGGAAAAAGTTAACTTGTTGTAACTGGAATAACGACTGTGTCTTATTCTAGTTTATTTTGAAACAAGTTAATAAAAACAACCAAAAAGACAATACAACAAGATATTCAAATTTAATATTTATTTAACCAAAACTTCAGAAACATAAGCAACTAAAATTAACTTTATCGAATTTCTGATAACAAAGACGTCAAAGCATTTAGCTAATGTATATTTTACTTTAGTTAATAACTTAAAGTAAAGCCTACAGCTAGACATAACTTAAATTTAAGATATGAATATATTGCATTGTTATTTTACTCTAATACAATTTTAGAATTTCGTAGAAAATGTACTCTTTTATATTTAAGTTAATGCTAGGTCGTTTAATTTAGTTAATTGTGCAGAGATAATCGTTGGCTTTAATCCAATTAATTTGAAATTCAAACTCAAATGTTGCATTTCAAATAACTCAATATCGCTGTCATATTTAATCAAAAAGCCGTTAAGAAACAAAAGTGAAGCGAACTTTGTGACGATAAATCAATCCGGTATCAAATTTCAATATCGTTTTATTCTGTAAGTAATTGAAATCTGCTTGAGTTTTATTGCTTTTTAGTAATTTACGAATAATGATTGCGACTCCTGAAGTGTCTGGGAATTACTCCACTAAACAGAAATGTTACTGCTAAATTATATTATTGTTCTCATTGATTTACAATTATTTTTACAATGAAAACATACAGGGCCGACTGTAATATAGTTGTTGAGAAGGACAAGACAAGTAAAATGAACAATAGAGCTTAGAAACACGCACTTTTACATATTAAACCTTAATATGATTCATTTATGAATGATGACGATTTCCTCGCATCATTCTTTACCTTAGGTACTAGTGATAACATGTTTCAAATCGATGAAAGCCGCACGCACGTAGCTTTATTGTCACGTTCCTGAGCCAAGCGTGTGAGCGAGAGCGCGGAACAAGTACAGAGAGGCACGAAGAGCCTGTTCGTCTTGTGACGTCATCATTCTGAATCATCGTTTGTAATCGACTTTACTAATAATATTTTTTTATGGTTATATTATTTTGTTAATGTTTTTATTAAAAACGTGAAGATAGATTTATATCCATTCATAAATCAAAAAGTATTAACATAAATGAATTTTGTATTTAGTACTCTCGTATTTATTGATTATAGTTTGGCTGTTATCCAAATTATGTTTGATCGGTATGTAGCAATACTGGATCTTATATAAGACATTTTAACTTAAAGCTTGATATTTAAAGAGTTCTAAAGACGTATGTTTTAATTTGTGGATAGCTGTTTTAAAGCAAGAATATATTTTTAAATTAGATTTAGAACCGCTCGCAGCCCTGACTCGCAGCAGCCCTGAGTGCACTTAAATAGATTTCCTCTCATTTCACTTGAGCACGAGAGTGTATTTATCTTGCGACTCTCTATCGGTACACTAAATGAGTTAGTGTACTGCTTTTTTACGTTTATTTATCTTGAAAAGGAATGAATACTTCGTTTACGAAGCGTTTCAAATTTGCTCGTTAGATATTTACACAATGAGTATTTTTAACAGATGAATATTCATAACTGCACATGTAAAAATAAAGGCTACGCTTCAACTCTAAATTCCATTCAAATTTTGACGTCTATGAATTATTTAAAATTCGTTTCAGTATTTGTCCGATATAGTAACCGAGATGCACAGTTTTTCTTATGGTCTGTAACAAAATTGCATGTGGAAAAGAATTGTAATGTTCTGAAAAAGGTAACGTAGTGTTTTCAGACGTCGAGGCAAACAATTTAGATGGCGAGAAGCAACATTACTGCCGACGTGCGGTCGTGTAAATCTACTCACGAGAAACTACAAGAAACTAGCGAGAACGTCGGAGAACATAATATATAAGATGGATTACTTCCATATGGTTTTTGAAAGCCCTCTCATAATAATTTGTAGCATTATTAGTAACGAAATAAGACAAAACCTAAATATTTACATAACTCCACTTCTATCGGTATATCAAAATATACTTTTTATTTATAATTTTAATGTCATTTTATAAATTCTTAGTTTAAGTAAACAATACATAATTTTACAATTCAATTCATTATTCATTATTTTCTGGAATGGACCGTAGTCTTTAAGTACATTTTATCGAAAACTTAAAAAGAAATTCATTTTAAGCCTTGCATTGTCTGTGAAGGCGCCAACTTATCGCGTCCGCAATCGCGAGGAAAACATGTTTTCAATTTAAGACCCGATCAGTACACATACGTTATGCTACTTTCACACGAGGGCGGCACATTTAGACAGAACAGTTAACGGTACTGTTTCAACGAACAATGCTGAGACAGAAGCCATTGTTTAAATTAATGCCTTACCAAAAGTATAAAAATACTACCAAGGGGACTCTCCTGCTGTTTTTTTACATAACTTTTAATATGCACAAGGAAATTAGTTCCATTTTTATTTTCCTAGTCAGGCGTTCTACAGTATCACTGCACTGTCTACTAATCTGCTTCATTGTTCTGCCCTCGTGTGAAAGTTTACAGAGTCTACGCCGAGCTCCCCGCCTACCCTTACCTTCCCCAAACCTCCCCTGACATCGACACATTCTTTAAACCGATAATATCTTATTCTTTGCACAAACTGTAAAAACCTTTTTAATATAAATCAAGGGTGCTTTGGGAATTACTAACATTGTTGAAAGATATATTTTGTGAAAACTTTTACAATATAAAAAGCTTTTTTGAATAGAGAATGAGATAAGTTAAAGAAACCAATTACTTGAAACCAGTATGTTTATAAAATGTGAACTTGCTAATGCGTTATTAAAAAACGTTAATTGATTATTTGAAATGAAATACGATATATGTAATATCTCATTATGTCGAGTTGTGGTTATTTTAATTTGGAACATTTCCAGCGGTCTGGGGGATGAAGTGGGGGGCAGATGGGGGCAAGTTGCAGGAAGTTGGCTCGTAGCGGCGTCGCGGTGTGATATTAACACCGATATATCAACGCCGTTCAAACTTGCTGCCACCTCATCGCCAGACCACGCGGAAAATATGTTACAAGTGCCTTTTGTGGTGTGTCGAATTATTAACTACTAGCATTCGACCGCGACTCCGTCCGCGTGGAATTAAAAAAATCAAAAGTATCTGTGTGTTCTTCCAGACTATCCTCTACGTGTATGCCAAATTTCATCGAGATCCGTTCAGCAGTTTAAGGTACAAACTCTAACAAACAGTCAACCATCCATCTAAACTTTCGCATTTAGAATATTAGTAAGAAGTAAGATTCATAACTTGGAGTGATATTTTAGAATATAATTAATTTAAAAGTGTAAACCTTAAAATTAATAAACTATCCCGAAGTAATCTTGTACGTAAGAATTCTTTGTAAATACCAGGAACTCATAAAATAACTTAAATGTCGATTCTAAGAAAATAAGATGTAAAATTCAAATAACAAAATCCTCCTTGTTTATTTCTATATGACGGTACTCTGTAGTAATTTAAAATGCAGAATGTAATACGAAATGCGAGTAGAAGTGCAAATTAGATCAGCGTTCCCGCCTTCTAGTACGTCGAGAGTTGCTCGGTACGTCGCCAGAGGGAGCTAGTGTTACGGGTCCCATCACTAGTTATACACTAATGTTACATTAACTTAAAAGAATCTAGCTATCATTAGCTGATATAATCAATCGATATAAACAAAAGTAATTGTATTGTAAAATAAGAATTTTGGTATTTTTCTAAAATGAACTTTTGGGTCAAAGAAAGCTTCAAATGGCGTACAATAATCTGGAACTAGTAAAGTAATTATTATATTATTTTTAAAGTCATTAGTAGGTTATTTGATTTTGAATAGTTTTGAACAGAATTGCCTTGAGTGTCTTTTTTATTTTTTACCGAAAAGGAAAGGAAATAAATTCCCTCAACTGGGGACTTCAATTATAGCATAATGGTGTTTGTAACACTATAAATAAACTGAACTCTAAACTGCTCTGTTACCTTCTACTAGAGGCTTTAAGGATGTAAATAGAAATATTAATATACTTCTTAAACAAATAAACTCTATACCATGTCAGAGAAATGAATTTAATATAAGGTTGCGTCGAACGATGGGTTCCATGTAAGCAATGTTTATATTTTTATTTCTGAAGCAACGTTGAACATATTATTACATATTGCGGTAGAGAAATATTAATACGAACAGGGGAAGTGAAATATAAACATACGTTGATATGCTGTTGCGCTGTCGGAGCGCTGGCAGGCACTAATGAACTTTCCACTTGAAATATTAAAAATATAAACGGAACGTATGGACGCTGATTGTTGTTCAGTCATTTGATACATGTACAGATAACTGTAGTGCGACATACTTTTCTGGCCTGAGAATCGTGGTCAATTCTTTCACATTTAAAACATACTTAGACATCAAATATAACACAATAACATTCGACATGACAACTCCTATAAGAATCTTGTATTTGCCTATTTTAGTTTTCCCAAAGTATTATCAATTTTAAGTCTTAATTACACAAAGTTAGGTTCTAAAATAAAACGATTAAAGGAAGCTTATTACGTACAATGTCTGGAATATTCGAGCAGAGTTTGTAGAATCGCATTTGGCTTCTGATGTAGGCTTCCTAACGACCGCGTTAACTCTAATGAACGAACTTTACTTCCTACGACACCCTTAAATTCCATTACATTCCTTCTCATTTCTGTCGCCCGAGCTCTTACACTTTTTCATTAATATTATTACACTTAAAAACCTTTCTTTGAATGCTTTTTAACATCATACGCAAGGTCGAACAACCGTAGCTCTACATAACTTTTGTAATTGTTCATTTGAGTTCAAAACTTTTTTGCACCACTGAACAATCTTTGATTATTGTAATAATTTTATAATATGGATAAATCAAGTAGTAACAAACAAAAAGGAAACAATTAAAAACTGGATCTTTGTTGTCAGTAAAAAGTAATTTTAGCAGCACGCAATGAAGTATTCATCTATCAGCACTAAACTGCGTAGAATCCTGAAAGTAAACTATCGCGAAACAGTTAAAATGATAAATGCTATCCGGCTCTCCAAGTCAAATATGAATTCGGAATTTTTTCGTAATTTATGGCCGCTATTGTCAAAAGTATTCGATAGAGAGAAAAATACAGTTTGTGATTTCTCCTTTTGCTGATTTATGTTTACTGGATTTATTGAAATTAAAAAATACAAAAACCTCGCGATTTTTCAACCACGTTTGTTAACGACAGTACTTAATTGCCATACTTTTTCTACTGCAATGCGCCTGAATGCAACACTATTCTCCGAATGAATTAATTTCAAAACATTTAACTGAATATTATCCTAAAATACGACGATGCAATCAGGAAACGATTTATTACAATCGCTTCAGGTACTTGCAACTGAATATTGAAAACAAATATTCATATTTGCTTTGCATTGTTACACGTCAAATAAATTAGCAACAGGGTGGGCGCGTAATGAGACGCGCAACGCCGCAGCCGCAAATTGCACGCCGCTACATCACACAATGTTACATTTAGATTTCAGATTGGATCTATTGTTTGATGCGGAAATGTTATGTACTAAATATAATTGCATGCTATAAATCCTATTTGCATAGTTTCAATTTGCCTTATTTATTGTTTTGACCTCAGTTACTGAAATTACACCTTCTTTTGATAGATTGATCTAGTGGTGCGTCCTTAGATCTGACCGCCGCCATTAATGATGGCTACCGCAACAAGATGGCCGCCGTTAATGATGACTGTCGGTACAAGATGGCCGCCGCTAATGATGGCCGCCGTTAATGATGGCTATCGCTACCAAATGGCCGCCATTAATGATGGCTACCGCAACAAGATGGCCGCCGTTAATGATGACTGTCGGTACAAGATGGCCGCCGCTAATGATGACTAACGCTACAAGATGGCCGCCGCAAAAAGATGGCCGATTCTTTTCGATAAATTCTTCTAATTTATTTTTCACCAATGTACAGTACTTTTATATTGAAGTTTCAATAACGGTAGAGAAGTTTATCTGGAAAGTATTACCATGACAAACATGAAGTACTGCATAATAACCTCCTAACTGGAAGGAGTATCTCAGCGCAGGACTGCGGTGTTAATGAACTCATACATAATGTATGAACTATTTTCAATTAACATTTTCGTAGGTGTCGTCTGGAGAGCTTTGTCGCAGATTAAATTCATGAATCTTTTATGTTAAATACATTATAGCTTAGATTACTGCTACTCTACATATTTGCAATTTTGTAATATAAAGAGAAATCGGAACACCAAATAACAGTCAAATAAAGTTAACAATCTTGTCTTATTGAACGAGAGAATGAGTAAAATAAATTGTAGATAAATAAGAAAGGCAGAACGTCATACGTTTTTCTGTGAATTTAAGGCTTGAATAAGTACAGATAACTTGCTATTCATAACAAAAATAAGAAAATCTAAAAAGAATCTACTCGTAGAATAAAGGAAGTTCAAAATTGTCTGTTATCGACTTACGTGCCCATTAGATCCAAATGGAGTCTTATTTCAAAAGCTGTCACAAACTAAGTTCAAGTTCCGAGCAAGTGGACCACTTTTACAAGTTTTAATTTATGTTATCTTCTATTCCGTTCGTTTGATTGATGTCCGCCGCTCAGTTACACTAATAGTTAAGTGTTTAAAGTTTTACTTTAAGTCATGTGACAAGACGTATTCGACTCTAGTTAAGTCAATAACCTATTTAAGGTTGCTTTCTTCCGTCCACTTTCTTCACAGCTGCATGTTTTATATCGTAATTTTTTTTTCGGTTACTTGAATAATTGTAATATGAATAAATCAAAAATGATTACTGGAAGAGAAACTCTGAAACAAGGATTAACAGAACGCTATTATATTGCTGAGAATACAATTAGTAATTCAATTAAAATGGATCCCAGCGTTTCAAATCAAATTAATATAATTTGATAAGAAGAAGATTATTAAATAGATAAGAATCTTGCTAATCATATGTGTAATTAGCAACTGGAGCTTTACACATGGAACTGCTTTTGTTTGACTTATTGCCGGTTTCCCAGCTACGTTTAACCATTTGATAGTATTTTTAGTTCGATAACTTCATGAAATGCGTTTCCGAACTTCGGAACTTGAGTTGAACGTTGAAATAAAAAAATGAAAAAAGATGTAACTACGAAGGCAACAAGGTTGCTGCAAGAATTACAGCAGGAATTAAAGAAAATAAATCAAAAAAAGAAAAACGTTGAAACGTAGGTCAACCTAACACTGATGAATCACTAACTTCAGAAACCCAGCATTAATATAATGAATCTTAAATAATTATTGGGTGAATATAAGATTCGAATCAGCCAATAGACTACAATTGTTACTTTATTTGCACGCAAACATCACAGAGGTAATCTAATTAAGGTAACAAATAATTACCATTTTATGAATCGTTTCTATATTAAATAGTTTAAATCAAATATCTTTACGGGTGCGATCAAAACCATAACCAATATAGACTAGAAGAGAATATAGATTTGACTAAGCTAACATAAATCCGATTTTGCTAAAAGTAATAATGCATTTTATCAGAATAGAGCTCGGGATATTGCAAGACCCGATGAAGAACAATTTTTAAACTCAGCGAGGGAAATTTTATTATGTGAAAAGTATGCATACGATGTTCTCTAAGCCCTTTTGTTAGAGATTCAGTCTCGGTTTAAATTGTATCTGAATGATGACGTAAGCTGCTCGTTCGCTTATTGCAGGTTTAAAATTGAATTACTGAACTGGATATATCCAAAAGTGTACGATGGCGTTAAACAAAGGTGAGTGTTCATAATTGAGAGGAGAAATGTTTAAATATGATAGAGTTAAAGCAGTCAAAATTTCATAGGAGACTAAGAGGAAAATGTTTTGATATCTCTAAAGGAACATACATCCCGTGGAAGACCACATTTAGATACAAGTTCACATTAAGTGCTAATTTAGGAATCCGTATATATCCAATAAATTTAAATAGTAGAAGAAAAAAGATTAAATACTCGCTACAGTAAAAGATAAATATTATGCTAAAGAGTTATAATTCTTAAATCCTTTCAAGAAGCGACTTTAAACGAGAGACTTTAACGGTTAAGTTTTAAAACGTTTGAAGCGTTTATTGAGCGCTTTACCTTCGACTACAAGAACTTTCTTACAGTTTCGCAATTTTCCTTAAGAACTTTAAGAAACACAATCCGCGTACGATGTGCCGCTGCCGGGGAACTTTATCAATAGCGAGCTTTACTCCTAACCCGCTTTAAGCTACGGTTTAAAGTTATCAACACCATATTTCAAATACATCTTAAGTAATATATTCAATACTAGCTGTTGCTCGCGACTTCTTCCTCGTGAATTTAAAAAAATAATAAATAGGTTATGTTACATACAGATAAATTTGCTTTCTAACGGTGAAAGAATTTTTAAAATCGGCCCAGTAGTTTTTAAGTTAGTATTAAAATACGAATCTTTCCTTTTTATAATATTAGTATAGACTAGCTGTTGCTCGCGACTTCGCCCACGTAATAAACAATAAAAATATAGCCTAGTTTTTGAGTTATTACAGTATATACATAAATAAAAATCTTTCCTCTTTATAATAATAGTATAGATATTCAATTACATTCATTATATGCATCTCTTCAGTCATCAAAGTTAGTTATAACTGTTTGAAAAGCTATACCTTTTACCATCCAAATCGCAGCACGATGATCAAACCGACACGTTTAAATATCGTAATCAAATGTATGTACAGTTGATTTGATTCAACAGCACATAAAATCCGAAAACCGTTGGCCGCCATTTCGCCGGTCATGTTTTATTCCGACATCGTTAACTGAACGGTAAATTGTTTATTGCCGCGTTAACGTCATACTAACAATCAATTTAATTTCTTATGTCTAAATGATCGAGTCATAATTAACATAAAGTAAGTACAAAATAAAGAACATGATTCACTTAATTAATTTCTTTTATAATGCTTAAGAGCGCAGTTAAATTAGTCGATCTCGGGCGTTACAGTGTGCGGAGAGTCCCCGCATACGGGCTAACAACTAATGAAAAAAAATCTTGGTTGCTTAGAAGTCTTTTGCACCACGCAGGCGATCGTTGGTTAATTCGGATGGTATTTTATTAGAAAAAGAAAATAATCTCAAGAGTAATTAAAAGCTGAAAGCAATCTGGAGATATCTAACAAAGAATTTAATAACATGCGATTTATTACGTGCTCAGAAATCTAGCAAAAGCGAATCCACCAGAACACTGACATTAATATAACGTTCTCAAGACCTTTTATATTGAAATATTATCTATATTCAATAGTGTTTTTATATTTAGATTCAGATATTACATTATAGAATATGTTACCCTTTTTCTCAAGGAATTTTCCAGCTACCTTGTATAGTGAGATTGTATTTCGTTGGGGAAATTTCAAATAAAAGGTATCGACGTAACAATGAAATGTAGTTGAGTTGTAGGTGCGGGGGTGCCGGAGGAAGGGAGGGGCGGGGAGGGGGCGACTGTTGGAGAACACTTCGCAATATTTCCTTGAGAATAACAAAACACGTGGGCGATGTGTTTGTTTCAAGTGGTTTTGTTTCTGCTCTCCCTACTTTTATACGAATCACGGCTGCATAGAAATGCTGCATCATGTGGAATTATTAAAACGTTCCTTTTTATCTTTTATTATTTACATTGCCGTATTATCCGTCCCCTTATGTTATGCATGTATTTACATACATAAGCAACGCGTTCTCGTATCTAATGTGAGATTCCACCGACTTGTATTACAATATTATGTAAGATTGTTAAGATTAGAGTATTTAAGACTATTAAAATGTGCATTAATATGAGTCTAAGTTGTAAAGATTTACCAAAAGATCTTGCTTCTAAGTTAAAGTTAGGATTAAGTTTATTTGAAAAGATAAACTCAAGACAGCATTGTTGTTATTTTATTTGAACGTAAATCTTGGAACGGGTTTATCTTTGAGGATAATGTTCTTTGGGAGGCGCGGGATACTAACAGCTATACTGTCAGTTTTAATTATGTTATAGCCTTTTTAAAAACATACTATTATCTATGTTTTATAAGAGAATGTGACATGTTTTATTACATATTTCCGGCAATGAAAACTCAAATTACATAAGTGTCTGATTCAAGTGACGTCTTAAGAAATAAACACAAAGAGGAAATAAGAATTTTCCAAAGAAAAATATCAATCCAATTCAGGATAAAGAAAACATAAATGGTATTAAGAGATACAATTTCGTATGAATTCTATTGATATAAAATTTTATTGCTGTTTATTAATTTTATATACAGATGCTACGTTGATTTTATTTCTTGACGCACGAGATTTAAAGGAATTTATGCTTGGGAATACTCGAAATTGTGTTTATATTGTCAGTAACTAACTTAATGATTATACATAATAGAAAGTACTAAATCAGGGTATACATTCGGGTTAATGACCGTACAGCGTCGTGGCTATAAGCTTACAGGCTTGTAAGCGCAGCGGCTGTGTCCGCCGTAATCCTACAAGACAAACTGCTGGACCTAAGCCTAGTATGCTTACACCTTTTATTTTAACACATGCTATTTAAACTTAAAATAACGTAACACTTTACGATAAAAAAAAAAATATACTACTAGAGGACAAACGTACAAGTAGCCTTCTGAAATCAGCGAAATAGCTAAGAAACCGCTACCCATAGATATCCGCAACTCCTGATGCCTTGCTCACTGTTAGATCCTCTGCCCATTCCCATCCTTTCCTTGCAAGGAAGGGATAGGGTGGTAAGGAGACTAAAATTAGGCCTCTAGCATGCACACTTATCAGACGAAACCTGAGTTTGCTTCTAGTTAACGGGTGTCTTTTGTCGATCACCGTTAAAACTATTATAATACATTGAAGAGAAAAACAAGAAAAAAAAAAATTATATTTTTTAAATCTTATAGGCTCGCGACTATCTCAGAGTATACCTATACCGTTATTCAGTCTATCAATATGAAAATATTTTCTAGTATGTAGACGCAAACCACATCATTAAGATGAAAATCAGCCGACTTTCAATTTCCTCCTCCGGCGCTCGACGGCTTTTCATTTTCACCTGCAATATTTGCACAGTTTACGACTATATTTAGGTCAAATATCCGACCTACTTATAATCATACAATCCACAATAATATCGCTACAGCTATCGCTAATCCATCTTATACCGAATTTAATATTGTGTTGGCCGTCACATCCCGAGCAGAAGAATTTCCATTTTAAATACACGTCCCGTGTTTGAGCACTTTTTAAATTTTTTATGACACAGAGCAACAAAATAGTGATAAACTGGAAATATTCCTTAATTTCATTTCAGATTAATCGTATCGGAACGTGTTTTTGTTTAAAATCAATCAACACATTAACAGCTTCATAGTTTACTTTAATCACTAAAAATCGTAGTGGCATTGAACGTCTTAAGTCCGTATCCGTTCTTTATGTATGTACATTTTTGGTAAACTTGCATTTGCATTCTGTCGACAAGGAGGGCGACAAATGTTATTGTTAATTCAATATGTCACGCAACACGTGTTTGTTCTCCGCATTATTCCGCCGCGAAAATACACCAGTTTGTTTTGTTCTCACGAAAAGAATTTATTAAGTTTATCTCGTTACGTGCGATGCTTCAACAATTCTTTAAAAAAAGGGAAATGTAGAAAGTTAAATGTTTTCTAGAGAGTAAAAAGTCACAATCAACTGTTAAACGTAGAATATTCTTAGAAAAGGGAAAATGTTCATGGGAAAATGAGAGGATAGTTCTATAGAATAGGAAGTAAGCCAGTACACTTATATAGTAAAAGCTTATGTTATAATAACGCGAGTTTGTTCAGTACAATACACTCGTTGCGCTACAGATTAAGTCGGCTGCTGCAGAGATTAGTGTAATAAGATAGGATAACGAGAAGAACGGCATCGATCCGCGCTCGCAGCCCGCAGCGATATAGATACTAGCAATGTCCTTAATAGACATGGACTTATCTAAATGACCTGCAGATCAACGGCTCGGATGTGAAACAGATCAATGAACTTTGTACTGCGGTGAGCTGCGAGTTGCAAGTCACCGGCTAGCTTGCGGCTTGTTGTCTTACATAATCGTTGTATTACGTTGAGGTGTGAGCTACCGGTTTTGTTGTTGAGCCACAGCTCAATGGTTCAATTCTGTGAGCTGAACTGTTGAGCCCGTGAAGAGTTTTACATACGTGTAATTCATAACATTATACCTTCCGTATCGAAAGGTACGTAAGTTTCCTTAATAGGTGTCGCGTGTAATTACTACATTTTGCAGGGATTACTCTATTTGTCAGCACAACTCTATACGTGTTTCCTTCACCTCACACGGAATCCATCTCATAAACTTATTAATAGGAATTAAAATACTCGTAATTGCAACCATTGATTAGCTTCAGTAGGCCGAATTAAATAGACAGGATTGTCGCGTGCACGCCGCAAATCACACGCTGAGCACGGCTTCCCCTTTAATCCCGCACCGCTCCACGCGCCACTTCGAATACAGTCGCTCTGCTCTAACCACTCATTGTAATTAGTGCTTTTACCCTCACAATTACGACACTGTGACTAATTTCAGACACGTCAAAGACGAGGAGGTAATTCGATCAATGCTTCGTTTTTTTTTGGATCACCGAAAATGATTTAAATACATTTTTGTACTAGAATGTCTAGTTCAAATTATATCAAAACAACTGACTGCAGATTAGAGCGACAACAGTATGTTTTATTACAAATGTTTCGGCAGTGGAAACGCATAGTAACACATGCCCAATAACATGACACGTACGCGTTACTGCGGCACATTCGCTTGTGTAATTATACGTCGGTCGCTTCACGCACGATTGCGTTATAGACGGACACCGCATTGGCGTGTTAACACGAACACGTGGACATTACACATAAATACTATTATTTACTAATAAACTTTAAGCTACAAAATTGCATTATAACGTGAGTTTTTATGACGATTAACTTCAATGAAAATGATGAGTTAAATGACCTTTAAATCATAAGTTCTTGTTGATATTGACTTGCGGGCGCGATCGCGGGCTCGTGTTCATATTAGCTGCCAGGCGTTTGTACTATCGACTGGGTAAAATCGGTTAATCTCACTCTACATCGCAATTAAATCGCTAGCTCCGACGCTAGTTAGATGTGAACACTTCCAAACAACTACATATTCTTGAAATTGTCACCCGCGCCTTTGCGTTCTTGTCCACTCTTCATGTAAATGATTGAAATTTTGCGACCGCGCCCATGAGTTTATATGAACATCTCTTTATTAGACGTAAATGTTACAAGACTTCATTTTTTGCGATCGAATTAACCTGAATATTAGATGCGAGATAAAATTAAGTACATCATTTTAAGTCCCGGAGTTAGCTTATCTACACGATTATTCAGTCATGATATAGATACGAAGGGATTTATGCAAAGTAAAATGTGATACTTTAACGAAAATATTCAAGTGTGGAAATAAAAATTTCTTTAAAGTAACAAGTAAGTTATGATGTATGTTATGCTACAAACCGCAGAATCTTTTTATAAAGCGCGAAAGTCGCAATTCCAAGTGTAAATTACATTTCAAGTCCCCGTCGTCGCGTCGTGAGCCACATCCATAATAAAAGCTGTACATCCGTCCCGTGCCTTCTCGAGGCGTTGCTAACAAACATGCCTCCTCGAGGCGAAGGCAACAGCGAACATACGTGAACCAAACTCATATGCAGTATTTTATACAGTTTTGTTTTATATGTAAGATAGTGATATTATAAAAAGGAAAGATTTTTATTTTTGTATGTATTAAAATTACTCAAAAACTACTGGACTGATTTAAAAATTTTAAACCCCATTAAAATGCTACATTATCAGTTAGTAACAATTTTTTTACTAATTTTTAATTTCACGCGGACGAAGTCGCGAGCAACAGCTATGTTAGAAAATTATGCAAAGGTATTTTTATCAGAGGAAGGAGAAGCAAGCAATGATCTCGGTAATAATTGAAGAATACGTACGTGCAGATGTAGGAATGTATAAGAAGGTAGGGAAGTGTCAAAAAGCTTTCATTACGCGAACACGTTTGATTCTTAACGTCCTTAGTTACCTTTTCACGTCTACGTTCAATTCGTGTACAACGTTTTTTCCCAATTATTGGATTCGAAATTGTCAAATCAGCTACGAAGTAAGAGCGGGCGCACACGTTTGACTAAACAATTCCACAAATGTGCGATTGTCGATTGTTTCGTAGCCAATTAAACTGTTTAGTTGCACAACTAAAAAGCGCACGCTCTAAATGTTATTTATACTTTCTAAAATTGCAATTGGAGTCCAACAAAAATATCAACTAGTTTCATATTAAGGTCTATCATAACTCAAGTTGTATGGACTACTATTGAGCTAGAATAAATGCGGGTATTCATATAAATATGGGTTAAGTAGGGACATTCAAAATGATCGATATCTCGCTATAAACACGAACAATAGTTCCGCAGCCTGTATTTCTTGCGGAGGCTGTGCGAGGCTTTGTCCGGCCGCCCCCCGCGCTCCCCGCGCACCCCGCACCCCAGCTCGGCTTAGTTTCTTGTTAGTTCGCTAACAAAGTACTCGGATACCCCAAAATGTTGAACCTTCATAAACTTCTCAAGAGCATTATGTTAGTTAAATTTAGTTTAAATTATTCCATCATACACAGTGCTAATATTCAACAAAACTGTCATATTATAAGTTTTAGCAATATTTTTTTTTTCTTACAATGTAACATAAGGTGTTTTTATATCATATTTCTCAGTCCATTTATTTTATAAAAATACGTACAAACCTTAAGCCTTAATTCAATTACGGGACCAACACGGTCGCTAAATAAATATACTCTCGTTGTTGAGTGAAGCGTGGGGGGTGCGGGGAAGGGGGGGAGGGGGAGGGGGAGAAGAAATCTTTTTAAGTGCACTCACGGCCAATGCTGAGGCTTGCTTAATAGTTTTATACAGAAACTGCTCGTAAGATTTCGCGAAAGAAATAAAAGATTAAGAGAAACATGTTACAAAAATACCCATAATACAGAGCTTTGAACTTAGGCTTTTATCTAATGTTTGTTTAGTAAAGTATGGATAACAAACCAGAAAGAATGATCAGGAATCAATAGGATAATGTATGTATGTCGTCAGCTATACACGTGTCCACTATAGGAGCTCATAGTCCACTCTAAGTTAGGGTGACTAGGTCTCAATAAACCACGCTAGCTCAATGCATGTTTATATCTACGTACATCATAACTTTAATTAACCTGTTTATTTTATGACCTCTTAAACTAACGTATAATTTATTTCAAGAAATTTAAACTTCTTAATGAAAATAAAGCGAGTGTAGCACAAAAACTACGCTTGCATAAGCGAAAAATTTATAAAAGACTTTTCAAGATGCACTGCTTCTGCTTCCGAGCTGTTTTTGCGTTCTAAAGCGTTTAGTTGGCGTTTCAGTTTTATATCCAACAAGTTTTTCTCGCTTTGGGAACGGGATTGCTTCACTGAGTACCATTATGCACTTTATCCGGAAAGATTATTTGGAATAAAACGAAAATATTTCATAACAACTTTCGCCCGCGACTCCGTCGGCGTGGAAGTAAAAAAAACTAAAGTGAATAGCCTATGTGTTCTTCCATACTATCTTCTACATCCGTACCAAATTTCATCGAAATCCGCTCAGTCTTTTAGGCTACAAACTCTAACAAACATCCATCCAGCCATTTAAACTTTCGCATTTATAATATTAGTAAGAAGTGAGATATTAGCAAGATTAGTTATAAAACATAGAAATAATAGTTCTTAATTATTCAATGAACAAATATTGTAACAAAAATGACTAAATGATTTTCATTAAATATACAAAAGAATTAAAAATGATTTTATTTTAAAACACATTCCAATAATTTATAACAAAAACAGCAACAAAAATTTATTTTTAAATGTTTCTTCATTTTAAAATACAAAAATCTTTTCCATTTTATTGATTAGCTCAAAAAAGATATTTCATTTTAAAAATCGAATGTTCATTTTTAAATGCTAATAAAAACATTTTTATTTAAAATTCTATTTCTTTTTCACTTAAAAATATTTCTTAAACAAAAATTAAACAATTGTTCATTCATTTGATATTTTAACATGAAATAAATATTTAAGTTTGTAGGCTTATTACCCGTTATCACAATATGGACATACCAAATTTTTGTGAACATAATAAAAAAAACATTTTGCACGCTTTGTTCACTACAAGTAATTGCTGTCTGGAAGTGTATACCTAGTAAAAAAAATTAAACAAACCTCTTGGAATTAAATAAAAAAATAAGTAACTAAGTAAACTTTCGCACTTGTTATAGTGCGATAAAATAAATTCAACGCCCTTGAAACCAAAATCTATCTATAACATAATTTTTACTTTTACCTCGTGGTATGACTTTTCGTTGGTTTAAACCACGAGATAACTATAAAATATAATTAATTGAAAAACCATGTCCATAATTTTTAAATGAAAAAACCTAATCTGGCAATTTGCCAGCTACTTCTATTACAATTTACAATTGATGCAACTGGAATACTAATAAATAAATAATGACTAGTTCTGTTCCCGCGCGGCTTCCTCCGCATCAAATTACATAACTGCGTACAAACGCAATATTTATGACAAAATCTGCTAATCACTAAACTGGAACTATGCACAATACTTTCCCCCGTAGTATCTATTATTTATTTCTTCCACTTGTATGGATCTAAGTGTGCATATAATTGTATTGTAATACAAAATTATTGTTAGTTTTTTGATTTGATTTCGACAAAAATCTTGAAAATAAAGCAAATATTACTATTTAAAACAATTTGG
Organism: Papilio protenor; assembly: GCA_029286645.1. Taxonomy (NCBI): domain Eukaryota; kingdom Metazoa; phylum Arthropoda; class Insecta; order Lepidoptera; family Papilionidae; genus Papilio; species Papilio protenor. Next base: position 139,101 of record JAGSMZ010000068.1, on the reverse strand, counting down.
CAATAGAAATAAGTGTATCAAAGTTATAACAGATAGCTGTTGCTCGCGACATCGCACGCGTGAAATCATACTAATATTATAAATGCGAAAGTTTGAATGTTCGATGAAATTTGGCATAGATGTAGAGGATAGTCTGGAAAAACATATTGGCTACTCACTTTTGTTTTTTCAATTGCATGCGGACGGAGTAGCGGGCGAAAACTAGTTAATAAATAATACAAAATATAGCCGATGTTACTCAAAGATAAATTACCTTATAAACGATGGAATAATTTTTAAAATCGGCCGAGTAGTTTTTGATTTCAATACATACAAAAATACAAATCTTTCCTCTATATAATATTAGTATAGATGAGGGAGTAGGTGGATCGAACGACATTGTGATTTAAATAATTTTATTGATTTTGCAAAATTCAGTATGGGAACAGAGGAGTTTTCGCTTTGTTATATTAGATTTGACTTATAAAACATATTTCATTAATAATGAACCCACATCTATGTCCCTTCTTTGTCTATTATTTGCTTAGTCTTAGTTAAACAAGAGCGAGTTACACAATGAAGTCATTAGTTGTAAGTACGTGAGCAGCCTCCAGGGCCGCACTCAGGGCCGCACTCAGGGCCGCGCACTACGCAATATCCCGACCAATGACGACTGAGGGAGCGATGTATTTGTCTTAACATCCTTTATTTCTAACCTATAAATGTTAATTGAAGTATACAAAATAATACAAATACATTACATTCTTTTCAATACGAAAATAATAATAAAATTAATTTACAAAAGGTGTAGTGAACTTATAAAATATAACAAACACTACGTGTGTGTTATTTTTGTATAAAACATAATAAGCTTAATTTAAAATTCAAATGGTAGTGGATATTATGCGGGCGGAAGCCGGCGCATATTTACATGCTAAATACAACCAATTTCAAAGTGGCCGGACTGAGCGTAATTCGAGGCCGGTGTATTTTACCTCAGAACTTTGTTTATGCTTCTGAAATTTCCTGAACAAAATAACATAATAAGCGCCCTGGCCTTTCTGACCGACGAACTTTATAGTGCGGCGAAAGGGTTATTGATTATCAGTTCTCTGCTTGTGTACTTTACACACGTGGTTTACACGTTTACAAACACAGTTGGTATATTTATTAACTAGCAATAGTGTAGGTTTAACGTATTTAAATAGTTTTCTTTATTGTTCACGAACGACTCCTTTATCTGGTCACCTCTAAATCCTTTCTTTCCGAATATAGTCAACCAACTCTAAACCTTATAACCATCAAACATTAAGAGCGAGCGCACAATATTGTCTAAAAGCATAACTTGTGCGTTTGTCGATTGTTTCGCAGCATTTAGCATTTAGTTGTGCAACTGTTTAGTTGTACTGTGATTATTTATGCTTTTCCTGTAATTCTTATAACATTAATCTTGCATTGGTAATACAATACACGTCAAGGTTTTTATAAACTTGCCACGTACCGAGTGGTGCGCTTATCCTGAGGGAATTAAGACAGGAGAGCGGACGATGGAGCTCCTACTACAGCGTGGGCCATACAATTCACCTCAACACGAAACCGTCGTTGTTGTACGTCAACATTACTTTCTTTATTTCAACTTTGTACATAAGCCGAGATTTTATTATAGTCAAATTATTTTTTTCTTATATCTTGTAGTAAAAGTTATGTATTGGTACATTTAAATAGTAAGAATATCATGAAAAATATCTTGAGTCTAAATCTACGAACTTTATAAACAGATCGAGATTGAAATTTGTATCTTAAAGATAGATAATATCTTATAAACAGTGTTTGTAGAGCATAAGAAACATTTTCTATCGCCTGTTTCGTGGCCCGACTCTCGCTACACGCGGATAACTACTTTTGTAATTATATTAACTTGTGCGAGAACCAGAAAATACCTCCTAACTTTTTCTCTACTCAAATATCTTAATGGAATAATACTTCAACTAACCTTATTGCAGTTTCTATTTGTTGTTATATTTATATTTTACTTGGAAGAACATTCGTCATACGGAATTCTGCTGACGGTTCGACAGTTTACAATTTTAAGGCGTACACCTTCGACACCACAATTGATATGCGATTGTCGATTGTTTCTTAGCCAATTCAACTGTTTAGTTGCACAACTAAAAATCGAGTAGTGTGCGCTCCATATAAGATCATAGCAATCAAAGCGAGACTAAACAGTTGTGCGATTTTAGTCAAAAGTGTGCGCGCTTTAAATCTTGCCACAATATATGTGCAGGATAAGCTTGAGAAATAACCAATTGATAAGGATGAATGTATGTTGGCATTGTAATAATATTAGTTATTACTAGCTAGTTAGTTTATTACTAGCTTGCTCCTGGCGTCCGCGTGGAAATAAAAAAAACAAAAACGGGTAGCCTATGTGTTCTTCCAGAATCTTCAATTTTCGAAATCCGTTCAGCCATTTAGGCTACAAACTCTAACAAACATCCATCCACATAAACTTTCGCATTTATAATATTAGTATGAAGTATGATATTATTCCCCGCGAAGCTATGAACATCAGGTAGGTCGGCGAAGTTACTTCTATTTTCCTTTGGCTTATTTTGCTCGGAATAAAATTTATTCAAGCTGTCAGTTCCAGGGATTGGAATGAAATTAGCAAATGTCCGGAGAAATGGAAATGGCAGAGTTATCTAATTTCCTTCGAGATTCAATTGGGTCTATGTTCGGTGTACGTTTGAACTTGCCAGCGACGAAATGTCGACCCAAGAAATGTTTCAAATAATCAAATGACCCGAGTTATTGATTTTGCGTTTACCTGTTTTTAGATAATAGTAATCACTTTGTTTTACTAATGTAACACTTATATTTGTTAGTATATTGTTGAAATTAAATGTTTTCATTTTAGTCTATCCCTGCACGTGCTAATGTACCTTTTGCAACACCGTTGTTGTTGTTTTTTTCTTGTTTTGTGTTACGTAGCGACGTGTGTACTTTCTCTCTGTTGGCAATAAATATTTTCTTTCTTCTTTCATAAACGTATTTAGGCTATAGTAACTCTATTTACTAAATGTTTAATAATTCATTTACGGCTGAACACTGAAACGAAATTTTAATGTAATAGCGTCTTCTCAGACAACGTTTAAACTCCAAATTCCAGAACAATTTTGTACCGTCAGATACGAAGCGTTTAAGATTCATTTCAGGATTCGGCTGTTAGTTGAATAACAAGCTAATTATTAAAGCAATTTCCACTATTTTTTTTATTTTTCAATTGATATAAGCATCATTACCTTGCATATTTAGTTCAATTGATATTAAAGAGATGCAAATATATGCGAGGTACGAACATAAAGTTCACTGAATGCATCACTAGCGACGCCACGCGGCGCGTTCTGTCACCAACTTTAATTGCTCGCGAATTTAACTAAGGCAGGTGTCTGCTCGCATTTAAATGCCGCAAACTTAATTAATACGACTAGAGGATTTATACAAAAGATGTCATTCTTCGGAATGCCTATTATCATACAAAACGTTTTTCTCCTTTAAAACAAAATCTCTTAATTAATTTAATAAAGACTACATTTATAATTTTAATAATTCTTGTAGATTATTGCGACAATAAAAAAATATTGCTAGTAAATTAAATAAACACATAATCTTCACAAACCGTATATTGCTTGAGAAGAAAGTTATTGTAGCGAATACGAGAATCCGAATAATTGAATTTAGTGGAGCTAAAGTGGATTTGTTGAGGTCACACATTTATTGGAAGCCCGCGACGTGACCGCTCCCTGGCGTCAGAATGAGATACTAAATTAATTCTACCTTATGTTTCTCATAGCATATTTCTTTCACATATAAATAGTAAATTATTTTAACTAAAACAGCAAACAGTGAACACATTTATATGAAGAATAGCTTGTTTCAATAACAAGGCAATGTACAGTCAGCTACATAAGTAAACATAAAGCTTTAGGAATTGGATTACGCCTTCAGTTTCAAATATATGCATCAACTTATATCTCCGTATGCTTCTATAATATACAGTGTTGATAAATACGTGCATGCATATTTAGAAATTGATGGTATGTGTGTAATTTTTTGTAAATGACTACATATTTTTGCAACTGACTGTACATATCTGTTGTAGAGAGGCCGAGTAGTTCACATCTACGAAGGTAACCTAATAAGACCTTGCGTGGCCTCTCCAAGTTTCGGCTTAGTTTCTTGTAAGTTGATTTTCTCAGTACCTTTGTACTTATCCTGTACAACCTCTAATACGCTTTACTTAGAACATAATGTTTTTGAAACATTCCCCAGTACTTCATCTTACATGCTTCTAAATAAAATTATTTAAAACAGACTAAACGAACACCGATCAGCAAAGCAAGTAGGAAATAACAAGAAATGTTAATGCAAATCTTTTTATACGGTTTTTTAAATTTTTTTACCTGAGATTTAATAAAACAAAAACACGACAATCATAAAAGATAAATTGTTTTGCAATTGAAATAACTTTAATGCACCGACAGATGGCAGCACTGACTGTCGCCTCGTCGGCAAACATTTCACGACGCTTTTACGGCTTTATTTTACTGTGAATAACACTTTCATTATTTTGAGATATAAAAGTGAACAGTTTTCATTCAAATTTACATTCTTCTCAGATTTGATGGGCTTTGTCTTGCTAGTTTTTTTTTAACATGTAGTTTTATGTTCGACTTGATGTCGCCTCCGTCCGCGCGTAAAAAAAATATTGAGTAGTCTATGTGTTTTTGTAGATTACCAAATTTCCTAAAGATCCATACAGCTGTTCGATCCAAACATTCGTGTTTATAATACTAGTAGGAAAGGAAGGTTATTTACTCTTTTGACAATAGATAAGGTTTTTGACCTCGCATTGGCTTAATATAAAACCGATGTTAAATCAAGTAAGATAATGTTAAGACTAGATTTACAAATTTCGATATAAAATACTTTGTAAACAGAATAATTTAAGGAAAGCCGCGGAACATGAAAACCGGCAACATGAAGTGTTGCGCTCAAATTATTGTCATAAAACTTTTGGCGACGAAATTGCTCAAGACAAGGATTATTCAGGGAAATTTAAACAGAAAACTTTTATCCGAGCTCAAGTTTATCGTTTTGTAATAAAACTCGTTCAGTTATAAGTTTTACTTGTTGTTTTTGGTTTGTTTTGTTAATTTATGGCGTGTAACAATAAACAACTTTACCAATTTCGTTTTAAGTGGTTTTACAACGACGATAACTAATTTAAATGAAAAATCTTATTAAAACAAAAGTTTTAATAAATATTTAGATCTACAACTAAAACCTATAGTTCTATTATTTAAGTTAATAAAGGAAGTTAATTAAAAAAAGGTGTAAATCGCAAAATTATGTCTTACAATAACCTACATAGGAGCAATCGATTTATGGAACAATTCTTGTGCTATTTATCTTCTAATTTCTGAGAGAAGGTATTAAATACAAAAGGGGACGTTAATAACTAATCTGTCCTTAATTAATAACAATCATAAGAATAAAGAAACACATTCTGTGTTCGTGATACCCGCTTCACGTCACGCAAACTGTTGTACTCACAACGGACTCTACGAGTTGCTTAGAACAATACGCCTCATTCTGCTCTCACCTCACGCAACTCTCGGAGCAGTGTCCACTTGAGGACGTTAATTTCCTACCCATTGGGTGAAATATTATTTGACACTAATTAAATTATAGTACGACAGTAAGAGAGTTGCAACAGCTGTTAGTTCTGTCACAAAATATGTACAACCTATTTAGGCACAGAAAATAATTCAATGACAGATAGATTACGAAGAAGATCTCGTGACGCTGTTTTTGTCAGTTATAGAGGGCGCTGGTGTGCTCAAATAACACTGTCAATCATAGGTCAAACACCCTGTAGTAATAACATCACATTGTAATGCTTTATGTAACTATGTGAGGATTTTTTTTAGATAGATTTTGTGAATTTACCTAATTCATCAGTCGTCAAAAGTATTAATAAAATTGCTGATGATGAAGCATTTTGTATAAAGACACTTCTAAAAGTATAATCGCTGAGTCAAACTTTCACAAATATTCTTGAACAGAGGGATGAATGGGAACGCCAATCAAGCAATAATCCTAAGTCAATAGGAATTTGAATTCCCTTTTCCTCAGAAGTTCTCCAAAGTCCATCGACAAATTGTTATTATGTCGGCTTTGGAATTATTAGCACGCTCTTTGGATACAATTTTATCTTCCTTATAGAATGATGATAAAGCTTAGTTTTTCCATTATAATTATTGTAATTAAACGCTTTAAATATGCACTTTATTATTTACTAGCTTTCGCCCGCGACCCCGTCCGCGTGGAATTAAAAAAAACAAAAGTGAGTAGCCTATGTGTTCTTCCAGATTATCCACTACATCTTTACCAAATTTCATCTAAATCCGTTCAGCCGTTTAGGCTACAAACTCTAACAAACTTCCATCCATCTAAACTTTCGCATTTATAATATTAGTATGATCTAAATTGCATTTCGAAAATTGTTTGTTTAATGTTTTAATAAACACAATTTCTTATAAATCTGTGCTGTCTGCTAGAGTCACGATACAAAAGAGTTAACGTATGTTTAAGGGTAAGGCTATAGTAGTTTTAAACGTGTTACATTTTGTATAAGAAAAAATCATACATAATCATGAGAAGTATAGAATTAAAGCAATATAATTAAGTAAAACGTTTGCATACGTTAAATATTTATTACCGTAAGCTGAGAGATAATTGTTATGGAATGTATTTTGGTAAATGTACAAAGGATTTACTGAGGCTATGTTTAATCAACAGTGTAATTGCTGTGTTCGATTTTCACTGCAAATTCTGCACACGTAATGTACACGTATGCACGTGATTCATATTTACACACGACATTTGAAATATGTAACGTTATTTTCCTACTAAGTAATATGTGAATCTGTGCCAAATACTGAAACGAAATTTAATACTTCGCTTCATAAGCGATCACAATCTGATAGACGCCAAAATTGGAAAGAAATTTGAAGTTTAAAAGCGGACGCACACTTTTGACTAAACTATTGCACAATTGTTGTGCGATTGTCGATTATTTCGAAAAATCGAATAGTGTGCATATCCATATAAGCTCAAAGCAATCAAAGCGCGACTAAACAGTTGTGCGATAGTTTATTCAAGGGAGTGCGTGCTCTAAGCAGGGCTTTATCATTTAAGAAGTTACATATTTAAATGGCGTTTCAATATTCGGCCGTTAGACTGTATTGTGTATTGATTTTTTTCCTTTTACATTCATTACTTATTAGAATAATTTGTAGTTTATTTACATTAGCTTTATATCTCGAAATTGACCTGCCAATGTAATTAAAAAGTCAACCTAGGTCATGACACGGAGTCTGGTCTTGATAGCAAGTCTGCTCAAAGATTCTGTCATTTAATTTATCCAGTTTTTATTTTTCGGTCCCGTCTAGAACTTAATTAGCTTCGTAAAAGCAATACCTTTTGATATCTTTATATAATTACGGTGATCTCTAAAGAAATTGGGATTACGTTTAGAAAAAAAACATGCCAAGATAATGTACTATGAATTAAATTGTAAAGCATTTATTTTGCAAAAGAACACTATTCTATCTAATTAAATATTTTTTTAATGTACGCTAAAATACTTCCTACTATGTATTAATTACAGTTCTTTATTAAATTACTAAACAGAAATCCTATGAAATAAGAAACGCCACCTTATCTCATCTGGATAAACCGTCCATTATGTTTTGTAAATAATAGGTTAATTTAAAATTCAAATATGAGTGAATATTCCAGGAGGCGGAAGGTTCTGCATATTTACATGCTAATGCTACCAATTTCAAAGTTACCGGACACGAGCGCTGGTAATAGGACTGCGGTATATTTTGCCTGAACTTTGCACAATACGTGAATTTACAAAAAGAAAACAAGCAAAATATAGCTATCGCACACGACTTCTTCCAAGTGTTATTGATAATTCAGATTTAGTGTGCGTTACTCTAAAGTTGTATCAAGAGCACTCCAAACCGACTTAAACGTATGCATAGACAAGCTTTACCTGCAACTCCGTTCGAAAAAAAAAATCAAAATTAAGCAGCCTATGTTTACATCTATGCTAAATTTCATCGAGATCCGTTCAGCAGCTTAGGCTACCAACTCTCGCAAAAATCCATCTAAACTTTCGCATTTTTATAAATGCAAGACCGCGACAAATGGAGGTTTGTGGTCTTTGTTTACTCCTCTAGATTACGGGCGTAAGTTATGTTTAAAAGATAGCTTGTCAAATTAACATTTAGTTTAATATTAATTGAAGTGTCATAAAAGGTTTAAAGTACAGTCGAAATCCCAGACAGTTTACCATCGTCTACAATAATGATAGCTCTGTGAGCGAGCCTGAGGTAACGTCGTAATTTTATTCATAGTCTACAGCTCAGGTGAGCGTTTCGAAAATACCTTCGATATTACTGTGAGTTACGAGGTTTTTGCACCGACACTGTTTTATAAGTCTGCTATTTCATATTTTATAACCCTACTTTGTAATATGCAGGAATGTGAATAGTTAGAGCGGACGCACACCTTTGACTAAACTATCGCACAACTGATGTGCGACTGTAGATTGTCGATTGTTTCGCAGCCTGTTTAGTTGCACAACTAAAATCGAGTAATGTGCGCACCTCCATATAAGCTCATAGGAATCAAAGCGAGACTAAAAAGTTGAGCGATAGTTTAAATTAACTGAAGATTTTAATAGTCTGTTTCCTACACTACTTAAGCTAGAACCACGCCAGGCTTCTCGTGATCCCAAGGGGTATTAACTGCAGTTTGTAAATAATTGTTCTGGATGATTAGTTGATTTCCAAACTGACTAACATTGATTTCTAGTTGCAAGTATAATTAAGTGTTTTAATATGTATGAAGTACATTAAATGTGTAACATAAATGCATTACTAATTTATTTGTCGTCACAGTTTTTGCAAGCTCGCCACGTCCGCACGTTCGCGATACAACTCCACTCAATCTAAAGGGAATTAAGACTGGATAACGTAATACGGTAATCTAGTCTGTGTCGGGCCATCAAACATGAGATATTTGTCAAGCTGTTTATAAAATTAGTTTTATAATTAATACTATTTTAGCTATTTATATGAGTAGAGAACAAATTGTAACTAACATTTACTTATACATCTAATTAACGACTGTAAATAACTAAATACGCTATATCTCTGAATGTTTTGTGTTTATTAAATATTTTATTTTTCAATTACAAAATAAATGTTGCATTTGTTTTTGAATAACTACCAATAACAGTTACTATTCTATAAAAAGAAACTTTCATAAAGTTACATAATAGAAATTAATATCAGCGTGTACAAATTAGGTGTATAAAAATCGCTCTTTTCATAGCCCACATGAAAGCGCACATCTCGGATAAAACTACTTTAGAAATTGTATTAAGTTATACAACAAGGTGACTTATATAAAGTACGTTATATAAACATTTTGTGTATCAATATAAACACTTTTATTTAATAACTCAGCAACACCGTAAGGTATAAAGACCAAGTAATCTTCTCAAGTCCAGTAACATTGCGAGATTAATTTTTCGAGGTAATGTGTCTGAAACAAGGCGGGCGGCGCCACTGTCGCCCTAAGCCCACAAGACGAATGGCCGGCGTTTACTCCGACATATTGTTCATATCAACTTTACTGCAGCCTATAGAGCCGCACAGCCTTGTTCTAATCACAGGTATTTTCTACCTTCTAATATCCGAGTTAACACGTTCAATGCTGACATTTTTACGTACAAAAGTTAGTGAAGTCGGCAACAGTAAACGTGTTAAAGCCACTATTAGCAAATTATTTATTAAACGTAAAGTAAAACTATGTTTTCTATCCAACTGTTATTGTGTTTTTATTTACTTTGTTTTAAGATTGTTGTTATTGTTTAGTCTCCCAAATTAACAATCTCATTTTCGACAATAATTCGATATTAATTAAACAACTATAATTATCTTTAATTTAATAACTTTAAACCTTTAATTAAAGAGTGCGCAATAAATTTCTAAGAAGTCTGCAATTATATGGGTGATAATTAATTCACAAATAACGTTTGATAAGGGTTCAACATTTGAACGTTCATTTTCAAATACGTCCTTATTATTAAATTTATGTCGAGGGAAAAAGCCGTCGAATATAAGCAAAATGTTCGTGGACATATAAACCCAATTAATTTCAACAAAGCTTTGTAGGGTGAAAGCTACGCAACAAAGCATATGCAAAACTCTTTGAGATACTTTTATTGGTAGATCTATTTCATTTTGCTGTTTTATTATATGTGTATCAAATAAAAAAACGGTTTTTTTATTTTTTTGTATATATGTAGGGAGCAAACAAACTGCGGGAACACCGAGTTGCTCATCGACTCCCATAGAGATCCGCAGCCCCAGTAGTAGTTCTACAACTATAGATACAGATTTTCTAAAAACTTTTAATTTCCTGTAAAAGTATAAAGTGTTTTTAATTTTTCTGAAATAAAAAACTTGATTCAATCAATTTTACACAAACCTTATTATGATTTGAAATATGACTGGAATCAAGTAAGAGAACGCGAGCCTCGCATCTGGGATGTACAGAACCCCCCCCCCCCCCCCCCCCCCCCCCCCCCCCCCCCCCCCCCCCCCCCCCTGAATGAGTAACATGTGTTGCTTAGATAAGAAATGCTTTGTAATAAAATAGGACATTAACTTTACGAGGCCCACACGTGCCGTTTTTATTGTGCGCCCAAACAAAGCGCGATCGCTAACCAAAGGGATTCATGAGCGACGCCCGCCCTCCGCTTGCCCTCGCCGCCCGCCCTCGCCTGCCAGAATATAAATTGCCTTAAACATTATCCCCCTTCTTAACTATAAACACTCACTCTTACATCACACATTAAACAACTCCCTAACAAAGAGGAACGGCTTTTCCATCGATATTTATCGTAAACAATTATTACCAACTAAATAACTAATTAACGGTAAATATCTACAAAAACTGCTTCATATAAGAAGTAGAGAAGATTATGTAGGAATAAAACGCTATATTCACGTATGACTGTTAAACTTATCTAAGTTGTAAAGTAAAATTCAAAGGTCAAATGCAATTGCAAGGTCATTAAGAGATCTCTATATCGAAGTCACTTAGTATAGAAGTATAGATCAATTACTTTTACTGAAAAGTAGTAAAATAATTGAAATTTGTCATAAATATCCTTCCCTTATAAACCTTAAATAATCGCACTAAGTTACCTTTAAGTAAACGATGCCTTAGTGTATTGTTATCGCTCTATGTCGCAGTTGTGAGCTATTAAGTTATACTGATAACTTAATGGTACTAAATATTGGCCATTGTATTATTTATTTAATGCCAGGGTAATAAATAGGTTATGTGCTAATCCCTATGCAAGTTTAGTTGCTATGTTACAAATTATCTGTTATTCCTCTATTTATATATGCTTCCGTATAAATGTGTTTAACATCGAGAAATGTTGATTTATTTAGCTTTTCATATAACAATACCTTTGTCAACATTAGCTATGCAAAGCGTAAATAATTCGAGTTGAAACAGGAATAGTAAAATGTTGGCGACAACTGTCCCCGCGGTATTCTCCCATAGTATCCCCGAATATTAAAGTCATTTTACATGCAAAATAGTATTTTGCAAATTACATTAATAATACGGTGTTAATTTTGCAGTTTTAAACAAAAAATAATAGTATTAAAGTATTCGAAACTATAATACACTAGACAATAAACAATAAATAAAATAATTTTATTGAAAAACAAGAGATTAACAATTACAATAACAGTTATACCAAGTAAAAGATAATTACAATGGAAAAAGATACTTAAAAAGATTCATTGAGTAAAACGATTTCTAGAAATCTAGTTTCCATTTATGATTTACTAGCTGTTGCCCGCGACTTCGTCCACGCAATATTAAGATAAAAAAGTAGCCCGTCTATGTCATCTACCCTTCAAGGAAAGTCCGGTCGAAGCGACCCAGCCGTTTCAGAGATTACCCGGAACAAACGCGGCTTGCAGACAGACAGATAGACAGACAGACAGACAAAAAAATTTTGAATGCGATTTTCGTTATCAGCAACGCAAATACATCATCTTCCCGAAATCTGGAATTTTTCTTTTGATATTACAAACAGACACTCAATTTTATTATATGTACATATAGAATTTCATTTGGCGTGGTTCGTGCTATATGTATAATAGCCGTTCCACGCGACTTCGTCAGCGCAGCATTAAAATAAAAAAAGACACGAAGTACATAATTAAATTGGCAAAATTTGAATAAAAAGATAACCGCCTGCTTCACCGGTTGCCAAGTCTTCAGCTATAAATCATCCAAAACCATCAAAAACTAACTTAAGCGAGCAACAGCGGTAGAACCCGTTTTAACAACTTCGTACGAATGGGCCGGCTCGCCCGGTGCAATACCACGACCACTCAGAAGACAGGCGTGAAGTGGGAGCAATTCCGCGTTTCGTCAGATGAGTGTCGTGCCGGAGGCCCAACTTTAGTCCCTTTTCCTTCTCACCCTTTTTCTTATAAGAAAAGGATGGAAGGGAAAGTGGATTTGTCGGTGAAGGAGACGCATAGGAAGGGGATATATTCTGTTTATACCTGCTTCCACTTGCATTCATTTGCAAATCAGATACAATTACCAGAAACCACCTTAATTGAATAGGATCTCCTTGCAATCCTTTATATCCACCTGTACTTAACCTACAACTTCCTGAACCTGAGGTGAACCACCTGTTACTACTTTCAAGCACCTACTAACATTTACAACTCCCTTAATCCACCAGAATCTAACTGCAAACGCCTGACACCATCTGCAGTCTCTTGTAGTGACATGTAACCTTTTTTTTCTGCAACCCCTCGCAACCACATAGTCCATGTGTTACTCCAAACTTTATTTTATTACTATTCAAAATCTCAATTAGATAAGTCAAGGCATTGCGGAATTATCGAGTAAATACGTAAATAACAAATAACTACATATCCCTCGGGAACCTGACATTTTTCGGGGATGAACCTTTTCCCACTGTGATCCAGACTTTATTAAATATATGTGCCAAATTTCAATAACATAAGTTGAACCGTTGCAGAATTATCGAGTAAACATTAAAAACAAAATTAATGTATCCCACGGGAACCGTAACTATTTCCAGGATAAAAAGTAGTAGTAGTGTGTTCTTCCAGACTATGCTCTACATCTGTGCCGAATTTCATGGAGATCCGTTCAGCCGTTTAGGCTACAAACTCTAACAAACGTCCATCCATAGATCTAAACTTTTTAAAAAAGTTTAAAATTTATAGTATTTAAATATGAATTATGATTGCCCACGACCTACGACTTCGTCCGCGTGGAGTTTAAAGTTCAAAACTTACGTTCGCCCTTTTTTCATCCTATTACCTAAAGTATTATCTTAGTAGTAATCTACGTAATGGACTACTACGGTGAAGGAAAACGTCGTGATGCAACCTGCACATATCGGAGAAGAAATTCAAAGATACATATGTGTGAAGTCAACCAACCCGCAGTGGTCCAGCGTGGTTGACTATGTCCTAGTCACCCTAACTTAGGGTAGGCTCCGAGCCCCTCAGTGGGGACATATAGTGAGCTGGTGATGATGATGATGATGAATCTACGTAATAACAGAAATCTATTGTTGAAAGATTCCAAATTTCTAAGCCCGGTAGTTTGTGAGCTGATTTTTCGGTTACCCTTATTGTTTGTGTTCGCGATATCTTCTAAACTATTTGTCCAATTTAAATACTATAAAAGACAATTTTGTTCTACATTAAATTCTCCTGGCAACGAAGGCATTTATTTGGATAAGGATTAATACTGAAACCAATAAAACAACGACGCAAATAGCATGCGATATTTAATTCATTTTGTAAACAAAAAAGTGGTTATTGTAAGAAAACCGTTAAAGATAGATATATGCTATCGCGGACTTTTCTGTAGAACTTTTTGAGATCTACATTTCTTTGATACATCATTTTTATATACCTCTAACGGTTTAGGCAGCGTAAGCCGTGAAAAGTTAAAGTTTAGTAATTTTTAACGCCGGCCTCCAGAAACACGCTGTTTATTAATAGTTCCTAAACATTAGTACGAATAAAATATAGCCTATGTTACTCACAGATAAATTACCTTTCTGATGGTGAAAGAATTTTTAAAATCGGCCCAGTGGTTTTTGAGTTATTTCAATACATACAAAAATACAAAAATACAAAAATACAAAAATACAAAAATACAAAGTTTTCCTCTTTATAATATTAGTATAGAAAAAACAAATTAATGTATCCCACGGGAACCGTAACTATTTCCAGGATAAAAAGTAGTAGTAGTGTGTTCTTCCAGACTATGCTCTACATCTGTGCCGAATTTCATGGAGATCCGTTCAGCCGTTTAGGCTACAAACTCTAACAAACGTCCATCCATAGATCTAAACTTTTTAAAAAAGTTTAAAATTTATAGTATTTAAATATGAATTATGATTGCCCACGACCTACGACTTCGTCCGCGTGGAGTTTAAAGTTCAAAACTTACGTTCGCCCTTTTTTCATCCTATTACCTAAAGTATTATCTTAGTAGTAATCTACGTAATGGACTACTACGGTGAAGGAAAACGTCGTGATGCAACCTGCACATATCGGAGAAGAAATTCAAAGATACATATGTGTGAAGTCAACCAACCCGCAGTGGTCCAGCGTGGTTGACTATGTCCTAGTCACCCTAACTTAGGGTAGGCTCCGAGCCCCTCAGTGGGGACATATAGTGAGCTGGTGATGATGATGATGATGAATCTACGTAATAACAGAAATCTATTGTTGAAAGATTCCAAATTTCTAAGCCCGGTAGTTTGTGAGCTGATTTTTCGGTTACCCTTATTGTTTGTGTTCGCGATATCTTCTAAACTATTTGTCCAATTTAAATACTGTAAAAGACAATTTTGTTCTACATTAAATTCTCCTGGCAACGAAGGCATTTATTTGGATAAGGATTAATACTGAAACCAATAAAACAACGACGCAAATAGCATGCGATATTTAATTCATTTTGTAAACAAAAAAGTGGTTATTGTAAGAAAACCGTTAAAGATAGATATATGCTATCGCGGACTTTTCTGTAGAACTTTTTGAGATCTACATTTCTTTGATACATCATTTTTATATACCTCTAACGGTTTAGGCAGCGTAAGCCGTGAAAAGTTAAAGTTTAGTAATTTTTTAACGCCGGCCTCCAGAAACACGGTGTTTATTAATAGTTCCTAAACATTAGTACGAATAAAATATAGCCTATGTTACTCACAGATAAATTACCTTTCTGATGGTGAAAGAATTTTTAAAATCGGCCCAGTGGTTTTTGAGTTATTTCAATACATACAAAAATACAAAAATACAAAAATCCAAAAATACAAAAATACAAAGTTTTCCTCTTTATAATATTAGTATAGAAAAAACAAAATTAATGTATCCCACGGGGAACCGTAACTATTTCCAGGATAAAAAAGTAGTAGTAGTGTGTTCTTCCAGACTATGCTCTACATCTGTGCCGAATTTCATGGAGATCCGTTCAGCCGTTTAGGCTACAAACTCTAACAAACGTCCATCCATAGATCTAAACTTTTTAAAAAAGTTTAAAATTTATAGTATTTAAATATGAATTATGATTGCCCACGACCTACGACTTCGTCCGCGTGGAGTTTAAAGTTCAAAACTTACGTTCGCCCTTTTTTTCATCCTATTACCTAAAGTATTATCTTAGTAGTAATCTACGTAATGGACTACTACGGTGAAGGGAAAACGTCGTGATGCAACCTGCACATATCGGAGAAGAAATTCAAAGATACATATGTGTGAAGTCAACCAACCCGCAGTGGTCCAGCGTGGTTGACTATGTCCTAGTCACCCTAACTTAGGGTAGGCTCCGAGCCCCTCAGTGGGGACATATAGTGAGCTGGTGATGATGATGATGATGAATCTACGTAATAACAGAAATCTATTGTTGAAAGATTCCAAATTTCTAAGCCCGGTAGTTTGTGAGCTGATTTTTCGGTTACCCTTATTGTTTGTGTTCGCGATATCTTCTAAACTATTTGTCCAATTTAAATACTGTAAAAGACAATTTTGTTCTACATTAAATTCTCCTGGCAACGAAGGCATTTATTTGGATAAGGATTAATACTGAAACCAATAAAAACAACGACGCAAATAGCATGCGATATTTAATTCATTTTGTAAACAAAAAAGTGGTTATTGTAAGAAAACCGTTAAAGATAGATATATGCTATCGCGGACTTTTCTGTAGAACTTTTTGAGATCTACATTTCTTTGATACATCCTTTTTATATACCTCTAACGGTTTAGGCAGCGTAAGCCGAGAAGAGTTAAAGTTTAGTAATTTTTTAACGCCGGCGTCCAGAAACACGGTGTTTATTAATAGTTCCTAAACATTAGTACGAATAAAATATAGCCTATGTTACTCACAGATAAATTACCTTTCTGATGGTGAAAGAATTTTTAAAATCGGCCCAGTGGTTTTTGAGTTATTTCAATACATACAAAAATACAAAAATACAAAAATCCAAAAATACAAAAATACAAAGTTTTCCTCTTTATAATATTAGTATAGATAGTATAGATATAGATAATCCGTTTATTAATCCTTCAATAATGTTTAACATAGAATCTTGGTATGTTTTTAACATTTCTCTAGTATTCTTTTAGTTAATTTTTGTTCTCATCTCGTAGAAAAAGTAAACGCAAACAGCATTGTGTAGTCATAAAACAAGTTCAGTAAGAGGCGAGCATACTTCGTACACTTACGTACGTCGAGACGTAATTTACAGCGCATTTGTGAGCTACAAGGGGCTCAGGGAAACGCTACACATTTTGTAGCCTACAACAATAATTTACTACACTTCTTTCAATTTAATGAAGTATTCCGTAATGAGATTTTAAGATTCTTAAAAATATTTATGATAGGAACATTTTTCCACAGAGTACAGAAGATTGTCTACATATCCTAAGTATAATATTTTAGAATCAAACTCATCATTAACCTGCCTGTTTTTGTTTGTTCCTATTGTTCCTACGGAGGGTTGGTACAATATGTACTTTTTCGTACATCTCTATCAGATGTACTATTAGATGTTAATTAAAAGCTTATCTAAAATAAAAATGATCCCATATTGTAAGAAGGAATTATTTAGATATTCAAAGAATTTTGGTAATGAAAACCATCCTCGGTGCTCTGTGCGTGCCGGCCGCGTCGCACAGAGCAATGTAAAGTTAAATTTAAACATTAATTGAAGCGGCGAGCTCTATATTTCATGCGCCGCTGTCAGGGACCAGTTAACGTAATCAACTTTTAAATAACTTCAACTTTTAAAATTCAACTCCCAAAATATAAAAAAAAAAATCCAAACCATTTAGGTTCACCTTTCTTTCTACTAAATGTTATTTTTTTGTCGACTACACAAATTAATTAACGATGAGGGAAATTCCAAAAATATCCTTAGCATTTAAATAGTCATTTAAGTTGGTGACAATCAATAAAATATCGTTTACTTTCAAATTAAAAAAAAAATGAAATAACATTACATTAAATTTGAATTCATCTAATAAATTACTGAAAATATCTTGATTTAGAACGTATAAAAGCTTTGCGGGAGACATATTGCCTTCATAAATTTACCAGCCACTTGGTATTCCGCCGCCGATGTCCACTATTTAACTATTTCACATTCAAAGCACGTGATAAATTCCTATTGCTTAGTTCTCTTTATTACGAAAATGTTGACTTGCTGACATTAAATGGACAAAGGTCTGTAGCGATTGCTAGTAAGACAGGATTAAATAACCAGACCCAGTGCGGGTTGCTTCGCTTAACACAGCGTTTTAATTTTGCAGTGTACAGTGCTTGTTGTTTCGTTTACCGTAAGTATAAGTTTGGACAGCTATGCAACATTGATCGTTGATCTAATCTACCTGTGTTCGCGATTGATTGAACTCACGTGTAAAGAGACAGCATACAAGCTGCAAATTGAATGTATTGTGCGTGTTTACACTCAGTTTGATTGCTGTGGCATATCAGATTAGATGGGTGATTGTGATTGGCGACAGAATTGATCGCAGCAGAAGGTCAGCTACAGCTACAAGGTACATAAGCTGCATGTAGTAACATTCATGTTGATAATTGCATGACCAGAATACACTTGAGAATGACAAGTGTATTTAGGATGCCAAAGAGAAATATACGAGTACGATAAGGATTAATATGGAGACAAAAACAAATGAGTAACTACAGGTGCTACCAACACCATCTAGGATCATGTTCTATGTTCAGTTTGAATCTGAACCCTACGTTGTATTGAATATGACACTTAATCGTGTGTACGTGTATTTTGTGCAACGAGTTATTATATTCATAAAGTACCACGTCTTAATACTGAACAAGAAGCAAGTGAAACCTTCCTTATAACATAGCAGTGAGCTTAACGTTGATTATCTTAGAGAGAGGTAAGCGAGTAGCTTTGTGTCGGCAAGTACTCATCGGCGACGGCGCGGTAACGAGGCTTCTCTTGTCTTATTTAATGTTACATCGTTATTATCTACACTATGTTACCGTCTCATCTTACCTTCTAAATAGTTTAGTTAAGGTCTCATTAGTATCTACATAGCTTCCTTGACATTTTTTAATTAAATTTTAATGTTGATTAAATTAAATAACGCTAACAAATAGTCAATATTTCGATGTATTTTTGTTGTAAATGAAATCTTAGTCTCTATCTTCCTACGGTTTGTGAGTACTATAATATTAGTAATATAAAATATGAAACAATGTAGACGAGAGTGGCAACTTTGAACAACAAGGATGGGTCTTATTTTGTTCATGATGAAATTTATTCAAGCTGTCAGTTCGTTGGCTTGAGATCAAATTAGCGAACGTCCGTACGAACGGAAACAGGTCACTTATATAAATTTCCTTGGAGATTAAATTGAATCAATCTTCGTTAAAGATTCAAACCGGCCTCGAAACGTCACTCTGTTAACATAATTTACATAAACATTAAATATTAAACTTCGAAGGATTTACAACTAATCCATCATTCATTATGTAGTAGCGATCCGCCTACGATTTCGATCATCTTCCACCAAGATAGTTCTTGGAACATAAAGCGAGGTAGCCCTTGCTGTATGTTCGAAACCGTTATTTTTAAATTTCTTTCAACCACTAAATAAACAATTACAATGCAGGTTCTTATCTAAGTCTAGTTTAGCAATAACATCGTCTTGCAAGTAATCTGTGAGAGTTAGATCACAACTAGGTCGGCGAGTGTCGCTCCGAGTTGCACTAAAACGTTATCGTCCAGCTTAATATCCGCCTTAGACTGCGGCCAGTTTACTGTTCAAACTACAATTGCCTCCTAACTTAATGCTCTACTTATTTTCAACTTACAAAGTTAATCTAAGCCGATTTACTTTTGATTTGTTATATAAAATCATGTTAAATTAAACTGAAATATTTTTATAATAAACAATTTTATGACATTGAAATTGAATGTTATCAAAACATTTTTTTTTAAATAATTGTTGACAATTAAAATTAACTAGTTATAGGGTTTGTTTCATACCAATTTTTAAGATAGTCTTGATTATTGCTTACCTGAATTATTTATTATCTTTGTTATAAACATTTAACACATTAGTTAGATTGCCAACACTTGCTTTGAGGTATATAAAAGATCAATGATTCGTTGCTGGCATTTCTCATTGCCAACTTCAAAGGCAACCTAAAAACGTCGGTGTACTTTGTTTTGCGAGCGGACATTTGGAGGTTCTAAAAGCCTGCGCTCAAAGAGGGAATTAATTGATACTTCCTATCGCACTCAAAACTAGTCTTTACTTTAAACGTTTGCGGGACGCTTGGTCGTAGGCCTTATTTCTTTAGCCGTGGTTTTTTGACAGTTGACTTTTATGTCTTTTTTTAAATTCCCATGAAATATATTGGCCTGAACTTTTTCCGGTGAGTAGAAGTTGGTTACTAGTTATTGTATGGTCAAAATCATAATTAATTTTGGCTTTTCTTTTTGTTAAAGTTGCGAATTGCCTTCATCGATGCAGAATTATTTTTATATCACGTTTCTAATTTATAATTTAAAAAGCTATAAGCCTGTAACTTCATTTTAATTAAGTTATTTATTAAGCAACAATCCTTCAGTTATATGAATAACAAATGTTATATGTAAGTAACAATGCCACATACACGAGGTCTGTGGTCGAGTTATTTTTCATTTAGTTGAAGCAAACAAAATTTTAATTAAAACTTTAAAGCTTGCAGTGGACCAGAAATGTGTGCTTTGAAATATTTTATATAAGTGAACATTAACATGTTTTATTTTGAAATAGAATACGAGAGTGTTTTTAATTTTGTTTTGGAGAAAAGTCTAACAGACAGGAAGAAAACTACCTAACTATAAAAAAGGTTTTAAATTAAAATAATGTGTGACAACTGTTTAGTCTCGCTTTGATTGCTATGAGCTTATATGGACGTGCGCACACTACTCGATTGTTAGTTGTACAACTAAACAGTTGAATTGGCTACGAAACAATCGACAATCGCACAACAGTTGGGCGGTCATTTAGTCAAAGATGTGCGCGCGGTCTTATTAACAAAATTATTTATTACTCCAAGCTAAATGCGGGTTTTTTTGTGATCGTAGGTTGTAAATTTTTAACATCCCAGTATAACTGCAGCACACTGTTTGCTGAACAAACAACGTAATTACAGGTAAGCGAAGAACATACTTATTTTCTTATTTCTTTACAAGCTTGTTCAAACTGTTTGTTGACACGATTCCGTTTGACTTCGATTATTGCAACGAACGGGGGAAAAGGAAATAGTAAAATATTACACGAAAATTTCTATAAAATATTTGTTTACTTCATGAAATTTCCACAACATATACATACAGATATATCTTTAGGAAAAGGGCATTGGAAAAAGTTATTTTGTGTGAATTTCAGTTGCGTCTATACTAATATTATGAAGAGAAAAAAAATAATTAACTAGTTTGAATTGATTAGAAACTACGAAACTGATTTTATAAATTCTTTCGCCATTAGAAAACTAAATTTTTAATCGGTAACATATGCTATATTTTACACAAGCTTTTGCCCGCGACTCGGTCCTCGTGAAATTTAAAAATAATAATAAATAAATAAGTATTTTTAAAATCGTACCACTAGTTTTTGAGCCTACTCATTACGATCAAATAAACAAAGCTTTTCTCTTTATAATATCAGTATAGATCAACAAGAATAATGAGGAAATGAAAAATCATTATTATAAAGCCAATAAAAAAAACCTATTAAAACTCACCAATGTTTTCATTCGTAAATTCCGCATTATTCCATGTAAGTGTCTATTTGTTAAAAAGTTATTTTTGTTGCGTTCAATTGCAATGCAATAACCATTCCAGGAAATTGAACTGCTCCGTGCGACTGTACCGAGTGCCCGAGTACCGGTGTTCAGTCGCAAACACTGGCTGCTGCGAAAACTTTTATAACTAAAGAAATTGCACTTGTTTGGAAATGAAAACGATATTTTACACTTAGAGAATGTATTTTCTTATATGAGAGTAGACACAAAAACGCAATAAGATCGGCTTATTGCGAAAAACAAGACTTTAACAAAATATTTAACAAAAATAGTAACATATTGCCAATAATTACAAGTGATAAAATGTCTAGAGCCATCTTCTGTTGTAAAATATTTCTTTAAAAAATATTGACCTTTATTCTATTACTACGTAAGTTTATTTTTGCCCAAATAACAAATAGTATAGTCATTATTGCAATATTATGTTAATTTTTTATTCACTTGGCGTCAGATCGTGAGCGAGTTGGCATTCACTCGTAATGTTTTCTAACAATTCCGGAACAAGCCAAACTCACCCCTATTTGTAAAACACTGTACAATAGATAGCAAAATTATTGAGAATTGTTTTTATAACTTTAAAAAATAGTGTGAAGTTTAAGAGAAACGAATATGTAAAGATTTTTTTTATAATGAAATACGACTAGAGTAAGCTCTACAAATATTTTTGTTACCTTCTTCATTTAACCGATTTAATTTTAGTACTTTAAAAACACACACAACCTGGAAAAACTTCTTTATAAAAATGTTTCTGAGCTACATATTAAAAACTTAGTGCAATATCCAGAGAAAATGCATGTTTTAACTTTATTTAAATAGCACACTCTAAAACAAACTTAATAAAAACTTTGAGAATGTTTGTTACGAAATAGGTTTTGTTGAATTATTTTTTACTTAAGAGTTAACACAAAGCAAGCGGTTGCTTCGGAGGAATAAATCCTGGACGTAGATAAAGTCAGCCAACTTGGCAGTAACTTATATCTTCTAAGTTCAAGTGAGAGAGAGCTCGCTACTAACTTATAGTGTTACTATGTTTTGTAACTCCTCGTGATTCTATCTATAGGAAAGAAAATAAAAGAAAAATCATATAGATTAGACATAATTATTTATTAATTTAGGAATATTTCTAGAAATGTATTTATGTAGATTTATTTCTTAGATATTAAGTGTGTAGTCAAGAACTGTATTAGTAAAAGACGTGTCAGAGTCAAGCATCGTACCCTCCCTCAGCCCTACCACTCAACTAGCATACCAGCTGTCATAAAATCATATATTGTTCTAGGTAATTGCATGCCAGTTAGGGTTTACGCATACCAGTATCCGGTACATGCCAGTGGCTTTCATACAAGTTTACCAGCTCCTGGCATATGGTTCCCCGCCCCAGCCCTTTGATTAAAATGTCAACGATCCTCTAAAATTAGATTTCATGCTTGTTTCCATTTTATTTTGTGTCCATCGAGGCTATAAAACGAAAAAACAAGATAATTGAATTCCTCGTTGTAACCCTCCGCATAACGAATGAAAATACAAACATTTTATAATTTACAATTCCCCTTTTGTGCAGAAAAAACAAAAATAACAATCGCAATGTACACTAACTAACTTAGAACCGACAACTTTAATGAACGCCTTTGGAGATGAATTAATTAAGTAAACAAACATTTAATTTTCCCCCTGTGGACAAATCGAACGAATGCTATAAGAATCGATAAGCTCAGTGGATCAGGGGTTAAGCATTTCACTTGTAAACTGCAGGTCCTGGGTTCGAATCTCGCCATGCACCAATACGGTTTTCGATTTTCAAATTTCGTATGCACATTTATCAGACGTAACTATGTACTTACAGTGAAGGAAAACATCGCGATGTCTGCAAATATATGCGAAGAAATTCAAAGATCTATGTAAAGTCAACCCTAACTTAGGGTAGGCTCCGAGCCCCTAAATGGGGACGTATAGTGAGACGATAATTATGATGATGATAGTTAAAATAGAATTAAAAACTTTTTTTTTAAAAGAAAACCGCGAACTAGGGCGATTCCAAGTACACGATAAACAGGAAATGTACTGTAAGTTACATGGCGATATCGTATTGTGCGGAGTGCATTATACGGATCTTTGTTGTTAAACGCAAGTTATAACGTAAGTACAATGTTTCGGGTAAATATCGGTGCGAATTGTGCGTAAAGCGGCGCTCGAGCAACGTTGCGGAACGGCAACAACGCGCGGCGGAACGGCAACAGCGCGCGGCGGAACGGCAACAGCGCGCGGCGGAACGGCAACAGCGCGCGGCGGAACGGCAACAGCGCGCGGCGGAACGGCAACTGCGCACGTGCGGAGTGCATCATACGGATCTTTGTTGTTATACGCAAGTTGTAACGTTCTAAACACAATTTTTTCGTGTAAATATCTGTGCGAATAACGCGCGGAGCGGCAACAGCGCACGACGGAACGGCAACAGCGCACGACGAAATAACAAAAATAATGTAAAACAGTTCGACCTTTTTGTAATTGAGGGTGCAATGACCCCTTTAAGCCGACAATGGCTGGTAAATGTATAAACGTACAAATAAATACACAGATGTCCCATTTGATCGACAGGTCGTATTCAGCGGCGGGCTAGGGAGGTAGACGGGCTAAACGGCTACGCTTGCTACGCGAAGACGTCATCGAGGGCAGCACCTAAAGGCGGGAAAATGGGCCCCGGGTACATAGAGGCGACGGGGGCCAGAGATTTTACGGTGAGGCATTGCGACGGTCAGGAAATACATAGACATATCGATCCGTTAAAGCAGAGGTCAAGGAAATAAGTTTTGGTCAATACAGTGGAGGTTTCTCCGAAGCCGTGGGACTCAAGGACGCCGTCGCCGGCAGGGCGGGCTCTCGGTGGAGACTCGCCGAACTGTGCACGGGCGACAGGCGGTGCGAAGGGGCAAGTTCGACCCCTGTGCTTTACTGTCTTCAGATTAGGGATCAAGATTAGTTATAAGAATAAATAAAGTTATGTGATTGATTAATAACAATTTTCGAGAAATAGCTTAAATAGGTGGGGAGAGATGTAATATATGTATATGTACATGACTACATACGACTAATTAGTGTCGGGTGACTGCAGCGACATCTGTAAAGCATCAGACTGTAATAAATTTTTCTACCGAAACGTTGTCTCATTTCTCATTCTTGGACTCAACACATCAATGACATTCAACAGAATATCTAATACGACGTGGGGAAAGGAAATATGCCTCAATAATTAAAAAGGAATAAAATCTTAAAAAGACAAATCTGTCTATCTTTAGCTTTTAGTAGAAAAATTAACAAAAATTTACTTTTAGCTACAAATTATTTTTCAACTCGGTTGTTAAAACATTTACATGGAAGTTAAAAGAACTGAGAACCTCTAAAAGCTTTGAGCCATAATTAAAAAGATATTACGGACAGAGCGGCGGCGGCCGGTTCCCGCGCTTTTTATGCCATTATGTGTTTTTTACTTTCTTATTTACTAAGTTTCATTCAATGTTGATGAAATTAAATGATTTTTAATAGAAATTGACAAGACAGGGGGAGTCTATTACATGAAGATAATAATTAAATACCCCAAAATTAAAATAAACCCTGAAATTTTAATTAATAGAAAGACAATTTCAAATTAAGGCGCTGTTACATATTTAAATGTTTTCAGTATTCAGCCGTTAGAAACATAATAATGTAGGACAAAAAAAATTACAAGCTCTAAAATTAATACTACGCGAGGAAAAATACTAAGTAACAAATGAAATAATACCAACGAAGACTTTAAAACATTTTCACATCAGTGGAATTGAACCCCCTTTACAACTCCCGCAGCTGTAAAAGGAATGAAGCCGTGATCATTTCGCCCGACACTCCCCTCCCCTGGGCGACGGGTATTTGCATAAAAATTGAACAAAAAAAAATTACAAGCTCTAAAATTAATACTACGCGAGGAAAAATACTAAGTAACAAATGAAATAATACCAACGAAGACTTTAAAACATTTTCACATCAGTGGAATTGAACCCCCTTTACAACTCCCGCAGCTGTAAAAGGAATGAAGCCGTGATCATTTCGCCCGACACTCCCCTCCCCTGGGCGACGGGTATTTGCATAAAAATTGAAAAAAGGAAAATAATATAAGTAAAGCATAAAAATCAAGGCGCGCGCTAGATATTACAATACTTGTCTTGTTCATTCCTAACTCATAAAATTAGTGACTTGAAAAGGGATAGAAAATAAGTCGGCTTTAGTTGAAGTTAGTGAATTACTCGCACCAAAACATGGCAATAAACAATTTGCTTTAAAAGTTTCAATAGTTATTACTTCTTTAGATTTATTTAAAGAATTTCTTAGTATTTCTTTACTGATATTGATGAATTTGAGACGTTAACAAATAACAAATAGAATATAAAATATTTCAGTTTTTCCACCTCATCGTACACTATACAGTATAAATTGATATCGTTTATTCTGGAGAATTCCATTACAGCGGCCCACGGATGGGTGACCGCGCCATTACTCTCGTTCACGAGACGCGAGATACGACTGTAGTCGGATAAATTCCGGACAGATAAGGGATACGAGAGGGATGTGTCGGCATCCGATGCAACTGGGAAATAGCGCCATCTACCGGACAGGACAAACGCTGGACTTACGCAATGTCCAAGGTAAATCCACTCATATTTGTCACAATGTTAAAGAATTATTTGTGAAAGCGTGCATTATATTCTACAGCGTTCCAAATAGACCAAGTTTGGTTTAAACTGTGGTGACATTTTCATATCCGTTAAAAATATGTTACTATAAAAATCAACTATGTTCCGGCTTTGTTTGGGCCATTATAGTGTTCTGTGAGCAGAAGTGTAAAGTTGTGCAACAATTCATGGCTTAGCGCGCCTCAGCGGGTACAACTAACGAACCCCTGATGGATCCCATCCCCCCTTCCCCCGAACCGGGGCTTAGCTCCAGTCAGCTGAGAATTAAAATCGGACTATTTTATTTAATGTTTTTTGACACATAAATAAATTTAAAATTGAATTTTGAAGTGTTACTTTCATAATTGACACAGATATAATCATTTAGTATTATTACCGCATATTGTGAAATCAAAATGGCCAATGTGCAGCAAAATGCGATGAGCACAGACCGCAACGTGGAATCTGTGGTCAAAATTATCATGTAATAATAATGTTAAAATATATAACTATCCTTGATAATTATCATTTTAGGTTGCACGTTGTTCCAGAAAATAACAGTACGTTATATCGAGGAATAATCTGTTCAGCGAACTGCGGATTCGAGGGTTTTTCATTTAATGCTACTCAATACCAGTTGTATTTTTGTATTGGTGTGTTCTGAATTTGAGAGATTTGTAAATAAAATAGCTTTAAAATTGTTCAAAAAATCAGTGCAACAGAGCACGGTAAAGAAGCATATTTCCACTCGGTGAATGTCTCTTAGATTTAACTTGGTATTTCTGGCAATTAAGGAACTTTTGAAAGTCATAAAACAAGTTCAGCAAGACGTTAAGTACACTTACGTCGGTGGGAATAATTTACAGCGCGCCTGTGAGTGCGCCTGTGAGCCTCACTCGCCGCCTCACTCGCCTCCTCACTCTAATGTTTGCCCTAATTGTTTTACTTGCGTCTCAGAACCTAAAGACAATAGTGTTGTACAAACTACTTAACAATTCTTGTATAATAGGTACAAAGCCGCTTACTTTGTCCTACGAAACAATCTAAAACACGACAATCACGGCGAACATTGAAACGCTTTAAATATCGCCACAACAAAACTCTAAATTCCATTAAAATACGTCTGTCGAATTAAAAGCGACGCTTACGAAGCGAATTGTTAAACTTCGTTTCTGTATTCCACCGTCAGGGTTCACTCAAAGCGGTGCAACATTATAGGTCTCAATGGAATTAACATACAAACCAATGTAAATTACATTCATACGCCAGAAAAACATTACTGAGTCGAGTCAAAATTGTTAACTCACATTCTAATTACGTTACATCGGTAACAAATAAACATGGATGTAACGAGTTCAAAGGTACGAGTACCGTAATGCCGCATCCGAAATTGCTTTCAAAGCAATTCGGAAATTTTTAATTATCTTTGTTGTCGGATATCGAATGGAATTGAATCCCCGACAAGAGCGCGCCATTTGTATGTCGACTGACGATACACAAAAGGAGTCAACAAGCCGACGCTTGTGTAATTATTACGCATTATTTCACTAAAAATCTGTTTTTTCGTCAATGAATTGTTCCATTGCGATAAGTTTTGTGAATATTCTATAATTTTTTAACCTAATAGTTTATGAGGCGTGACATTTTCCTATGATAAATGCAAAAGTTTGGATGGCTGGATGTTTGTTAGAGTTTATAGCCAAAACTGGTGAACGGATCTCGATGACATTTGGCACAGATGTAGAGGATAGTCTGGAAGAACACATAGGCTACTCACTTTTGTTATTCCACGCGGATGGAGTCGAGGGCAAAAGCTAGTTGTAATTAAATGAAGTATATAGTAGAGCCTCAAGTTTGCCCTGAGGCTGATGTCTGCGGTGTGACAGATTAGATCCTATCTGAGCTTCATTTGAATGTTGTGACAAGTTGATTGCTTTATCTAATTACTTAGTTACACATACATACATCCTTATAATATAGTTGACATTTGATCTCAGAAATAATGATAAACCATATTATAAGTAATAGTTTATAATAACTACCAATTTAGGTTGATTTTTTTGTAATTAAATAGCCCTTTATAAATATGCACACATCAAGTTTTCTACGACAAATTTAATATAATACGGGATAAGATTTATTTAAAGTTAAAAATATAAATAAATAAACTTTCACTAAAGTGCATTTGTGATAAGAAAGGTCGTAAACTAAGTTAATCAATATGTATCATTAGCAGACAATAACAAAATGATATCTCGGTGCAGTGCGCGTTTTGCACTATTATAAGCAGTACGATACAAGTTGTTACTGTAAATAACAAACCAATAATAATTAAAACTCAATTAAGTCCAAACAATAACATCTTCGAAAAAAAACAACAACGTGAGTATTCAGTGTAAAATCCTATTTTTAAAGCGGTTGCATTCTTTTTAATGAATGGAATGTTTGTATTAAACTCTAATTAACTGATCTGCAGATGTTTCTGTTACTTCTGGGTATAATTTTGGTATCACTGACGTTGCTGGCGTGGCAGCACGGGGCGCGCCGTCGGGACTACTGGCGGCGGCGCGGAGTCCCGCATCTCCCGCCGCACCCAATCCTTGGCAGCCTCACCTTCCTGCAGCGAGAGAATCCAGTTAGTATACTGTCGAACCTTTCTTAAATCACTCATATCTGTTACTTCAGTAACAGAATTCAACAACGAATCCTTAACATCGATTTGATAATCATTTTTTTTTATAAAACGCAGTACTGCAAAAATTATTTGACCGTCTTCTGATGTATCTGCTATCTAAAGATCGGTTTTTGTACCGAATGGATTAAAAAGGTTAAACGTTACTTATTGTTCCGTTAGTTGTTTTTCATTTGTTTTTGTTCCAGTCAGTATGGATGCGTCGAATGTACGACAAGTTCCGCAGCCCGTACGTGGGTATCTGGTTGTTCTGGCGACCGGCGCTCATCATTAACTGCCCGGATATCGCTCGTAAAGTGCTGGTGAAAGACGCCAGTGTCTTCAAAGACAGGTTCCTCAGCTCGGGGAAGAGCGATCCAATTGGTGCTCTCAATTTGTTCACAGTCAAAGTAAGACAGTTGTAGTAATAGGTACACATATTACTCGTATTATGATTCTTGTACACAAGACCCTTGGACTTTGTCAATGTAGATTAGAATTTACGGTGGACGTTAATCTGCTATTCATTTATCGCTTTATACATTTTTCATTTATTTTTTCTTTAATAAAAATTATATCTTCATTAAATGTACAATCTATAAGCTTCCAGTTTCTCTGTCCTATACTGTTTATGTTGTCAGGATCCGCTGTGGTCTTCGCTACGTCGCCGGCTGACAGTAGTGTTCACGTCACACAGACTGCGCGCGTTGCACGAACTCACCGCGGACTCGTGCAACCACCTCGTGCACAGAATACACAATGAAATACAACTAAACAAATTTACAGATCTGAGGGTAAGAATAGCATGTAACTAAGATGTCCACGAGTATATAAGGTTATCTAATCTTAGGTCTTTGCATTTGATTGTTACAAAACTCAGTCTGCTGCCGTCCCTATCTATCGTGCATTACTTAAATTTCATTCTTCTAAGTTTTTATCTTTTGCAGGTTTATTGCCCAACCTATGTCATATAGAAGTACTAAAGTGAGTGTTATTTCAGGTATTATTTGCAGACTTCACGACGGACATAACGGGGTGCGCGTCGTTCGGTCTGTCGGGGTCGGCGACGCTGACGGGGCAGAGCGCCATGCGCCGCGTCACCCAACACTTCATGGGGTACAGCGCGCTGCGCGGACTCTGCTGGTCCAGCATCTTCTTCTGTCCGCAACTCGTCGACATCTTTGGGTACACATTCACATGACTATTTTATTTACAATCCTTCTGTTGTTACATAAAGGCAAAGGAAGCTGGTTAAGTCATTTAATAAAGTTATCAGTAAAAACTCTTTATGTTGCCTCGACACTGTGAAGTGTCGACACTTAAAAAAAACTTAGCAAGTAGACTATGTGATCATTCAGACTATGTTCTATATCTGTGATAAATTTCATCGAGGTTGTAGTCAATACGTAGTGACAAACATTCATCTATCCAAATTTGGCATTTATTTTTATTTAGTATCATATGAAATATAGTTACTATGATAGAATACGAATAGTAAAATAAACGTTAAAAGCATACATAGTACAAAACCTTACCGTTACCAAAACATTTTAAATTGAAGGAAACGTTAAAATTTTTTGCAAGGATGGCATTAGAGGATTATAAAATCTCTTTAAAAGTCCATATGAAAATTTTGAGCTTTCATGATTTTCTTTATTTTACAGATTTTCTCTATTCCCTGAAAGCGCAACAAAATATTTCAGGGAAATATTTCGTACAGTGGTTGAAAAACGCGGCGGATACGACAGAAAAATTGATGAGCCCAGAGATTTATTGGACGCTCTTCTTAAAATACGACAGGAAAGCCTCCATGATAAAGAAGGTAATTAATTTACTGCCGACTGATTAAAAAGCGACAATTCTTTAACGACGGAACTCAATATTAGAAGCCTGAGATCCTAATAAACAATGGAACGTGTTTCTATTGCTATTGCTATCTTTAGATCGTTTCCATTTGAACCAAATATTCATTTTTTAGAAATTTCGGAGGACGTATTGATTGCTCAGGCGGCGATATTCGTGGAAGGAGGATTTGACACATCTGCTGCAGCTATGACCTATACTATTTATGAACTAGCATTTCATCCAGAAATACAGGTAAATTAATTAATTATGTGATGTTATGAATGATATTTTAAATACTATGTTGAATTCTAGAACAAAGTGTACGAAGAAATTTTAGGAGCAAAAAATCAATACAGCGTAGAAGGACTCGACGCAAATGTTCTCTCTGGCTTGAATTATTTCAATTGCGTCATCAAAGGTACGCTATTTACGTATATTAGCTTCATATCTTATAACAAAATAAGCGATCTTATAACTTATTACAGAAGTTACTAGAAAATATAGTTCAATGGGATGGCTGGACAGGATCGCGTCACAGGATTACAAGATAGATGACAATCTGACGATAGCCGCGGGCACGCCAGTGTATGTGAACGCAATCGGCATGCATTACGATCCAGATTATTTCCCCGATCCAAATAAGTTCAATCCAGATCGTTTTCTGCCAGAAAATGAAAAGAACATAAAACCTTTCACATTTATGCCGTTCGGTGAAGGACCAAGAAGTTGTATAGGTATGCTATATTTACCTACTGATGTCAGAATATGAAAGTTTCATCCTAAATAAAGACAACAAAGTCGAAACTTTCTGCGACAAGGGTGAGCTCAGTGACATCTGTTACCGGATAAAATTCCGGGCTATAATAAACCCCATACTTAGGCTTGTATATTAGAAATCCCCTTGACTTGGTCTTTGAATAATGTTGCTCATTTTGGTGGCTTAATACAGACCGGAGATGTAGGGAGTTCATTTTTCACGTTGTCGCAACTTTTACAGAAACTAGCTATATTATGTGCTTAGAGTAATAAAGTATAATAGTTATTTTATATCCATTGTTTTCCATTATTTTTTACTTATAATAAAAAGTTTTTCGTAGGTAAACGCTTCGGTCTGCAAACGATGAGATACGGTCTGGCACACGTGTT
The DNA here is from genome assembly GCA_029286645.1 of Papilio protenor. Lineage (NCBI taxonomy): Eukaryota > Metazoa > Arthropoda > Insecta > Lepidoptera > Papilionidae > Papilio > Papilio protenor. The sequence continues at coordinate 107,169 of JAGSMZ010000068.1, read as the reverse complement.
ACTGCACTACGAGGTGCGGCCCGTGCCCGGCGCGCCGACGCCTTCCTGCGCTAGGATTGACAAGAGGGGCATGTTTCTGATGCCCGGCGAGCCGCTCTACGTTCACTATATACCGAGATGTGACAAATAAAAATCATATTTATGTAATTAAAAATTAAACTATTTATGTAATGCTATGTTTTCATACATATTTCCTCCCGAAAAGAGCATAAACTCTACGCCAATAGTTACTTTTTGTGTTATTTCACTTTATTGAACAGTGTAATCATATCCACACCGCTATAGACCACAAAATGATATAAAATTGCAACATAATTGTCACCGCGAAGGCTTAAAATATCCAATTTTACTGCAATTCCGCATTTTGCGGTGGTTTCAAGATCGGCTGGTATTAAACCTTATCGTTGAAATGCATTCGATTTATCGTCCCCGGGGAATAAAAGCCAATAATGAGTTCCGTTCCATTTTTCAGAGCTCGCTTCAGGAATACTCGCAATGTGCATGAAAATGAGATAAAATTGCTATACAAAACTTCTAGAATACTATTTAGAGCTTCGCTTTAGATTGCGAACTTTAAGTCTATGAAAATATTAATAATTTCAATAAATAAATAGTAAATAACATATTTTTCATCGTCACTATATTAAATTTGGATTTATCAGTACAATATTTAGAATGACCTTAAATAAGATAGTAATTACTGTTAATGTAAACGTTATAATAGTAATTTAATTGATGTCTGTTGAACCAATAAATGCAATATTATCAATTAAACTTTGTATTCATTCGCTGCGGAGTGGTTGCACATTTGAGTTCGCGATAATTGCTACTCCAATTGCAATAATTGGAAAACTCGTGCCTTCAGTATTGCGCTCCCACACTCACGAAACATGGCGACGCGCGACTGATTTAATTCAGCAAATATCGCTTTAAATTTACTCCATTTTTTTGATATCAAAAGATATCTCACTGCAAATTATCTTTCTGATAATATAAATGTAAATAGTGTTTATGGATAATTTACTCATTTTTTGCCATGCAATTAAATGTTTTAATTTTTTTAATAACGTTAACGAAATTAGTTTTTGTGATCTTTGGAGCTGTTGAAATTAGAGACAAATAAAACAAATGAATACTACTTCATACTAATATTACGAATGCAAAAGTTTGAATAAACGGAGAGATGAATGTAACGTGTTTCGGTAAATTTAACTTAGATGTAGAACATAGCCTGAACGAAACGGCTACTTAGTTTTTTTTTTAATTCCACGCGTACTGAGTAGCGGGCAAAAGTTTGTACATTATAAAGACATTTAAAATATAAACAAAAGTTGTATACAAACAAACTCTTAAACGAGATTCGTAACAAAATTTGAATGCAATCAAAGTTTGAGGAAATTTGGCTTGTAGTAGAGGCGGTAACGTTGCAAACTTAGATTGCATGCCTCTGCCTTTGTGTGCGAACTGAGAAAAACTACCTAAGTAAGCACGCATGTACATGTCAAGTTGAAAATTGACAGTACCAATAGCTACGCATGTTTAAGACCTCAAAAGTTAATAATAACTGCATTATCTACATTTTACAATTTAATATATAAAATACAGTGATAATGAAAAGAGAAAGTGCCGTATGTACGACCAATGCCTACGACGCGACACACAGTCGGGAGCGAGCCGGACACGAAGCTGTGCAACTTTATTAGTGTGTTTTAGAAAACGTATTCTTAATTTTCGTTAAGAACATTAACATAGTTTCATTATGTGAAGCAGAAGTTAAAACGTAAATTAAAAAAGTATGGACCTACATGTAGTAAATTATTCAACAAAGCTGGCGGGCAAATGTAAAGCAGACGAACTGCCCCCACCCCCCGCGCCCCTGGCTTTGAGAAGCGCCTCTGAAAAATCCCATTTAATACAGCCTCCGCTGAAAAGGGTAAGTTCAACGACGTAGGTGTAATTTTAAAAGCGTTTATTTAATATTTTTGGCCGCTCGGAAAATGCTCTTAGATTACGTTCTATGTTTTTTTAATTTGTAAATTTCAGGTTTGGCCAAAATTTTGGAGTCGCTTTTAAAAATTAAAAGTCGATTAATGTTACATGAACGAGAGTGATCTTATTTTTTACTACTTTCATTATTATATAAGTTGCTTGTCGTCGCACTGACGGGCACGATGTACAACTTCTTGTTATAATTATGCATTTCAAAGCTCTCTTTAATTAAATCGCAGTAAATGCTAACTTAAATTTCGTTTGTTGCGTTGTTTTCTTTTACTTAATTTGTAATCGAATGTCGGTAGATACTCGAGTTCGTATTATTATTTATTGTCTATTGTTGACAATTACATTAAGGTCGAGCAGTTTAAATTGTGTAATACGAATCTAAATTTAGAAGAAACAACCAGTCACCAAGAGAGGTGACAAATTAAATATCGTTGTAGAATAACCATAGCACTCGACGACAACTAAATTTCTGCCCCATCCCCACTCCGCCGCCCCCTGAGAGCCACTCACTTGTTAACTAAAATGCAAATATGTAAAACGGTTTTCAGTCGACGAACAACGAACGCGTTGCGCATTTTTATTTCGTACAACTTTTCAATGGTTTATACGAGTTTAAAATGCACTCTCTAAAAAACCAAGAGTGAAAAAGTGAGTGGCGATGTTTGTACATAGAGGGTGTTCTAATTACTTACATTTACATTGACATATTTAATCTGTGACACACTTAGTAAATAATGTATAATGTTAAAAAGACACGTAACATAGTTAATTAATAATTTATTGTACGTAAATTACACGCTGTATTATTTGCTCTGGTGCAAACATACCGTTCTCTGGGGCGGCAACTTAGCGATCTCATTCTATACTGTTTGAACATTGGAGCAACAAACCCGGCAAGTGTATATTTTTATCATAGAGCGGCCACACACCTTTGACTAAATTATCGCACAACGGTTGTGCGATTGTCGATTGTTTCGCAACCAATTCAACTGTTTAGTGGCACGACTAAAAATCGAGTAATGTCACTCCATATAAGCTCATAGCAATCAAAGCGAGACTAAACAGTTGTGCGATAGTTTCATGTGTGTACGCTCTCACTGATACAACGTTAATTTATTCTATTTTAATTAATTATACCTTTAACAGTATGACAAAATCTATCTAATTTTATCAATAGTCGAAGCCAATTAAATTATGCGAGGTCACAAGAAATCAGCTGTAGAGTGAAGGTGAAATATTAATATTCAATTTCCTCGGAAGTCGAATTCAATCAGCTTGGCAGCCAGCTCGCCCGCCTACGAGTTATTTCTATCAATATTCATATCTAATTGCTGAACAGAATCCATACACTATCAGTTTGTACGTAATTAGTCTCACATAGATTTTGAGTATTTAAATGACGTCATAGTATTTGAATGCGATTTCGTTACACGGTGATTACGAAACAAACAGTGTTACGCACTCAACAAAGACAAACACGTCGGGACAGTCTACAAAACGCCTGCATCGCCCGCGGCCGCTGCTCGCTGCTCTCTGACACCTTGTTATCTTTTGTTCACAGAACAAATATTTTATTTGCAATCCGCACAGGCAATTGTTTGCGTGATTTAAATTGACAATATAGTCAAAGAAATAAATTTGGTGTCCATTTAGAATCGATTAACATACAACGTAATATAACAGCTAAGAACCTTGTTCAGTTTTACAATAATTACATATCTGTTTGTGTTAGCGGTTTAGTTGGCACGTAACAAATAGTATCTGCAAGGAGTTTGTTCTCGTCCTACACTATATGATGCATGCTGGATTACACTGAATTGTGACGTCGTCCCCTGAGTTCCGTGAAGTGTTTGCATTTACAATGTTTTAAATATTGAAATATGTTTTATTTCATTAAGCGAATTTCATTTTAACAATACCTTTGTTAGAGTATATAGTCGCAAGTTATAAAAAAATAAAGTAAGCCAGTGAATTCAAACAAGCCGTATTATATGAATTCGCCCCTTAAGAATATCCTTTCCAAATTTAATCCAGCATCTAAATCTCTTATTTAATCAAACTCATGATGATAAGAACACAAAATAAACAAATTTAATTAACATCCTATCCTTCAGTGTAAAGCGACATTTTAATAATGAACAAGAGTTTTCGTGGAATACAAAACACAATTACATTTTTATACTTCAGCTGAATATTCAGAGAATACCTAATCTAGCAGACTTAATATAATTTTTATTTTCTTGAAGGCGCCGCGCTTTGGGCGAAATAAAATTGTTGAGGAGAATTACGGAAAAAAAATGTTCAATGATTTTATTTTTCTAAACGAAATTTCTCCTGTTTTATAATATCTACACAATTTCTTAATAAAACGTAAATATAAACCTTTTTGAATTTAGCAAAAACAAAAAAGAGTACTTGCATAAACCATTATTCTTAACTAGCTTTTGCCCTTGTCTACTACGTCTGCGCGGAATTAAAAAAAAAAAACAAAAGCAATTAGCCTATGTCTTATTCTAGACTATGCTCTACATCTGTGTCAAATTTCATGGAGATCCGTTCATCAGTTTAGGCTACAAACTCTAACAAACATCCATCCATCCAAACTTTCACATTTATATTAATAAGATAAGGAAAAACATTGAGAAAAGTAAACGATTTATGGCTGAGCATTCTCACAGCTTAAGAGAGAAGTTTAAATGAAAACTTCACGTGCAATGATAAGCCAACACTTCGACAGCGCAAAGTGAGTGGACACGAGACACGCATTAGCCGAGAGCGGACACTGCGAGGATCCACTTGAGAGACACTCCTCCAGTGATGACGTCACTTCTCTGCCTCCATATTGACTTCCAACATACTGTAGTCTACTAGAGATTGCACTTATCGTTTATTGATAAAGTTTGTTATTCGCTTTAAATTACTTAACTGTATGACATTATCAGGGTTTCAGAAAAGATAGAGTATAGATATTTGTCCAAAATCAGTCAATTATGTATACTATTGACGTATCGACGGTCCCTTCGTAAAGTGCAGTAAGTGGTAAATATTTTGTTTTTAATTTGTTTGCATGAACTTAAAAAGAACTAACTACACATAAGTAGTCCACAATGGAGAGCATAACAAACTTATGCTAAGGGAATGTTTAAATAACTTTACTTGATTATTTACCTAACTTAAACTAGCACTTAAAACAAATGAATAGTATTTATAGAGGCGCAACATCGCTACGTCTTGTTAGTATTCCAGTGAATAAAATTACTAGAGCTTTTGAATAACTAATTGACGGCAATTAATTACAAGGCTATACCTTTTGAGTAGAAAAGCTTTGTTTCTGGCGAGCTTCCAAACACGATAGGTTTCAATTCAAATGAGCTCTCGACAGCTTTTGGAGTCGAAAGCCCTTAATGATGTAAAATTACATGGATGAATTAAGATTTGGCAAATGTATTTGGATATAAATATATGTAAAATACCAATAAATATACAAATAATCAGCTATATTTGAATATAACAGCATTTTAGTAAAGTCAAATTTAATTTCAGAAATATTTGATCGCTCTGTTAGATGGTATTTGTGATTCAAAGAGAGCGATGCATCACACGTCGGGTTAGTCGCGCGGCGCTTGTGAAACAGCACATAGTTCTGCGCCCCCCGCACCCCGCGCCACCCCCCGCCGGGCATACTTGTGCCAACTATGCGGACACGCTAACGTGCCGGTGAAATCGCGGAAACTCAAACTACATACAAATTACCTTCATCATTTCCGCCTTTGGTAGACTTGAGGTAATTAACGACCACCTGCTTTCTGTTCTTCTAATTTACCGTCCAATTTAGGAATACTTTTTTAAGTATTTTGCTTTGATATATTATTATTAATCAACTAGCTGTTGCCCGCGACTTCGTCCACGCAATATTAAGACAAAAAACCCTATAATATGCCCGTCTATGTCAACTACCCTTCAGTAAAGTCCAGTCGAAACCGGCCCAACCATTTCGGAGATTACCCGGAACAAGTGCGGCTTGCGTACAGACAGACAGAAAATAATTAAATGCGATTTTGGTTATCAGCAACGCAAATACATCATGTTTTCGAAATCTGGAATTTTTCTTTTGATATTACAAACAGACACTCCAATTTTATTATGTATATATGTGTAACTCGAAGTATATTGGCTTAAGTTAATTCCTATGTTAAGGCTACTATTGCGAAAAAAAGTAAAGTAATTACAGTTCTAAGTCAATTTAAACAGTTTAAAAGTCTCTTTGAAACTATTTTTATCAATATTGAAACTGTTTCTTTGTATTCAAAGGTTTCTAATTAAATCTCTAAATGGAATCCTTTTTGCGTATTTGTGATTAAGATTCAAGAATGTAACAAAAAAGGGGTTCGAGCGCGAGATGTGGAGGTTAATTAAATAGCACCGTTGTAGCGTCCTCGCTTACAAACGTACTGAATAACATTATTTGTAAAGGACTTTACAATTAAGTTGTTTTGTAACAATATCAATTATTTTAAAACAGCAACATTATAATTGTTTCATTAGTTATGCGGGAATATTAAGAATACGTACAGTTGAGGTCATATATTTCCTACCCAAGTAACATTTGAAGTAACATCATTGTACTCTAATACAATTTGATCTTAAATTTATAGCAACATACATACGTGATAAGTAGCTCTCACAGTGACAGTTATATCTCGTATATGACATCTAGAGCTGCTTATCAGATATAGGCTTTAATCAATTGCCTTTTTAATTCCCAACCGTTATATTCAAAGGCCTTGTCTTACCGCCATCTTGTTTTCTCTGAGACACACTTCATGAATTATCGTGTCCGCCGGAAAAGGCTAATGTCGACTTCCTCGGACTAACGATGTTTATTCCTCTCTTGATTTACTTAAAACGGAAACGTGCTCTTTAGGGTCAGTGCGTAGAGAAAAAATAACTTAATCTCTATGTATACTTTTCTACTTTTGTGTTAAAGTTTTTAGTTGAACAGCGATGGGAAGCCGGTTTTAGTTTTTGTATTAAAAATGGCCTATTACTCAGAGATAATCTGTCATTTTATTAAGAAATAGTTTTGTAGAATTGTAAATTTCATGTAATCTGTATTAAACTTTCATATCTCTTTATCCGTTTAGTAGTTAGTTGGTAAGAAGCAACTTTATTTATAAGATTAAGATAAGTCTATGTATCCCGTTTATGGAGCGAAGTCAACTTGCACCATTAGTGTTGTCGGCTTGTGTTGACGCTCCTTGTCACCTGTCAGTTGCGGCGTGATGAATGGCTTCGCTTGTGTGAGGGAATCTCATCCATTTTTATCTGTCTACAGAACATGCGCTTGACGCGACTGTTTGACGGTGTTTTTACTTTAAAAATTAATGATTGTTCGCCAACAGTGCACGTAAACCTAACACAAACCAATTATTCGACACTCCACAGTCAATAATTTAGTATTTGTATGTAAAAAGATCTTTAATAAGTGTTAATAATTATTTTATTAAGCTAATATATCAATCAAGAGAAAGAAAAAACAAAGAGATGGCGTTTATTGGTTGACATTATCCGGGCTGACGGCGGCGATGTTTTCTTTGGCGTTAATGTGTCAACAAACACAACGCAATGTGGCTCTGACATTGCTTCCTGAAAGAAATAATGCCATTTTCACACGAGAACAGTGACATAGAGCAGTAGGCAGTATAGTACTGCTATTGTTTAAACACACACTGTTAAAACATAGCTATTCTGTGGTAGCGTTGTGTAACTACTATGGATTATGCCACGCATTTTGTATCCTCGTGTGAATATATTTGATTCCTTGTACGTTATTTAGGGAATGCTAGTAAAAGAGGTAAATATCATGTTCAATTAAGGTACTAACGTTCAAGCATGAATCGACTGGAGAAGGTTCGTGCTCGGACGTCACTTTAACTTAAAATTTGGCATCGAGCCGAGAGCTCAGGCAATCTATCGACGTGTTACTGCCTGTATTCTTGTTACGGGGATCTGGCTTATCCATTCAATGTTTTTCGTAAGGATTTTTTACAACGTATTTAACTTCGTAATTGGTAACTGGAATTTAGACAGTTGATTTGATTGTTGTTGCCTTAAATAATCACATTTAAGGCAACAACAATCTTACTTAAGATTCTCATGTTTTGAAATACCATAAGCTATGTTACTTGTATTCCTAGATACTTATTGTTCTAGATGACGTTGCAAGGATAGTTCACCACTCTTAGTGTTTACCGGCTACAGGTAAATGGGGAAAGCTTTCTAAGTATTAGTGTTCGGGGGGCGAGTGGCACCCCCCGGCCGCACCGCATCAATATTCATGGGGCACTTTGCATCGCACCGACTATTCGCAAACTACGCATTTCTGCAGCTCCCGACCACTCCTCAGCCGCTTGAATAATGTAACTTTAAATTGTTTAAGCACCTAAAGCAGTTTTAACACACTTTATGCTAGAAAAAGAAAACTTTTAGATATTAAAGTCAAATGAACCAAATAAATATAGAATTGAATTGAAATTTTATATATGTGTATGTTTGTGTATATCTTGTAAATGATTTAAGTCTTATATAAACGATGTTTTGTAATAGGGACACGTATATTATACTGTGTCTCGCCGGGCCGTTCAATCCACGTCGATACATAATGTTTATGTACTCTGCGATCTCAAACACCATTAACAGCCGCCACTGTTTGTCTTGCCGACGCCGACGCCGACGCCTCACACGACACATACACACACATACACGGATAACATACATCATACAATTTGCATATTTGTATTTCTATTCCAACATCAAATTTTAATAACTTGTATGAAGTTAATGACAGTTGGACATTTATTACTGTTCGAAGTTCGTCTTGAAAAAGTTAACATTATGAAATAAATGTACTATTAAATCTCTTGTTTCAGATCTTAATATTTTAAAGACATTTATTCGGATTAGTTTTTTTTTCAAATTTACATCAAGTTTGTACTACAGGTAAAGTTAGGACTCTAGTTCGACTATCGCTTAAGAGATCTGTTAACTTCTGTCTTACTTGAGTGCAACTTAAACTATTCATAAGAATCTTTAGGGATCGACACTCGCGTTTTATTTTGATTTATGTTAAAACTTTTTTGAAATGAAAATATGCAATAACGTTTTATTTAAAGTTTTCATTTTAGGAAAGCTTCGTAAAATCGCAGCAGCTGTGCGCCGCAGCTCACCTGTGCACTACACCGCTCTTGTGTAATACTTTTGTATTAAATGTATTTTATACTCTAGAAAAGATTATTATGTAAAAGATTAAAAAGGAAAGGAAACGGTTAACGTGCACTCTTCATGTAACTATAATATTTGTTCAGAATTCTATGATTGTGAAAAAAGACACTTATCAAGGAAGCAAACATAATATTCCAAGATAAGTTTAAACTGTATAAAACCCTAAAACACCGTATCTTTTTCATCCCTGTTCGATGCTTTAGGTGTTTTAGTCACAGCTTTGCTTATTTCTGCACTTTTCGTCCATTTTAAACTCAAATATCTCGTGTATGTTTTTCCCAGCTAACCGCTCACCGTCGTCACCTGCTTACCCCAGCTTATATTTTAAGTATAATTTCCGTATCGCTGACTGCGTCGCGTAATAAATGAATCTCACCTGTCACACACACACCGGCCGCGGCGCTGAGAGGGCTGCGCGGGGAGGGGAGGGGGAGGGACCTCTTTCAAACCCCATTTATTACGAGATGTAATGGACATTATTCTCCTCGAGATCGTTAAAAATTCTCAAACTGCTCTCCGCATATTCCACGTTATTTATTGTCTGGTGTTAAATTATCAGTTATTAATAGTTATTGCACATAATTTACGTTACATTATGTACAAAATTACATCTAAATGTTGAATAACTTCATGTCCGATATTTGTGTCACTACTCGTATATGATAGACAACGGTAGCTTTAAAATCATTCTTTTCTGTGAATTGTTTTAGCAGTTTTCTTCTATTCTGATATGAAATATTGGATATATTTTATTTAAAGTTATTTCAGAGTATGCAGCGAGGCGCGCCGGGAGAGAGCGCCAATTGCATTGCCCGAGTCCCTTGACGCGTTAGCATTATCTCACGTCTAGACAATGCATTGACGCGGTATGTTTCCATTAACTTTGTGCTAGCTGTTCAAGTAGTCTGCTCTTATATGCCAATATTTAATATTATAAATACAAATACATTCATCTGATCAAGTCTTTATTTTTCCAAGAAAACTTGAATTACCCGTGGCAAACAATAAAACGTAACTTCTACTTAGCACTCTTACAAAGTATGCTATCTTTTTAAGAGAAAAGCTAAAATAAAGGAATGAAACGATACCATTCGGTCCCGAAACTGAACGACAGTTGATTTAGTGCGGCGATAGCGACGCGCGGGGCGGACCACGTCCACAATACTCCCGCACCCCGCACCCCGCAACCCCGCAACCCTAAGCTATTTAGATCGTTTTATCCAGATAGTATGAAACTCCTTTTATTTTTAAACCTTTAAGATATTTGTCTTAATGTTGATTTCCTAAAACGACGCTGTTTACTTTACTTGCCAATTTTAAAAATGTAAAATGTATGAGATTTAATTTTTTCTCAAATAGTGTTGCGTTTTTTAATTTAAAATAAATAATGTTTAATAGTTTATCAACTAAGTAATAACGAGATCGATATTCCATTTGATATACAGCTTTGAAGTAGCATTTTATGAGAACGAAATTCACAAATCTAAATTTTTCCGCGAGTAAAATGTCGGCAATCGGAAAGCAATTTGAGAAACTGGCGATGATTTCCATGCTTCGAAATTTCTGTACTCCTGATGTGCTGCAGCGCTGCCTGACATTTACTCACAATGCTGTACAGCGCTGTGTAGCACACACTGGATATTTTAATTTTAATCCAAGTCAAATTATTTAGCATTTATTTTACAAATAGATAACGTAATATCTGTGAACGCAAATTTTACTTCTTACTGATATTATAAAAGTGAAAATTTCGATGGATGCATGTTTGTTTGAGTTTGTGGCCTAAAGAGTTGAATGGATTTCGATGAAGTTTGACGTGGAGGATGTAAAGGATAATCTAGAAGAACACATAGGCTATTTACTTTGTTTTTTTTTCCACGAGGACGGAGACGCGATATTATAATTCGCTTCCTCTCTTAGTAAAAGTAGACAATTATTACAAAATTCAAATATGTATGAAAGCTTAAAGACTCAACACAATGAAAAAAACTAAAACTAAGGCAGAGCCGAAAAAACTTGAAAGTGAACGTTTACGACGTAAAAAAAACATGACACAAATTCTGTGCGGATGGTGAATAGAGCTGGATGTGGGCCGACGGCGTTATGCCCCAGTTTGCGCACTCTAACGACTGGGTCACAGGGCCGGCTGGCAGACTGAGCGTTAACCTGCTAACTTCGTACCTGGTAAATAGATATTTTTAAGAGAATAAGAAAAGCTGACAAACTTTACTTTTCATATAGCAAAACTATTTAGAGCGCGCGCACACCTTCGACTAAACTATAGCACAATTGTTGTGCGATTGTCGTCTGTTTCGCAGCGAATTCGACTGTTTTAATTGCACAACTAAAAATCGAGTAGTGTGCACACCTCCATATAAGCTCATAGGAATCAAAGCGAGACTAAACAGTTGTGCGATAGTTTTGTTATATACTTTCAAACCATGTTATGAACTAAGCTACTGTTAACAGTGGTAGAGCACGCTATAGCATCTTTTGTACGACTTGACCAACTCACTGAAGACAGAAGTTGAGTGTTAGCGTATCGTCTGATGAGCAGATGGGCAGAGGCATGTGTTTATTACTATTTTTTTATAAGATAATGTGTGAAATACAAAAGCTACTTGAGCCGTGGAGGAGAGGACTTATAAAATATTGGATATATTTTATTTAAAGTTATTTCAGAGTATGCAGCGAGGCGCGCCGGGAGAGAGCGCCAATTGCATTGCCCGAGTCCCTTGACGCGTTAGCATTATCTCACGTCTAGACAATTGCATTGCCCGAGTCCCTTGACGCGTTAGCATTATCTCACGTCTAGACAATGCATTGACGCGGTATGTTTCCATTAACTTTGTGCTAGCTGTTCAAGTAGTCTGCTCTTATATGCCAATATTTAATATTATAAATACAAATACATGTATCTGAACAAGTCTTTATTTTTCCAAGAAAACTTGAATTACCCGTGGCAAACAATAAAACGTAACTTCTACTTAGCACTCTTACAAAGTATGCTATCTTTTTAAGAGAAAAGCTAAAATAAAGGAATGAAACGATACCATTCGGTCCCGAAACTGAACGACAGTTGATTTAGTGCGGCGATAGCGACGCGCGGGGCGGACCACGTCCACAATACTCCCGCACCCCGCACCCCGCAACCCCGCAACCCTAAGCTATTTAGATCTTTTTATCCAGATAGTATGAAACTCCTTTTATTTTTAAACCTTTAAGATATTTGTCTTAATGTTGATTTCCTAAAACGACGCTGTTTACTTTACTTGCCAATTTTAAAAATTTAAAATGTATGAGATTTAATTTTTTCTCAAATAGTGTTGCGTTTTTTAATTTAAAATAAATAATGTTTAATAGTTTATTAACTAAGTAATAACGAGATCGATATTCCATTTGATATACAGCTTTGAAGTAGCATTTTATGAGAACGAAATTCACAAATCTAAATTTTTCCGCGAGTAAAATGTCGGCAATCGGAAAGCAATTTTGAGAAACTGGCGATGATTTCCATGCTTCGAAATTTCTGTACTCCTGATGTGCTGCAGCGCTGCCTGACATTTACTCACAATGCTGTACAGCGCTGTGTAACACACACTGGATATTTTAATTTTAATCCAAGTCAAATTATTTAGCATTTATTTTACAAATAGATAACGTAATGTCTGTGAACGCAAATTTTACTTCTTACTGATATTATAAAAGCGAAAATTTCGATGGATGCATGTTTGTTTGAGTTTGTGGCCTAAAGTATTAAATGGATTTCGATTAAATTTGACGTGGATGTAAAGGATAATCTAGAAGAACACATAGGCTATTTACTTTTGTTTTTTTTTCCACGAGGACGGAGACGCGATATTATAATTCGCTTCCTCTCTTAGTAAAAGTAGACAATTATTACAAAATTCAAATATGTATGAAAGCTTAAAGACTCAACACAATGAAAAAAACTAAAACTAAGGCAGAGCCGAAAAAACTTGAAAGTGAACGTTTACGACGTAAAAAAAACATGACACAAATTCTGTGCGGATGGTGAATAGAGCTGGATGTGGGCCGACGGCGTTATGCCCCAGTTTGCGCACTCTAACGACTGGGTCACAGGGCCGGCTGGCAGACTGAGCGTTAACCTGCTAACTTCGTACCTGGTAAATAGATATTTTTAATAGAATAAGAAAAACTGACAAACTTTACTTTTCATATAGCAAAACTATTTAGAGCGCGCGCACACCTTCGACTAAACTATAGCACAATTGTTGTGCGATTGTCGATTGTTTCGCAGCCAATTCAACTGTTTAGTTGCACAACTAAAAATCGAGTAGTGTGTACATATAAGCTCATAGGAATCAAAGCGAGACTAAACAGTTGTGCGATAGTTTTGTTATATACTTTCAAACCATGTTATGAACTAAGCTACTGTTAACAGTGGTAGAGCACGCTATAGCATCTTTTGTACGACTTGACCAACTCACAGAAGACAGAAGTTGAGTGGAAGCGTATCGTCTGATGAGCAGATGGGCAGAGGCATGAGTTTATTCCTCTTTTTTTATAAGATAATGTCTGAAATACAAAGGGAACTCGAGCCGTGGAGAAACGGACTTATAAGAAAGGGAAATGCTTTCTTTCTGTGTCGATTAAAAGTTGGTAAGGCATATGCAATTGTAGATGTATGTGGGCAATAGTTGCGCCGCTCTTTCGATGGGTCCAGGTGCCGCTTGTTTGCTACATCTTGAATGAATGAATGAAACATCTTACATCAGCACTTTCTTCTCAAAAGTGTTTATGTAAAAAGATAATCCAGCGTCATTTGCGAGAATCGCAGGTGTGATATAAGTCGAAAAGCTCCGTCATCATCAAATCTTCGCGTTTCCATTTTAATTTGGCGGAAAAGCTCACTTAACAACTTCTGGCTGAAATTTGTTATTCATAAAACTTTGGAATGTTTTCCTTAAGGGCCGAATAAAACGCAAATGTCCCACATTGAGTGCTCCAAATCTTTTACGGCCGCAGACTGGCAAAATTTATTACACGTTATAAACAAAGCCTAGTTCATAATTTAGAAAATGTATTTGAATACAATTGAAACGGGAAATTTAAAACAAATGACACGTGTGATGGTTCAACCTCAATGAGTTTTAACAACATAGTTTTTTTAATGCGGTGATGTGACTCTTTGTTGTAGAAATCAAATTAGCCAGAATAAAACCGTCTATTGTTCTGTGATCACAAAAAATTGCGGTCTCAATAACCATTGTTAAAATCTGTTCGAATAAATTGAACGACTAAAATTTTATAACTTTTTATTAATTCGACTGAACAGTTTCCTTTAATTTTTTTTATTGAAATCGGAAAATTAGGTAAGTTATTGACTGATTAGATGTAAAATGTTTTAGAAAGTTGTAACAAAGAAAACGTTTAACAAAAGTGTTATTTAATTGTTTCTTCATAAATAAAAAAGCCAGTCGTACTTAGAAGATCTGTTTAGATTTTTTTCCACAGTTTCCAAGAAACATTCAAGTCTTCATTGATTCTAAATTAAGCAATAAGGTGTTACAAAATAACAAGAAAAAGAGTAATCATTTGTAATTTTCTCTAAGTTTTATATTAATCTTTATTAGGTAATTTTCTTTTATCTTAAAGCAAACTCATTCAATGTACAATTGCAGAAAGCTGTGGTCTTTTACTTACAGAAAAGGTGCTTTAACGTCACTTTGTTATCCCGCCATCTCACGTCATCGGTTGTCATGAACCTCACCACTTGACTAAGGATTATCACACGCTCCATTTTGTTACTTGTCTCATAGCCTTGTCACTTGTCCCGTGCGGCTTGTCACTCGTCCCGCGGTCCTCGTAACTTGTTGCGATATCCTCGTCACTCGAACGATGCCTGTCGGTCGACACTTGTGTTGCGGCCTATCCCTGGCACTTGTCACGTCAGAGGTACAGCTTAGTATCGTATCCGATCGTTGCTTCCAAAATTCGATAATTTTTAGGTGTCTTTAAGCATTTAAAGTTGAAGAGTTAAAAGCTGAAATGATTACTTAAATCTATATTCTCTTCATTTTCTCAATTCTCATGTTAATTTTAATGTTTCATCTATAAAGGTAATAACAGGCGACACTTGTTTCCACAGTATATTAGAGAAATTTCCAGAAATCACTCGCCCTTCTGGCACACACTTTACACCGAGACACAACACAGTACACCACATCAGGACCACTCCAGGACCTCCTATTTCGTGTACTCCCCGTAGGCTAGCTCCTGAAAAGCTGAAGATCGCCAAGGATCAGTTCCAGGTCATGATGAGCAACGGTACGGCACGTCCATCGCAGAGTTCATGGTCATCACCCCTTCACCTCGCGCCCAAGAAGGACAGCACCTGGCGCCCCTGTGGTGACTATCGTAGGCTCAACTCCCGGACGATCCCCGACCGATATCCCGTACGACACATCCATGACTTTTCCCATTCCCTTTCAGGTTGCACCATTTTCTCCACGATCGATCTTACCAAGGCCTACAATCAGATTCCCGTTTATGAACCGGACATCCAGAAGACCGCAATTACCACTCCCTTTGGATTGTTCGAGTTCCCCTTCATGTGCTTCGGCTTGAGGAATGCAGCTCAATCTTTTCAACGGTTCGTCGATGAAATGACGAGAGGTCTCGATTTCTGTTTCGCCTATCTGGACGATTTTCTAGTTTTCTCCAAAGATCAAGCCGAGCACGAAGTCCATCTCCATCAACTTTTCACTCGCATGAAGGAATACGGCGTTCTTGTAAACACTTCTAAGTGTGTTTTCGGTGCAGCCGAGGTAACATTCCTCGGTTATCAAATTTCTGCAGCCGGCACTAAGCCTCTGGACTCAAAAGTTCAGGCTATTGGTGACTTCCCAGTTCCACAGACCATTAAACAACTTAAGAGATTTCTGGGAATGCTCAATTTTTACAGGCGTTTTCTACCTCATTCAGCTTCTACGCAAGCTCCACTAAATGCCTTACTCTCAGGCTGTTCCAAAAATTCTCAGCCCATCACCTTAACTGGCGACGCTCTTTCCGCTTTTAAAAAGTGCAAGGAAAGTCTCGCTAAAGCTGAACTACTCGCACACCCAGATTGTCAGGCTGATCTAGCGCTGGTCACAGACGCTTCAGATCTGGCAATGGGTGCAGTTTTGCAGCAATTCAAAGATGGCATTTGGCAGCCACTCGCTTTCTTCTCGAGGAAATTCAGTCCCTCGCAGCAAAAATATTCGCGATATGATCGCGAACTTCTCTCCATTTACGAGAGCATTAAATACTTCCGTCACATGCTTGAGGCCAGACACTTCGTGGTCTACACTGACCACATGCCACTTACGTTTGCACTCAGCAAACCTGAGGCACACTGCTCGCCTCGACAATTTCGCCACCTCGACTATATCTCGCAGTTTACAACTGACATTAAGCACGTCTCAGGAAAGGACAACATTATTGTCGATCCTTTGTTGTGCGTCGGTGAACTGCAGATACCAACCGATGTAGGCACACTGGCTTCAACTCAAGCATCTCATAGAGAGCTCCCTCAACTTTCAGAAGACAAATCTTCTCTCTGTCGTCAAAAGTTGAGCATTCCAAACTCTCATTCTCATGCGGCACCTTGTTGTGACATTAATACGTCACCTAGACTATTCAACAAGCCTTGTAGGAAAAAGATCTTCCACCATGTCCGCTGTCTTACTCCTTCTCCCACTCCTCTTTCTAAATTTACCCATTCCTCTCGTTCTCCATCCGATCCTCTTCCTACAGCGCCTAACGCGTATACCCGGGAGGACGTCAAAAGAACCCATTCAGGCCGTACCGTTCGCTTCGCAGATTACTTTCGCCCGTAGTGACGGTCTCTGGGGGGGAGTGATGTAGTGTACCTATCTATTTATTTAATTATCTATCTATTTATATATTACACTACATTTATTTATTCATCATTTATTTATAATATTACATTGACACATACACATTCACACAATCACATTTTCATTTATATATTTTATATGACATAACATTACACACACAAACAGACACGCACACTCCACATTTTATATATATAATTTCAACGCGCTGCAGAGCGCCGCCCGCGGCGCGCACGCAAATCGTCCGAGATGCGCCGCGCCGCGCGGCCGGCCAACCAGTCGCCTCGCGCTGCTACACTGTGCTGACACCTCGTTCGTTCGCTCTCTCGCCCGCCACATTGTCTCCGTGTTTCCTTTTGTTTTATATTGTTCTGTGTTAGTTTATAATTTGTGTACGTGTACGTTGCATCGTACGTTTTGTGTATGTGCACAAATAAACTACAAAGCTTTATAGACATTACCAAAGTATAAAGTGTTGCAGTTAACAAAGTAATATACACTATTATTGAGAGAAGTTTGACAGAGAACTATCGGAAGATAATATCAAGAAATTGCCATAATAATACATAAAGCGTGTATGCGGCAAAACTTTATCGTTAGAGAAGATATTACGCTCGGCTCAGAATTAACGATGTGGCAAATGTGTCGAAGTATTCAGCAAGTTTTGCTCTATGTTGTAGGAACTGTAGTTGCACGATGTAGTAACTAACGTCTGAGTTGATAACCGGCGGGAGATGGCGTTCAGATCGCATGATAGCCTCGCTGATTAACTACCTACGTTCAAGTTATATCGTTAGACTGGATGTATTTGATTTACATCGATTAGCCTTAGTTAGATAATGTTTCCTTTACCTCGTGTGTTCTTTATAGTACCAACACAAAAGTTTTCTGATAGTTCCTACTAAGAAGTATTCACTTGTTTCGAATATAAAAATATAATTGTAATACCTATTACCTATACTATTATAACTTAACCCTTTTCAAAATTTTGTATTCAGTTTCAGATTTGCTATACTATACTATTGCTATGATTTGCATTGCTATGCTATGCTAACTTGCTTTAATGGCTCGTACAAACAATATAGCAGTAACAACAAAGGTGGACTTTTAACGCTACATAAATTAGGAGATTTATGTGAATTGTCTCAACTCTTGGAGGGTAGAGCGGCGAAGGTGTAACTTAAGTTAGTTTGTTCTAAGCATCGCTTAACTTGTGACCGCGTGTTACTGTTCTACACTTGTACTTAGGTAAGGCAAACATTACCGTTTAGTTACACAGGTTAAAAACCAGTCAAGTTTGAATTAAATTCTCTTCTCAAGTTATGAAATTATATCAAAACAAAAAAATACATTTTTTAAAATATAAATATAAGAAAATAAACAAGTAAAACGTGTAAGAGAAAGTTTCCGACTTGTCAACGAGTGGTCTTGAAGCAAGTACTCTAAGATGTTATTGAACTGTAAAGGCAAACTCAGTTACGGGCAGAGTGCCCACTTTATTGACGATATACTTTTAAAGTTTCAACAAATAAAAATAAAACAAGCCATATCTTTATTTTTATATTCTGAATATTATAGAAGACATTTACGAAAGTAATACAGAGGCGTTGACAATGTTGAGTGATGTCCATTTGAAATTTTACACTTTTACTGCATCATACACATTCGCAGTTTCCATTTATATTTTAAATTCGATATAATTATGGATAGCTTTTTACAATTTAGCGTATCAAAGATTAACTCGCTATGTTACATTAGAAGGCGTACTCAATGCAAACAAAAGCCGGCAGCGTTAACAAACAAATGAATCCAATGCTAGAATAAATAACCATACAAATAGAACAAAAGGGATTGCTTACTGCTTGCTGCTTGTTAAGTGAAACGTAATTAATTATTTACATATGAAATGGCGATTATTCAAATCGTCGTCGCTCTGGTCGCGTCGCGTCGCGTCGCGTCCTGTCTACTGAACATTGTGTGAGCGGCGCGCACGGAGGACCTGCTTACTGACATTTATTAATTTTATTCAAATTATATCTGAATAATCGATTAGACAGCTCCCTCCTTTTTTGTATCACTAAATCATAATACACACGATGTAAATATCGCGAAGAACACAATGTTAAGATCAGCATTGGCCTGACCAATTCCAGCTTATTTACTACTGACTCCTAGACTATTATAATATCCTCATGTAAATTGAAACTCTACAAAATATAATACAAAGATACAACAATCATCGTACATCATCAACCCGCCCTTGACCCTACGGAGGCACAATATGTACTGCACCATACATCTCTTTTAACCGTCACATCTTCTCTATCATACCTTCTTTCTCACAATCCATTCATTCCAAGGAATGGAACAAGTTGCCGGCCTCAGTGTTCCCGTCTAGTTAGCTAGCGCGCTAGCGAGCGAGCTAGCTAGCGCTCTATCCTTCGGCCGCGTCTTCACTTAGCTTAGATGGAGTCGTGGTAAGGCGCTGGTTTATTTATGTTTAAAAAAAAAATGCTTTCATTGTAGTCAATACAATCTTCGTTCAAATAGACATTAAAACTATTTATCGAGAAAAAATAATCTATTAAATGTTCATCTAAGAAAATATTGGACCGATCAGTACCGAGTATTTGCGATATACGAGTACCTACTAGTTTAACTGTGCCTATTGTATTTCGAAGTTCGAAGTAAGAATTTGGCGGTTAAACAAAACTCTTATGTGACACTAAACATTATTAAATAGTTTATTTGATTGTTATTCAGAAGGCGGGATGGCTGGATATTATCTTGATCGCTGGAACGTATCCAAAGAGAGTGTCGTAAACATTTGAGACTTAACTTCACCAATAATTTTGTCACTGATATTTATTCACAAACTTCTTTATTTCGAAATAATTACATCATTACAAAGAGGAAAGTGTAAACTGAAATAAATCGAGCAATTTTGTTAATAAATTTAAAACGAGTTAATATACAGACATTAATTGAACCAAATTAAAAATTGACACAAACAAATAAGAAATAAAGAATTGAAGTACAAAATGATTTATTGCTGTGACAAAGTTACATATTCACAATGGAGTGGAGATTTAACATTGTTAAAGCCATTTACCTCACTAGCAAATATATTTTGTTCGGCATCGCATGCGATTTATTGACTCGGTGGAAATAAAAGGCAATTATAAAAGTTCCGGATCACGGGCCGCGCCGTTCCCGCATCGTCCCCGCATCGTCCCCGCGACGTCCCCGCGACGTCCCCGTGGGAATACTGCGAGAGATTGCACCGATGGTTATGCAAAAGTCATTGCTAATATAAGCACCTACAATACATAGTATTGTAAATATTAATTCCATTTTGTACTAAATATATACAAAATATTTAGTACAATTTTTTGCTTGGAAGTTTTTTCTTGTAACAAAAAATATACACGAATTTCATAAATTCGTTATAATTTCCCAAACAATTCAAACAAATATTTGAAGAGTCTCGACATCAAGAGCTCGTTCAACATAAACGTACGCGAAAATTAATTTACGAAGCTTTATTACGATTATACGAGAACAAGTTGTTTGTAGAGAGAACTCGAAGCGTGATTTCGTTGTAAAGCGCGGGCCGTGGACTGCGCTCGAACATGTTAAAGGCGGGCTTCCATGGCGTAACATTCTGCGGATGAAGTATGTGGCAGTGCTAACAAATCTGCTTCAAATGGATCAGCAGTGAATATGTAACTAAAACTGCAAACGCCTAAAATTTTATTATGCTATAAATGTATATTTATTACCTAAAACGTTTATAAACAAAATAAATCAAGATGTAAGTGTAATCGTGTATATGAGTTTATTACATTGTGCAGAAAAAGTAATTGTAACGTAATAATTAGCAATGAATTACAAGAGCGTCATGTTCAGTACTGGTACGAGTAGAGACGACGTGCGCGCTGTCTGCGCAAGTAATAAATTACATTGTGAACAAACAGATATGACTACATTGTTACACGGATACTATCTTATTTGTAACAAGGGAAAATATTATTCTATTTATCCTGTTATAAGAAATAAACGCTTTTCTTCTTCAAGTACCATATGTCTCACATTTGTAACAATCTTTATATCGTCAAAAAGAATAATCGTTTGTTAAAAATATGAGATTTGTTAGAAATAGCTTTCGCTCGTGACTCCGTCTGCGTGGAATTAAATAAAAAGTAAGTAGCCTCGCCTATGTGTTCTTTCAGACTATCCTCTACATTTATGCCAAGTTTCATCGAGATCCGTTCAGCAGTTTAGGCTACAAACTCTAACAAATATCCATCCATCCATCTAAACTTTCGCATTTATAATTTTAGTAAGATTTTATGTTAATACTGAAAAAAATGTACATGTTACTAAGGCCAATTTACAAAAGGTTTCGTTCTAAGTAAAGATTATATACCAAAAAGCAATATAAGTTATTATTCCCGGCACAGAAGTTGCAACTTGGCCACCAGCCAGATCGTAATTCCGATGCTTAGTACTTAGACAACAGACTAAGTTAAACAACTTAATGCTGTCAACACAAATGATTAAAATTTAAAGCAAACTACATATTTTATCAGATTGTTGCTTGTTATTTAATTTTACAATTATAATTGAGTAATTGTATAATTTAAACGGAATCATTGTAATTGCCTTGCATTGCCTACCGCTTTTTCGAACGTGTATGAGTTTTGTTTTATGAGGGGAAAATGTACATCATCATCACGAGCTCGCTATCCTTCCCCACTGAGGGGCTTGAAAGCTACTTTAAGATAGGTGTGACTAGGTCATAGTCAACCACGCCAGCCCACTGCGGGAATTCACACATAACATTGAAATACTTCGCAGATAATAATGTGTGAAAATAAAAAAAACGAAAATTGGCACTTGGCGGGATTTGAACCGAGAATCTGTAAATTTTTAAGTCAAATACTAAACCCCTAAGCTCGTATGTATGAATGACTCTATGAGATTGTATGAGTGTGTGATATTGATTGAACCGAGTCGTCCTCATTACCAGTCCGCCAACAGCCCACGCTAATCCGCGAACAACCTCTCATCCCCCTCCGCCCACATAACTAAACTTTACGTCATTAGATAATATACGGTGTTAAAAATACTTCACTGTGTGTGATTTTTTCTAATTAAACAGTGTATAAAGACTCGGCTATGTTCCTTTAATTATAGTGTTTTCAAAGGGAATTTCATCTCTTTTTATTCAACAACATTTTAATAAACCATTTGATTCATACAAACTCTTTTAAATACAGAAAATGTATTCGCAGTACTGATCTTAAATAAAAAAAACACCAATAAAACATTTTATTTAACATATAAAAGGATTTCCCTCAAATAAATTGAAAGAAAAAGTAAACCAGGAGAAGCCTTTACAGAGAGTTTTCCAATCGCGCAGATCCATTTCTCATCATTCTAATTTGCAAAGGGTTTTCAAAAGTAATTTGAATCGTGCGGGAAATTGGTTCCGCTCCGTAAATGTACACAGATATTTTAGATAACATCGAACGTATTCATACGTACTATTGTGGGAAATAATTAGTAATTTACTAAGCACTTGTAGTCCTAATACTAAATGAGATAAAATCGTTGGTTTACTATGACTACAGTCTAAACAATAGTATGATACGCATTTAAACTTACAAATCTTAAAGAGTAAGCTTAATTAATAAAATTAATTGGTTTTAATGTTCTCAGAGCATAATAGACGGGAGCACAAAACACTACGTTAGTTATAGACTTAATCCGCTAACGCATAGTGGATTAGTTTAAAGCACATTGTAGAATCTGCTTCAAACTATAATCTGGTTCGTTATGTATTCTTCTAATTTAATTAATACAATATTATCGATTTAAACGTAGAGTACCACCATCTCCTTATTCTACTCCTGTAGGGTTCACCAGGTTTTCTTCCCTCAGTTAATCTATCTTTCGTCATCTCAGTCATCACTCCCTTGATCATGTCACCTTTTACGCAATCCGTCCCGTACATCTCCTAAATCTACCTCTACCGGTGTACCTCCGCACTCAGTCACAGTACTACATGTCACATGCGTAACTTCAATTATATTATATCATGATTAATTTGTCGGAGGAATCAGAAATCTGTTAATTCATTTCATTGTTCAGTTGTGTAAGGATTCGTTTCACATCAAACACATTTAACCCGATCCTCGCATCAAAATAATAGCTTATAAATATTTAACTAAGCGAATTATACAAAATCAGACCCTTTCCAAATTGATTCGCAAGTTGGTGCGCATCTAATGGACTCGGCGGCCGCGGCTCAGCTAATAATAAAAGGAATATAATCATATTACAAGGGTCTGCCTTCAATTTTCGTTGGCAATTATCCGATGAACAAGGGACTATATTACTTATCAAATTAACACAATACATATATTATAACTAAATTTAGATTCACCAGACTGAAAAATCCTCCAGATACGCTTGTATGTTGTTTCTTTATTACTATAGAAACTAAATTAACTGGCACACATGAGTATAAATTGCAATATTCAACAGTAAGGTGCGTAGCAGTACAATATAACGTTTAGCAGAATATAGTAATTATATAGAGGGCGTAGGTCAGCAGCCACTGCGACAATCAGTGCCGGCGACTGATACACTTGCTAAGAGGCGGGTTATAGTAGTACGCTGAAGCGATATCAACAGTACCAAATAAAGCAAATTCAATAATCTCAACATTTAAAATATGATTTTGATATTGATGTTTGTAGCTAGTAAGAAAAAGGCCAAGGCTATCAAGAGATAAATAAAAAAAGGAATGCAGCATAAGATAATAATGCAAAAACTTAAAAACTACAAAAGCGCAAAGAATACTAATTTGTACAAGAAACGCAAACATCTTCAAGAAAACAGAAATATTCGCTTACGCTTATTACTATAACCTCACTATAGAATTGATTGTCTCACGACACGACGTCGCAAGCAAATTGAGCGCAATTGTCGCTCACCTGCGCCCTTTATGATACCACTGTTCACCTCGCACTGGATAGACGAGGACGGTTGTTTCCTACCCATTTCATTGCAATTTGACGCTCACGATACAATACGTCGAAAACTCATCACAACACATGCGTTCTTAATTGGCTTTTATGTATATTAGATCCTAACTAGGAAGCTAAATTAATTCTTTGTCTATACCCAAGCTATACTGCAATCTGCGCTATATGTATATTAATTTGATGGAACGAACTCTGGATCGTTACAAATACAGTTTATTTCTGTGTTTTAAATCAATTTTATTGAATTATGACACATTAATGACACCACAAGACGTTTAATGCCTACCTTGTTAGTTAACTTTGTTGTAATTGAATGCAGGCGGTAAAGTGTGGCGGTGAGTGGCGGCGACTGTAGGGCTGCTATTGTTTCGAGTTTGCATAAAATGTACACTAGGCATAAAAGCTACGGCTTTATTTCATTTATTTCTGCTACTTGTATTCAAATGTGTTCGAAACAAAGTGTTTTAAATTTTCCCTTTTGTCTTTATCGTTTTTTTTTTGTTCTAAGATTTGTAGCAACCCTATGTAAGCGGGGGAGAGCGGTGATATGAGTTAACCGCGGGGTTGCACCGCGCCACGCGAACTCACCTCGCGCAGAGTAACTCCATAATTACTAACACTTTACCGAGCTTATCAAAGCGATTTTCACTTTAAAACAGGATGGTAAAGTTTTTGACAGATATGAGTCAAAGGAATATAAACTTTTTTACAATAAACGTAGAACTATTTCATATTAGAAACTGGGATTTTTTGTAGAATTTAACCTACATTTCTAATATCAGAATTAAATAGATGTCACGGAGTAGATTGGGTTCGACTTCAGATAAATGACCTCATGAGAAATGTATTTGAGGTCAACAATATTGAATTATTCGCTCGCTCAGCATTCGCTGCGCCACCGCCCCCTGCCGGTAAATGTAGCAAACGTGAACTTTGCCTTGTACGTGAAATGTTCACTGACAGAATGTATTCTATAAAGACGGAAATACACGTGCCAGTTATGGACAAAAATTAATTTATCCACATGACATAACTCGGAACGTTTGTGCGGTCAGTGAAAACATTTGCGCAACAACGATCAAACGATTAATATCGAACTAATTGCTGGCCTGCGATAACGAGAGGTTTCAATAATCTATTTTGAACCGTAATGCGATATTAATTGTTAAATGTCATTATTTTGAAGCAAAATAAATACGAATTAGTGATTGTTAAACTAACAAAAGATTTGACGAAACCATTTATGTGAAGAGAACGGTTTACTAAACTTTTTATTCCTTGAGATATTTTAGTTGATTAATTGGAACTGTCTCCGTTTAACAGTTTTATAATTGACAATATTACATTTACTAGCATTTTAATAATATTCAATACAGGTAAGCAATTTTCCGAACAAATTTCTTGCTCGTAACATCCGCATGTGATGCGCTCGCAGCTCGCAGCTCGCTGCGAAACGAATTCTCTTCTAATAGAATTTCTATTCATTTTCTGTGTCCCAGAGTATTGCAACTAAAATTGATTCCCTTTTGAGAATACCACGTATTTTAATGCCTCTATGTTCTTATGGAATGTTAAAATCGATGTTATGTTAAAGGGATTTTTTATTACATTTCACAAGGAAGTAAGAAACAAAGTTAGATATCCTTTAATCTTAAGGGATCAAGAACGTGAATTGTACAACGAAGAGCTTCCACTGCCATAACATGCACAAAACGTTCGTTAATTTTGTCTTTTTCAAAATGGACGAGAACAACGACAGTATGTTTTATATAAGTATGGTACAGTGTAAAACAATAAACAGTCAATAGATTCAGACTATCTTATTATCGAATGCAATTCCAAAATTAAATTCTCTGAGTCACAGCATATCGAACGTCGGATCTGATTGCATAAGATGATTGAATTAGTTTCCCGATCTCACAAAGTAAATTCCTATTTTTGACCTCTCACAGATTTGACTATCAGATAATTAATTTCTTAATTCAACTGTCTTCATAAAATGAATATTATCTTATTGTTTTAAGTAGATTTCCTTCGAAACTCAATTACAGTTTTTGAGGTTACAAAGACACGTCCTTTCGACTGAAACTTTTCCGCTACATTTATTTTAAGTGTCCTAACTATAAAGTTAATTGGCGAGCGAGGCGATGCCTTTACTTAGTTATTGAGGTCGAGTGACGTCACTGGGACAATACTCCAAGCAATAAACGTGACAACGAAGTTACTTCAAGTGCTTCACTTAGTTATCTTTGAAAATTCGTATTACTAGCTGTAAATAAAACTTACAATAAAAACCTATTTGCTGTGTTTCAATACTTAATGTATTAGCGATGTGACTCCTTTTGTCACATAAAACGGTAATAAAAGACGAATCCGTTCCAGTTTACTCACCAGTGAGATCAAACGAGCAATTGAAGTGAAATATAACCGTTTTTTAAAAAATATCCAAGTAATGTAAAATCTCTGGAGGCTGCGCTAACAGGATATGACCTCAATATATTTTCCCGAAGGCGTCGTAACACGGTTTTATTTGTCCGGAGTCCGGACATTGAAGTGGAAGTATGAGACGCCGCGCCCCTCGCCGCGCCTATCGCCTAGCCGCATCTTATTGAAGCCTGTGAGTTTGGGTAAAGCTTTCACGAGATTTATAGCGCAGTCTGCGCCCACATTACTTGTGATACACCGGCCTTAAATATATTACAGAGATTGTACAGTGGAACTAGGAGTAAAATATGAGTGAATTAAACATTTTTTAACTTATATTGCTGCTTTGCAATGCAGATCATAAAATTTCCATTTATTAGTTAGTTACAGGACAGTCTTCTATTTGTCTAATGTAGACTATTTATTTTACAAACTTTGAATTATTAATTTCAAAGTTCAAATGAATGTTGATATTTTGTATTTATATTCTCTGCGAACTTGATAATGTCTACGTTGAATTTGTAATATTTTCAATAAACAACGTTTACAAATCGTTTAACAACAACGCCTTAAGACTTTTATAATTTCTATGAAAGGAAAACTTTTTTCAATTTCAATGAAAGTACTTTTTCGCTCAAAACGCGCTCTTCCGAAGTGTCGCCATTTATGTATTTCATAAGATACTTTTAATATCGCAAATGCCGGAATGTTAAAATAAAAACATTACTAAAACTGGAATACTTTTTAAATCAAATAATGCAACTTCTATTGGATTCATTCCTCAATAATTAAACATTTAACAAAATTGAAACTGAGTTTTAAATAATGTTATTATATTAAATAAGTGGTACTCGTATTGCCAATAAGCGCACTAACGACGCCGCGCCGCGCCGCGCCGCGGTCCGCGACTCTACTTGTTAAGTAAATGACGTTAATAATAGAGCAGTGCCGTGTCGTGTCGCCGAGTACAGCCTACAGCGGTGAGCCTTTGTGCCGGCCACCTTTGTTCTCTACAACTTCCCCACTCAGCCGGCTACTTCGTTCATTTAACTTTTAACTATTTAAGCACATCCAATATGTAAAAACTCGTACAAAGTATCCTTTCATTTAATCAGTTAATATTTTCACACGGAACATAGACATTTCAATTCAATAGTTAAAGAGTTCATGTTTATTCAACAAGTATTAAAAAACTCAAAACTGTTTCCGAGTCGTTCATTAAAAAGCTCGCTTTTAAAATCTTAATTACAGTAACAAAAAGCAAAACATTTTATTTTCATTCACCGGTGAAAATTCGTTTTAAAAAGAGACAATTGAAATTAAATAAAGCTTTACAACAAAGGCACTTAAAATATTTATTTTATTTCCATGAATTAGCGAGGCTAGTACAATATAGGTGTGTGACACACTCCGCCCACTGACACGGATCGTTAACAAGATGTGCGCTAATCTGACCTTATTCTACTAATCTGGCCGCAGTGTAGATTACCCTTATTAATTACAACCACTAGTAGGAAACCTTTTATAGTAGACTCAAGTTTTTTTTGTTTTCCTCCTACAATGCAATCATCTTGTAAACCGACCGCAATTTTTCTACGTAAATAAAATGCCGGATAAAGTAAATAAATACGTTTGTAAGAAAAAACAAACAAACGCGAGTATTTCCGAGAGCAGGATAATGTACTGAACAAACACGTGTCGCCTTGAATATTGAATTACAAAGAAATTGTGCGCTACTCGAAGTATCTTTTACGTTCAGATTATCTACAACTGAGAGTAGTAAAAATAAATTAACAATATCTAGAGTTCACTTTAAAGATGTCTCCGTTTCTTTAATTACTAAGCGAAACCTGTACTTCATTTAACAGTAGGTTTCAGGTTGTATAAGTTGTCAATTTAACTTATGTAAGGCAATATTGCATAGCTAAGTATAGTGTAGTCAGTTCGGCTTTGCACTAATCTGCCAGCCACGGTGAAAAGTTTTGCTTACAATAGCTACAACATATAAAACAAACAAAAATTTATGAGCGCGCATGTTGCGCCCCCCGCGCCCCCCGCGCCATCCGCTGCTATGAAATATGGCGCTGTCCTACTTCAAAGTTTTAATTAAATTTTTGTTTGTACAAGAGAATTTTGTAATTTGAATGTTTTGCTTGTAAAATTACCTGTAATTTGTCTAGATATAGTCATTGTCTAAACACTTAAATGTGAAAAAAGAAAACAGTAGTCTCGTTTTAAGTTATATTTGACTTTTATAGACGCCGAGGTGTAAAATGCGAGCTATAAAAGTTGTGTTTGACGTCATAGAAGCAGCACAGCCTTCGGCGAGATCAAGAGGCGTGTGCGCGCAGCCTCTCGACCCCAGCGTAACAAAACACACATGTAAGTAACCCGCTCGTAGCTGAGTAAGGTGGGTTTATACGGTGGCTGATTCTGCAGATTGACACGGAGCGTCGCGCACGACACGTCATGGAAACGCGAGGCTTCTGCAAAATAGAAAAGTCTATTTTCGTACTACGGTATCGTAGACAGTGAATGAGTTCGCTGTGTAGAATTTGTGCATAGTGCGTGTCTGTCAGTAGACATCCGTGTGTACGCACCCTTATCTTCAAGCGGTAGAATGGTCCGCCGCCGCCAGCGCCGGTCGCCGCTTTTTGTTTAAAGCACTGACATAGTTTTTGCAAATTAAAATATTCTCTTACAAGAGAACAACAGAATCGTTCAAAATATGTCATTTTTAACCTTTTGCGCTGTCTTTTTTTAGTTTTACCTTTACTATTAATTAGTTTTGAGAGATATTGTAAATGGCGCTCATCTTTTAGTTTTATGCAATTTTATTTTTTGTATATAACAGTTTTTGAAGTTCAACAACTCGCTGTTATTTTTCGTGACAAAACAAAAACACAACAACATTTTTATTTCTTTACAGTATTCTCGGAATACCTAATCTAGCGGACGTAATATAATTTTTATTTTTCACGAAGGCGCCCGACTTTGAGCCGGAACAAAATTATTGGATAAATTAGAAAAAAATTCGGCTGTTATTTTTCCTGCGAACTCTCGAGCACGTCTCACAGACGCTTATTTTATTATACTAATTCGTTTAAATGATTCTGAGAGCGAGCGAACTGCCTACATGCCACTTGTGGACATGCACTACATTTCATTGTGTACACATAATTATATGTACAAAATCTAAAATAAAATAAGCAAACATATGAATTGTGAATTAAACAAAATCATTTTAAGTACATGCTCAAAGGGAACTCATATTAAAAATTAAACTATTTGAATAATAACAAGAAAAATATTTTTCAGCCTTAATTCATCGCAAAATAACAAAAACATCGCTCATGAACTTTACAAACTCTGTTGTTATTAATGATAATACAAGAGAAAGTTTCAGCCGGAGCGGAACAAAACCATCGCTAATGCAAACAATGTTTGATGATTAATTAATAGCTTCCGATGTTTTTGTATCAACGCTACAATATTTATTCCAACTTAAACTGAAACTATCTAAATAATACAAACATTTAACAACTTTGTTAGCGGCAACATATCACTGAATATCAATATTTTACATGTGAAACTTTTGTACATATTATACTTTAAAATAAATTAAATACAACACAAGGTTTTGATTTACTGATTTATGAACCGGACAAGGGAAGAAAGCGTAAAGCTTTTAAGTCGATTATAATAAGCTCTGAATATCAGAAATAAGTATAAATTATTTCGCTTCGTTTCGCCGGGGCGTAGGGGCGAAGGGGCGGGAGGGACCACGAAAGGGATTTACTAAAAGCAGGGCTTCATTTATCTGTTCACGCGGATCTTTTCAAAACTACTATGTCCTAGTTAAGTACAGGATACTATTCGGTTCTCAAACACAAACACACACAGAGTATTACTGGTTTTAAAATAGTATATTTTTAGATATCTAAAAATATCTAACTATAACTTGCGTCTTACCTTGTAACTTAAAATCAAAGCGGAAATAAAAAATGTCAAATGAGAAATATAAAGTTTGTAAATATGAAATGGCATTGTAAGAGGTGGCTATGAATACAGCCGGCGCCAGCTGGCATTATGAGTGACACAAAGGAGAAGCCAATTTTGAATGAACGTACTTCTTACAGCGGACCATTCGACAGGTCAGCAGTCAGCAGTCTCAATCTTTGTCTGAACGAAACAGATCTTATTCTTTTGTGCTCACATTTTCATAAGCGTTCTGCCTTCTGTTGAAAATGTGGCTGCAATATCGCATTTAATATGAAGATTATTTCTCTTGAAAAGAATATAAGATGACAATTCAGACCTCGTTAGTAAAAGTCCTAAGATTGAAGATATAGAAGCCATAGGTTTAGTGTAGTAATAAATATGAAATTACAAGTAAAGCCCAAGGTGGTGAAGTTGTTTGTGATGAAATAATATTTCATGAACCAATTAGTTAAATCTTATAAGGTTTATGTTTCAAAAAGTGTCATTAATAAGAGCACACGGAGTTTTGTCAATGTCGGGGAGCGCGGCGCGGTGCGGAGCGGAGCGGTGCGGGCGCGGCTGACGGATGGGGCGCCATCAATCCATCTTGAACAGAATAAGTTAAGCACAGCGGCGGCGATGTGTTACTTAATCATACTTTGTGCTGATGACGGACCACCAAGTTGACGCACTCACTGAATCGATAACTTAATAAACTCTAATTAGTCAAAAGTGAAAGGAAATAAATGGATTCACAGTCTTTATTCTATGCAAGAAGAAATAACTATAATTAATTCCAAGCCTGGATACATCATTTTTTATAATTCAAGGGAACAAACGAGCGGCGGAAACACCGAGATGGTCAATGACTCCCATGGACATCTGCAACACCAGAGGAACTACAGATGCGTTGCCGGTCGGAATTTTCGTTCCTCAAAAGGAAAGAAAATGTTCCTGTCATAAGATTTTTATTTTTCTATCTTTCTACGTATTTGTTATCTCGTGAAGGTATTTGTTTGAAAGCGGTACCGTCGTGTAATCTCTTTGTAAACAGATCCCAGCGATTCATTACGCGAACTGACAGCGACCGGCCGAAGGAAAATATCCATTTCACTGCAATTAAATGTACAATTGTATTGAGAAGAATTTTACATTTATTGCCAATTCTATTTATACTAATCCTAATTAGACAACAAAATCGTGCAAATTTAATTAAACGTTAATCAATAAAATTTTATTCTTATACTAACTTAATGTTTTAGAATTAATTTATTCAACTGTTAGTGTAATATTACAAATAGATTTAATCTCCGCAAGTTTCTACAAATGTTCTCATTACGAATTTACTCAGAATTTGCAAAAGAGAAATCGTTATTTGTGCTAAAGACTGCATGAATAGTTGACGAGCTATCAGCTATCGCTACTTAGTTGAGAGAACTCGTGTTCTACTGACTTATACACTTGCATAGTTGAAGTAAGTTGGATTAAGTTATTCTTTGAATTGAAATATTAGTCATATTCCACTAAATGTTTCTGCTTCATGTATATTTTAGTTTTATGCATATAATATTTATATCTTAATTTTTAGATACAAGTTAATAACCCGATTTTCGTCACATCATTAAAAGTAATTTAGAGTCTATAAAATCTACGAATTCGCGAACCGATAGCTTGTTTAAATCTTAACTGTAAATGTATGATGATACTATAAATATGAGTCGATTCATTTGCTTAGTTTGCTCTCATTACCCTATTTCTGTTGTGAGGCAGAACATTGCAAGTATTTACGGAAATATAATGACCGCACTTATACAACATCGAACAAACTTTTTTCTCATAATTATGAGTTAAAAACTCACCATTCGAAGGCTTTTCTTCTCCTGCGATTAACAGCAAACAACCCCTTATTTTATACTGCACAAAAACATGCGTTTAACAAAAACGAGACTACTTTAATATTGATGGATATACCAGCAGATGATCCAGAGGGGGGTGAACAGACCAATGGTAAAGTGGAGGCGCGAGTAGTAGTAAAGTAACTTTTTTATTTCATAGAAAATTCTCATCAACATGTGGAACAACAAACTGACAAGTCGTGTTTAAGTTATTATATTGTAGGTCTCTAGGGTAATTTTAAGATCATCGTCTCTAGGGTTGCAGCTGCCCCCTTAGAGAGTCGATGCCCATGCTACTATTGTCATGTAAACATAACAATATCGTTAGCTAATGGATACCTGCTCGTGTGCAGCTCGTTGTTATCGGGGTCAATGGACACGCACTCCTGTAGTTAGGTCGTGGACAAACAAGATACGATCACATTATTTTATAAAAGAACCACTGATATTTATTCTACGAAATGTTACGCTTTAACGAGCTAAAAGAGATGAATCGTTCTGAGCTTACCTGTCCCTAATACCCATCAAAGCGTAAGTTTAACGCGCCGATGAGAGCTTTTCTCTTCAATTTTCGTGGATAATTGTCCTTACCTGTCACATTCACAGAACCATCGTTAATTAGGAGCTTTGAGTGTGAACGAGCCGCGAAAGCTTTCAAAGTTCCATTTATTGCGAGCTTTAATGGGCATTATTCACCTCGCGAACGTAAAAAAAATATTCAAAAGCTCTTTGCGGGTTTGAGCTTATTTATAGCTTTGTATTTCATTTTTATGCTTTCGTAGAAACTTTTGCGGCTCAAGAACGGATTGAGTTGATTAATATTCCATATTAATATTTTAAGTTAAATATACAAACATAAACAGATAAAGTAATAAGTAAAAGAAAATAAATAAACAAGGGAATGTAAAAAATTACAAATAGCCTTCGTTTAAATTTTTAATCCAAAGATTAAACTACTGTTTTAGCAGAAATTAAAAGGTTTTAATGGAAGAGTTAGCTGACTAAATAAATAAATTTTATATAAATTATAACACGGCTAAACTCACGTGATAACATTCGGTGTAGGCACCGACAGTTTCTCTCACCCTGAAGAAGGACCCCCAACGGGTTCGAAACTGTCGGTGCCTACACCGAATGTTATCACGTGAGTTTAACCGTGTTATCTATACTAATATTATAAAGAGGAAAACTTTGTATTTTTGTATTTTTGTATTTTTGTATGTATTGAAATAACTCAAAAACCACTGGGCCGATTTTAAAAATTCTTTCACCATCAGAAAGGTAATTTATCTGTGAGTAACATAGGCTATATTTTATTATTACTAATGTTTAGGAACTATTAATAAACAGCGTGTTTCTGGAGGCCGGCGTTAAAAAAATGCTAAACTTTAACTTTTCTCGGCTTACGCTGCCTAAACCGTTAGAGGTATATAAAAATGATGTATGAAAGAAATGTAGATCTCAAAAAGTTCTACAGAAAAGTCCGCGATAGCATATATCTATTTTTAACGGTTTTCTTACAATAATCACTTTTTTGTTTCCAAAATGAATTAAATATCGCATGCTATTTGCGTCGTTGTTTTAATGGTTTCAGTATTAATCCTTATCCAAATAAATGCCTTCGTTGCCAGGAGAATTTAATGTAGAACAAAATTGTCCTTTACAGTATTTAAATTGGACAAATAGTTTAGAAGATATCGCGAACACAACAATAAGGGTAACCGAAAAATCAGCTCACAAACTACCGGGCTTAGAAATTTGGAATCTTTCAACAATAGATTTCTGTTATTACGTAGATTCATCATCATCATCATCACCAGCTCACTATACGTCCCCACTGAGGGGCTTGGAGCCTACCCTAAGTTAGGGTGACTAGGACATAGTCAACCACGCTGGACCACTGCGGCTTGGTTGACTTCACACATATGTATCTTTGAATTTCTTCTCCGATATGTGCAGGTTGCATCACGATCACGATGTTTTCCTTCACCGTAGTAGTCCATTACGTAGATTACTACTAAGATAATACTTTAGGTAATAGGATGAAAAAAAGGGCGAACGTAAGATTTGAACTTTAAACTCCACGCGGACGAAAACGTGGGTCGTGGGCAATCATAATTCATACTTAAATACTATGAATTTTAAACTTTTTAAAAAAGTTTAGATCTATTGATGGATGTTTGTTAGACTTTGTAGCCTAAACGGCTAAACGGATCACCATAAAATTCGGCACAGATGTAGAGCATAGTCTGGAAGAACACATAGACTACTTTTTATCCTGGATATAGTTACGGTTCCCGTGGGATACATTAATTTTGTTTTTAATGTTTACTCGATAATTCTGCAGCGGTTCAACTTATGTTATTGAAATTTGGCACATATATTTAACAAAGTCTGGACCACAGTGGGATAATGTTCATCCCCGATAAATGTCAGGTTCCCGAGGGATATGTAGATTTTTTGTTATTTACATATTTACACGATTAGTCCGTAGTGGATAAACAACTTATTGTGATTTTGTATAGATACAGACTATAGTATGGTATAACACGTGGAATCCTTTTCTACCCCGAAAATGTTAGGTTTCCGAGGATATGTGTTGTTTTCTTATTTACATGTTAACGCGTTAACCCCGCAGCGGCTAAAAATATTTTACTGAAATTTAGTACAGATATAGAACATAGTCTGTAATAACATGTGTGATACTTTTCATCGGCGAAAAATGTCGGGTTCCGGAGGGATGTGTAGTTATTTGTTATTTACGTATTTACTCGATAATTTCGCAATGCCTTGACTTACCTAATTGAGATTTTGAATAATAATAAATATAGCCTGGAGTAACACATGGACTATGTGGTTGCGTGGGGTTGCAGAAAAAAAGGTTACATGTCACTACAAGAGAATGCAGATGGTGTCAGTCCTTTGCAGTTAGATTCTGGTGGATTAAGGGAGTTGCAAATGTTAGTAGGTGCTTGAAGGTGGTTCACCTCAGGTTCAGGAAGTTGTAGGTTAAGTACAGGTGGATATAAAGGATTGCAAGGAGATCCTATTCAATTAAGGTGGTTTCTGGTAATCTGATTTGCAAATGAATGCAGGTATAAACAGAATATTTCCCCTTCCTATGCGTCTCCTCCACCGTCAAATCCACTTTCCCTTCCATCCTTTTCTTTTAAGAAAAAGGGTGAGAAGGAAAAGGGACTAAAGTTGGGCCTCCGGCACGACACACATCTGACGAAACGCGAAATTGCTCCCACTTCACGCCAGTCTTTTGTGTGGTCGTGGTATTGCAAAGGGCGAGCCGGCCCATTCGTACGAAGTTGTTAAAGCGGGCTCTACCGCTGTTGCTCGCTTAAGTTAGTTTTTGGTGGTTTAGATGATTTACAGCTAAAGACAGTTGGCAACCGGTGAAGCAGGCGGTTATCTCTTTATTCAAATTTTGCCAATTTAATTATGTACTTCGTGTCTTTTTTATTTTAATGCTGCGCAGTGAAGTCGCCTGGAACAGTTATTATACATATAGCACGAACCACGCCATATGAAATTCTATTTGTACATATAAAATTGAGTGTCTGTTTGTAATATCAAAAGAAAAATTCCAGATTTCGGGAAGATGATGTATTTGCGTTGCTGATAACGAAAATCGCATTCAACATTTTTTTGTCTGTCTGTTTGTCTGTCTTCAAGCCGGGTTTGTTCCGGGTAATCTCTGAAACGGCTGGGTCGCTTCGACCGGACTTTCACTGAAGGGTAGCTGACATAGACGGGTTACTTTTGTATCTTAATATTGCGTGGACGAAGTCGCGGGCAACAGCTAGTAATTTATATAGTATAATGTCTCACGAAAGTTTTAATAAATTAAATAAATTTTGTTTAAAAGAAAATGAGGTTTGATAATAATTATTTTTTTCTTATAAAAAACAGCCTAGTTTTACGAGACACTTTCTATTTGCTAATCCTTCGAAGCGAGTCGAGGCTGGTCGGTACCAAATAAGTTAAAGCATATAATGTATCAGGTTAATTCAATCCGCAGCTCGGACAGGAAGTTAGGGGAAAGATAAATTAGTATTTGCAGTTGGCTGGCGCTCCGCAGCGCCCCCGCGACGCGCCGCGGCCCGCGCGGGACTTTAAACGAAACTGTACGTTTGTTCCGCACTGGCTCACTGAAATGTTTAAAATGTAAATTGAATTAAAAATGTTCTCGCCGCGTTAAAACTGCTATATATTAGTCAGCATGAAATAGTTATAATTCGTTTTAAATATTCAAGCCATCATTTATTTAAGCTTTTTCACTTAGTCTACTGACAAATAATTTCCATAGGTTTCGTGTTTAAAATCTTCTTGCTTAATCATTGTCGTCGATAGAAAATACGTTCTATGAATTATTTGTGAGATACCTTATCTAGTATAAGGTATTCTTAGATTAGTATTTGGAGTCTCACAGTTTAAGGAATTCGAAAGAAGAAAGTTTTGCGTGGCTTTTGTTCTGCCTTTTACTAAGCTACATAATTTAAAAAGAAATGAACTATTTCTTTTAACATCGAATGTCACGTGTAGATACATACATTTAATCTATTTAGCAACTTATTATTCGCTTAAAGCACCTTCCAACTTAGCATTCAGGCTGTGCCCTGCGCTCGGACATTCGGAGCACGTAATAAATCCATGTTATTTAATTCTCCCCGAGATATCTCCAGATCTCTCTCGATTGTTTTAATTCATTCCGAGAACGTTCTGTTAGAAGAGGATTTATTCGAGTCTCTCAGACATTGTGTAATGTACACCATTATTTGTTGGAAGCAATAGAGGCGAGTGTAAACCGGACTGGAGATAAACGAGCAAAGGCCGCGTGCGACATTAAATGATGTTCTGACGGGATAAGACTTTTAAAAACACCTGAAAACCACTGACCTTGTTACATACGAGTAAAAAATAAAATAACAAAAAATATACACTTTGTTAAAAAATATATAAATAATGAAAAAATCTTCGAAAAGCATTGCCGTTGATTGAGCATTTCATCTTCATTTTATTTTAATTTTTATTTAAAAGTCAATGGCGTTGATATCGCATATACAATTTTTATTCGTATTATGTGTTAATGAATATTAAAACATCAGAATTCAATAAAGTGTAAGTGAAAGGGCTATGAATGTAAATTGATTGTGTACGACGACGCAGGACATTAACATGACAATAAACAATTTACTGCGGATATTCCCATTGGTTTCGTAGAAATAAAACCGCGCGCAAACGAGTTTATGTGATTCTATAATGTGCTGATATACACAACCTTATGATACCGAAAATGGATATAAAAACTTTCCTCTTTAAGGACTAGGAATTTTTCATTCGAAAAGGATTTCCCTAAAACTGTACAAGTTATAATATTAACTAAGAGAGCCCTAAAACGACAAAATTCCTGGGAAAGGTAACAGCTGCCAAGAAGCAATTTAATATTTCTTGTGTACGAAAAGAAAACGGTCCGTTGCCCTGTCCCCTGTCTCGTCCCCTGTCGCCTGCCGCCGCCCAACTCACGGTATT
This sequence comes from Papilio protenor, assembly GCA_029286645.1. Taxonomy (NCBI): domain Eukaryota; kingdom Metazoa; phylum Arthropoda; class Insecta; order Lepidoptera; family Papilionidae; genus Papilio; species Papilio protenor. The sequence goes on along the minus strand of JAGSMZ010000068.1, from coordinate 69,108 downwards.
TAACATCTTGAACTCCTTTCCCAAATTTCACTAAGATTTAATAATGTATTCGAAGCTAATCGCTTGCCGCGACTTCGTCTACGTGATTCAAGTTATGTAAGGTTCATTTCTTTTTTCCTCCCCATCTTTTTGGGGACTGTGCGCTACTATAATAAACAAATAAACTAGAAAATAAACTCCCAAAGGTCAAACTTACTGTCCTTAGAGAATTGTATTCTTACATTTGATATTTCTGTACAGATATAAAGAGAGCGTGTCTTCTAAAAATAACATTATGCTTTCTTTATTTGATACTCGCATTACATTTATGAGGAGAGAAACATCAAAACTCTTGGCAGTAACTCGAAAAGAGTAACACGACGGGAGAAAACTGTCACACGTGAGAAGGTAAACATAAAAGTTACGAGTGGGCTTATCTAAAATATTCTTTTCCGTTTTTCTTTATTATTTTATACATTAAAATATACACAAGCATTTATTTAATTTAGTTACTTTGAATTTTTCGTGATCTGTTGAATAACCTGACTCGAGGTATAGCAGCGAGGTGTGCGCGGTCCTGGCCGGTCATAACAGTTGCTTTTGACTGCACTTCGTAGCACTTTGTCCCTAACTTCGGTAACTACGGCGAGGCGGCTAATCGCGGCAACTCGGCTCCGAGCTGCACAAACTTTACCTCACTTCTGTACTTTTCAAAGAGCAATTTACTTGAGAAAATTAAGTCAAAGTTTGAACGTCCATAGAACAAGTATACCAAAAAGAAAACTTATTTTATATTATTTGACGTAGAAAAGTTGAATAAAATAACTTATAAAGTTCGTGTAAGCTACAAAAGTAAAATTACTAACGTTCATAGGATTTTGTTGTTAAAGATTTGAAATTTAATGTACCGATATAATTTTGTTTATCTCTACCTAAGAATACGATTAAAGTTATTAGCGTTGCTCGGTGGAGAGCTGCGCGTGACAGCGGGACGGCGGGACGGCGGAGCGGCGGGACGATGGGACAAAGGCCTCAAGGACAAAAGGCGACCCACTCCTAGTTAGTCCGTATTTTAGCTTCAGCTAATATTGCGTCCGACATTTTAGCAAACGTAGAGTTTAATACACGATAATATATTATTCGAACTATAAAGAGGACTCCATATATTAATGTCAAAATCAACACAAACTAATCGTCAAGTTTTATTCAGACAGACGCGTTATATCAAACATAAACTATCTACATCCAACAGACTTCAATGTGATTATCAAGAGCGATGAGATGGCAACCTGCAAATGTGGTTCTTATCTGCCTTGCATCACGGCTAGCAGGATTAACCAGCACCTCACAATAATGCGTAGTAATGCTTTAAGCACGTCAGCTTAGTCTATAAAAGGCTCATAAAATATGAAAATGAAATTTAAAATGCAATTAACATGATAAGTATCGTACCTCCGTCATACGGCGCGCGGCCGACAGCGCGGCATGAGGTGTGAGCGATCACCTCATAACCTCACAGCCTCACAGCCTTATAGACTCGCAGCTTCATAGCCTCACAGCCGGCACTCGTTAGCGCGTGTCTGCTGCTCAAATATTCAGAATAATTACGAGCTAAATGCACCTCAGTTCACTCAAACATATGATATATTTACTATACAGAATTAGCTATTAAATAACATTGAATTTCATCATCAACAAGCTAATTTATCAAACTAAGTAAATGCTTAACATTCGTCGGTCACTGAATATTTCCTTCTGCCCCGCTGCCCGCTTGCCCGCTGCCCGCTTGCCCGCTGCCCGCTTGCCCGCTGCCCGCTGCCCGCTGCCGCTGCCCGCTGCCCGCTGCCGCTGCCCGCTGCCCGCTGCCGCTGCCCGCTGCCCGCTTGCCCGCTGCCCGCTTGCCCGCTGCCCGCTGCCCGCTTGCCCGCTGCCCGCTGCCCGCTGCCCGCTTGCCCGCTGCCCGCTGCCGCTGCCCGCTGCCCGCTTGCCCGCTGCCCGCTTGCCCGCTGCCCGGTGCCCGCTGCCCGCTGCCCGCTGCCCGCTTGCCCGCTGCCCGCTGCCCGGTGCCCGCTGCCCGCTGCCGCTGCCCGCTGCCCGCTGCCCGCTGCCCGCTGCCCGCTGCCCGCTTGCCCGCTGCCCGCTTGCCCGCTGCCCGCTTGCCCGCTGCCCGCTGCCCGCTTGCCCGCTGCCCGCGCCCGCTGCCCGCTTGCCCGCTGCCCGCTGCCCGCTTGCCCGCTGCCCGCTGCCGCTGCCCGCTGCCCGCTGCCGCTGCCCGCTGCCGCTGCCCGCTGCCCGCTGCCCGCTTGCCCGCTGCCCGCTGCCCGCTGCCCGCTGCCCGCTGCCCGCTGCCCGCTTGCCCGCTGCCCGCTTGCCCGCTGCCCGCTTGCCCGCTGCCCGCTGCCGCTGCCCGCTGCCCGCTGCCGCTGCCCGCTGCCCGCTGCCCGCTTGCCCGCTGCCCGGTGCCCGCTGCCCGCTTGCCCGCTGCCCGCTGCCCGCTGCCCGCTGCCCGGTGCCCGCTGCCCGGTGCCCGCTGCCCGCTTGCCCGCTGCCCGGTGCCCGCTGCCCGCTGCCGCTGCCCGCTGCCCGCTGCCCGCTTGCCCGCTGCCCGGTGCCCGCTGCCCGCTTGCCCGCTGCCCGCGCCCGCTGCCCGCTGCCCGCTTGCCCGCTGCCCGCTGCCCGCTGCCCGCTTGCCCGCTGCCCGCTGCCCGCTGCCCGCTGCCGCTGCCCGCTGCCCGGTGCCCGCTGCCCGCTGCCCGGTGCCCGCTGCCCGGTGCCCGCTGCCCGGTGCCCGCTGCCCGCTTGCCCGCTGCCCGCTTGCCCGCTGCCCGGTGCCCGCTGCCCGCTTGCCCGCTGCCCGCTGCCGCTGCCCGCTGCCCGGTGCCCGCTGCCCGCTGCCGCTGCCCGCTGCCGCTGCCCGCTGCCCGCTGCCCGCTGCCCGCTGCCCGCTTGCCCGCTGCCCGGTGCCCGCTGCCCGCTGCCCGCTTGCCCGCTGCCCGCTTGCCCGCTGCCCGCTGCCCGCTTGCCCGCTGCCCGCTTGCCCGCTGCCCGCTTGCCCGCTGCCCGCTGCCCGCTTGCCCGCTGCCCGCTTGCCCGCTGCCCGCTTGCCCGCTGCCCGCTTGCCCGCTGCCCGCTGCCCGCTGCCCGCTTGCCCGCTGCCCGCTGCCCGCTGCCCGCTTGCCCGCTGCCCGGTGCCCGCTGCCCGCTGCCCGCTTGCCCGCTGCCCGCTGCCCGCTGCCCGCTGCCTGGCGGCGCAGCTCGCATGTTGGACATATTGAGCGTTAATCCAACATTAGATATTCATTGCAGTCCGAGTTTAACTAAAACCGTAACCAATTGTGAATCACGACGATAGTTTAATAATCCATAGATGATAATAATATGTTACTTTAATAATTTACGTTTAATTCACTACTAATTTGACCTATTTACTAGTAGATAATATGTATATTACAAGTACATATCTTCCGATATATCTTATCGGAATATAAAAATGTCTATATAAGATGCTGTTGTGTGTTCTGAAATGTTTATTGCTTGCTCATATTTCCGTACGACACAAACCACTAATTGCTTAACTTTGTAACAGTCCCGATGTGCACCCGACGAACACGGCATTTACAACTATATTGATCTTTGAAAGCAATAAAGTATAACAAGTTGTATAATGTGCTGCTTTGAAGGAATATTAATAAACCAGCTCGATTTTCTCGTGTGTAAATAAGACAAGAAATATTTTCTATACATTATTACGTATGACTCGCTTCAAGTCGAAGTCTTTTGTATGAGTGGGTCCGTAGCTCGTGCACAATAAAATGCAGGCGAAAGCAAATTTTCCAAACAATTGTACTCGTATCTCACAGAGGGCGCGCGGCCGAGTGAGGCTCGCCACGTAACGACCTCACGACCTCACAACCACTGGAACTATTAAATTGTTTCGTATCGACGCTCACGTAGACTTTTATGTACATTTGTTGAAGCTGTTTTAAGTAGTTACATTTAACTATTCTTTGTTAATTTTAAACTAAGGATTAAGGAATTTACGTATGTGAAGTATAAATGTCTGATAACGTCGCATATAACGAACGCGTATCCTCGATCAGAGCTCAATGTTCCCGCGAACAAAAACTGAACTATCGAGAAACAGTTAAAATGATAAATGATTCCGCAACGTGGAAAATATGAATGTGGAATTTTGTCGTAATTTATGACCGCTATTGTAAAAAGAATACGATAAAGAGAAAAATACACTTTGTGATTTCACTCTTTAACGTTTAAGCGGCGAATGAAAAAGGTTGCACTGTAAAAATGATAACTATTAAAATCAAGGAAACTGCGGCTGGTATCAAAAAAATATTGTTTAGAAAATGAGATCAATACATTAAATACATTGAATACTCAAAAGAAATACTCGGAACTTTTGAAAATATATCGTTAAAAACGTTACTCATTTGCCGGCTTATGAATTATGAAAGGAACTAAAGCGGTGTATACAGAGAGGACAATCTCTGTACATTTGTGTGCGTGCACATAAAAACTGTTTATGATGCTGTAACGGAAATCGAACGTAATGTACGACATGCTCGTGTCTCAAGTGACCTCGTTGGAGCCTTTCCGATGTACAATATTATTTTTTCCATACTTACTTTAGAGACCTAATGTATTTTATACATATAGAGACATATGATGTTTTAAAATTACACAAAATTAGCATTTGCATTGTAAATTGAATAACGTGTGTAATGAATGTTGCTGTGTTAATATTGAGATCTGGTTTAATATGAGTGACCGCAAATGCACGGCGTGCGGGGCAGGGGGGCGGGGGGCTAAATCACGGACATTGATGCAACGTATCAATATTGTTGAACATTATTAAAGCTAGCTGGGGCACTGTCAAATAATTTGCATGTCGTTCAAAGCGAAATCGGAATAGCTAACTGTTTTGATGAAACATTAAAAATACCTATCATACAATGTGAACTCCATTATTACGTTCAATTGTTTTATGCTGATGTATCCGAGCGCAGTCGGGGCGAGTCACTAGTGAATTAAAAAATGCAGCATCGCTTATAAATTGTTGCATCTCGCCCGCGGCGTGATTAATGAAGCATCACACGTCACGTCACGTCACGTCACGTCACATCGCAGCGTGTTGGGGCAATACATGGAATACTTTTCTATAAAACTAGGAACCTTTTTACATATTTGATTGTAACAGTTATCATAATTATATTTCGAGAGATGCAAAGAACATCTATCAACGCTATGGAATTGTGATTGAATAAAAATTTCACAATCAAACTCTACATCTTCAGGTCTAGTTTATCAGCTCTCTTACGAGTACATTAGATCAAAAATATGTTTCGGACGAAAAGGAATAAAAAAATAGTAGGATGAGGTCGGAATGGCGATGTGTCGAGCTGTGATCTCTATGATGGATCGCGGTTTTATATTTCCCAGAGAGCACCGAGCAGATGTCGGACATCCTTCAGCGAATAACTACGTTTTGTACTTTAACAATGGGGTAAACCAAAAAGAACAAAGCTCTCATGTCAATCGGACAATAATTGCAATGATTGGACACTTTGACTGTCGTAAATAATCTTTACCGTTAAATATAAACTCCAGTGAACACTACACCGGAATACGGACTTAATGAAGTCATCCATAATTTATGAAATCTTTTAAATTAACATTTACTTAAGAGGTCTTTGAAGAGCTTTGTTGGACATTAATTTCATGAATGTTTAATGTTGGCTAACGAGGATATCTCTTGCTCTCAATCCGGCTGAGATTCTCTTCTATTTTGTCTTTAAATTTAATTTTCTCTGCTAATTGTAACTATGATTCTAATCGCAATCACTTTGGTTTAATCAGTATTTTCTTACTTTCAATAATAAAAATCTTTTTTGTTATAGAAAACGTTATCTACCCTAATGATAGTATTTCAAATGTTATCATATTATATGTTATTGGGCTGGATGTAATTTCACGGCTCGCGTCTCGCAATAATAATAATTCGACGCCGTTTCCGCAGCTATTTCTTGCTTTATGTTCCACTTTTACGGCTTTATAGAAATCTGGAAGAAACTCATTTCTTTAGGTTTTTACTTTTTAATTTAACCTAATACATCTATTTTTTATTTAACGTAATATAAAGTGGCATATTTTATTGCCATGAGCTAAAATTTAATTTATTTTCGATATAACTAATATTTATAATGTGAGTTCTCTTATTTAGTTTTAAGTTAGAGGTGTTTTATTTCCAGTACATTAAACTCACGTAAAGTAAATTCGAGCACAAAAAATTACGCGTTAAATATTCTGTTTGAATGGAAAGAAATTATAGTTTCTAATGATTCATGAAAATTTCACAAGAAAATGTTTTTATCTTGTTTTACAGGTAGAATTAAAGAATATATATTGTTAATTATTATTAATAATATTGTAATAGTAGGACAAACATGAAGCTGTAAAAACAACTGGAACGGTTACGGAGTACAAAATGTAAGTCGATTAGTATTCTTAGTCAGTGTTGTAAGGAAATGACATTTACAGTCAAATATAAATCATAAACATTTTGCTTATTATGCGCCGCTTACAAACTGACAGACGAAAAGATTTTAACGTTTCTTAGAGTTTAAACATAACCTCAACACGCCGTTGAATATTTAAATATCGCTTCAGTATTCAGCTGTTAATAAGATCTGATAAAGCAAAAAAAATATTAAATCAGCAATCGGTCTGTTTCAATTTAATATTGAAATAATTAGTTGATTTAATATATACGCCAATCATTTTTACTATTCGTCAAAAACATTTGCGCCGCGCGACCCGCCGCCTGTTTGATCGCAAAACGATCGCAAAACAATCAAACGGCCATCACTCCTCACAAACAACTTCGCTCGTATTCCGTCTGATTGAACAGTAAAATATATATTCTAGCTCATTCGTGGGTATCTACAGCACAATGCGGGACTGACATCGATTATGTACATTTTATGCTAAATTATTAATTATTAATAAATATCGTGTTACATTTGTTCTCTTTCATTGGATACTAAATGCTCCTTCTAGCAAGTTATACGTCCTTCAAACACAAAACAAACTATATGTCACAACGAATTATTAAACTTTACTAAACTTCAAACCAAGCTCAGTGTTAACATTTTAATGAAATTCTTATTTTTATCAATAAACAACTGCACTGGGAGTGTCGGCTACAAAAAACTCTGAACCGCAGCAGAGCACCGCTCTCCGCGATATATGGCGGCCATTCGTCACCCCGCACTCCGCAGCCCCGCAACCTCGCGCTAGCAACATTCCCAACTGGTAATTAAATAGGCTAAGATCTTGCAAAAAGAAAAATAAGCGAAAAAGCACTAAGGGCCTGTCCCACCATTGGCTGATAGAGGCTCAGATAGCTTAAAAATGACGTCACTATCAGATAAGGTAACAAAATCCGATATTTCCATCACATATTTTACACGTTGGATTGTTTGAACAGACAATTTACAATTTGGTGGGACAGGCCCTAAATGTAGTTCATTTATTATACGAATAAAATAAACTCGTAAAAAAATAGGGAAAAATATAATATGTTTGGGCTGCAAACACTAGAGATTAGAGCATCGGAGCGAACCAGCTTTAGAATATTTAGCCTCAAATTGAGAGTGGACTGCGGCGGGGGGCGGGGGTGCGGGGCGCGGCGGGGACACGTCGATGCCGCTGTAGGACTTTTGTTATGCTAATGACGTCCCTCGGCGTTTGTATTCACAAGTCAAACACTACCGACAAACAACTGATTCCTGCAAATTGAAAATAACTGCTTTACTCGTAGTTTATTTTCAAAGAACTGAAAATTGTGATTAGTCTCTATGGAGATAAGCTCTATTTAAGTATAGTGGCGTATTTTGTTTTTATAGTTGCCGAGATACTTCTGATAAGACAAAGAAAATTCAATAAAAGAAGAAACGTGAATTGCCAGCTAAAGTACTAAAATAACTTTATAACTTTATGTTGGCACGCGCGCACCTGAAACTAAACTATAGCACAAATGTTTAGTCTCGCTTTGATTCCTATAAGCTTATATGAAGGTGCGCACACTACTCGATTTTTAGTTGTACAACTAAGTTGAATGGGCTGCGAAACAAACGACAATCGCACAACAGTTGTACCATAGTTTAGTCAAAGGTATGCACCCGCTCCTAGTTTGAGCATTTTGTTACGATTCAATCGATTGTCATTCGCTGATAATGTGTTTGAAGTGTTGGGCGAGTGGAGCGCGCAGCATTTGGGCGCACTCCAATGTAGGCACTCGTAATGACGACATTAACTTTAATGAACGAACTTAACTTGCAAAGTTTTCGCAATAACACTTTCATATTGCATGAATTATTTTTAAAGTTTCGCTTAATGTCAAATGACAAGAAATAGGATCGTATGATATCTCCGAAAGATTTGACAGACAGAAACTTATGTGGTTTAAAACATTTTAATATCGTAAATATCGGCCGGTAGGGCAGGAGTGGGGCACGACGGCACGAGGGACTCGCGGGGCTCGGTGGGTCACATAAATCCCGCGCACAGCTGTCGCGGCTCTACCGCCCGCCGGATATTGACACCGCCTCAGAATATAGTCGTAACCTGCACGTGCTCCGCCCGACTGAAGTTGACCGAGTTTGTCGTAAAGTATTGTAAAGGCGGGTTTCCACTGTAGCGGAATCAGACGGACGCGAACGTATTGCATTAACTTAACGGCTCCGAGTAACCCCAATGGCTTTACTCTCTTGAAAATAAACTCTCATATAATTCCTTAAAAAAGAAAGAAGAACTCTACTAAGGTGGGCTTCAGTTTATTTATTTTTTTGTAATTAGGATTAGATACAACAACTACCTTCGCAGAATTTTCAACTTAAAATTACATCAACATTTGCGACGGAAATCCATTAAAACTATTCTATGCCCTCCCCCCCACTCTTGCGGGATATCTGCGGGGATTTATCGCCGGCTGAGCACAAACTGCGCGGCCCGAGCCCTCTCGTAAACCGCACCTGCCCGCGCCTACATTTTGTATCATAAAGTTCTACAAACTACACATTAAAGCATTATAATTTATCACATCGAAACAAAACTTTTATCTATAATATTGTGGAAAAGGTAAAAATCAAAAACACATAATTTGCACATATAAATCTACTGAAAATAATTATTGTGACAAAAATTATTTTGTGGTAAATTTCGTTTATTTTAATGTTTGCTCAAATTAATAGATATATCCGAGTTCCGAATCAACGCATCTTTAAATTATTTTATTCCGCTTTGAACTATATCTTGAAGGTTGTACAATCAATATCGTATACATAATGTATGAGCCGCGTAGCGCCAAAGCCTTCGGACTTGGCCGCTCTCCACTACATACCAATGTTTTTCGGCTTAAGTAAAATATCAAACGATTAAAGTATATTTATGATACAAGGAAAGCAATTTGTAGTTAAAAGATAAAGCCGTGGCATCAAATATTTATAAGACATAAATACATAAATTACTTTAAAGTATAGAATATCAATATTTATTTAAAGTGTACTATAAATATTTGCAGTATTGTGCTCCTAGTGGTAGTATGGCAAGTCTGAGCCGCATTCATTACGCTCTATTGAATTAATAACGGTCGTTCAATAACTTTTAATGAATAATTATCTCACAATGCTCGGGGCCGTAATTAGGCCGACCATTTGTGTTCCAGTTTTAAATTAAAACGTGAGAGTAAATTTGTTAAATCAAAATTGATGTTGTGCGCGTGAGCGAGCAGATCGCATTGTTAGCAAACACTGATGCAAAAATACTTTTATTACACAACCGAAGCCAAACTCGTGAAGTTATTATAATCAACCTCTGAAATATACATACATAAGAAGTAACTATATACTTGAGTATTTATTAGTGTTATTATGTAATGTTTAGCGAATGCTTTTGATATCGGAATTAAATTCTGTTATGTAATTTACTAAACAAAGTAGTCAATCTCAAATTCGTACCCGTTACTCGGAAATATTACACTTTAAAAGATAAAAACTCTTTGTAACAATGTCCCTAAATTAAAAGACAAAGAAAAGTTAGACGTCTTTTTCACAATTAAGTTTTTTCTTCAAGGTAAGAACTCCATTTTTGAAGACTTTTTTCTGTAAGGATTTAAATTAACTATATTGGAGACAATATTGTTCTTTTAACAGATGAATAAGTTTCTTTGAAAAGATAGAAAGGATTAAATAGATGTATGCGCCCGATGGCACGATTTCATGTTTACTCCGCGCTACTCAAGCAGAATTCGGTTAGTTTTCATTCTGTTTTGTACATTTTTGTTTTAAGTAAGCTTTACTTAATTATATATATACACAGCGTAAGAGTCTTTTGCCAGAACAACCGTAATTCTTTCCAATCCCTCTAGGTTAAAGACGTGATAGCTTATTTAGAATTGAATGTGAATACAATAAGATGCTATCAGTTTAAATAATGTGTCGATGTCGACGACATGGGAGCTGGGAGCGGGGGTAGCGGAGGGGTAGCGCGGAGAAGGGAGAGCGCAACCCCCGTCACGGTGTACTGATCGGGTCTTAAATTGAAAACATGTTTTCCTTGCGATGTATGGACGCGATAAGTTGGCGCCTTCACAGACAATGCACGGATTAAGGTGTAATTTTTTTTAATAATTTAACGAAGAAAACCTTCAGAATATTACAAGTATTAAAAATTTCAACTGATACTAAGCATTTGCACGATATGAGCTGCGCTGCTACGAATCTACGCAAGTAATGCTACGCGGCTACATCACAAGTGCTACGCATCGCCCAAATTAATGCTAGGCGTCTATTATGATGACTGTTAGCATAATCTGTATTTCTAGATCTTCTTCCATTACGATAAGTGGAACAGCACACACACTGTGTACGAGGTTGTAGTGACACTAAATATTGCAAGCTCAGCGTCAGTCTACACGGCATTGGGCGGCGGCCAAGCCTTCGCAATCAATGAATACGTAGCCTCAGCCAAATGAAATATTTATTTATGATAATATCTCATGATTTATCGTAGGAATACGTTCAGTTCACTCTATGTAACGTAGAGTAGAGAGACTGTTTTAAATAACATGACAAATTTCTGAAATTCAAGAATGTAATTTATTGAAAACCGGTCTTCATCATTTTTGTTTATTTACATTTAGTAAAAAAGGAATCAACACTTAGCACATGCGTGTGTTGAGGAGCGTAGCGACTTTGGATGTAAATCCGCGTGATAGCGGCTGCCGCCCCAGGACCAAAGCTTGCACATGTTGATACGAGAAGTTATGGATTTTTATATGGAAATTTCACCTTGTCTATACTTCGGATATTGTTATAACAAGTTTATGGAATTTTAATATGTTCTTTAAATATCATTAAAGAGTAGTTTGTAATCTACACAAATATAAGTTTGTATTGATATTCAAATCCACGAGTGCGGAATCTAATGAGATAAACAAATTCATATTTGCTGAACAAACTCCGGCAACGCTTAGTATTCCACACGGCGCCGCTCGTCCGCCGCGCCGCCGCCCGCACCGCGCCGCGCGACCCGCACACCGCACTCTGCCTAAACCTCTCTTGTCTTTGCTCTTACAACTTTATTTAATTTTCGACTCAACGCGTGTTTTGTTTTACAATCTCTGAATGTATACTTGTATGATAAATGATCAGCACATTACTCAAATAACATCGGTTTGTCAGTATTTAGATTTAATATTTGAATTATAATAATCTCTAAGCGGTTTTCAGGTTAGTTGGCAAAGAAAGAACCGACCGAGATATATTCTATCGGCAGCGAGCGCAGAGACCGTAACAAAGCCGAGGCGGCTTTTAAAATAATGTTCAATTATTATTCTCGATATCGGCGGGCAAAGAAACGCTTCCATTACAATTGCTACGTGCACAGTGCTGCCGCGCGGCGGCGGTGGCGGCGGATGACAACTTGCCAGCTTGCGGGCAACGAAGTTAAGTGGCGTGAAACAGAGATTTTTGTTCGAGGGTTTTTTATTAGATTTGAGATAACGTTTCCTTAAGAGTCCGTATGTTACAATATCACATCGTGTGTGTACTAACAATAATTTGTTACTGAGATAAGTCTGGCCCCACTCGCTGAGCTCCCCACATCCGGCTGTGCCACACGGGCGACGCGCGGCCGCAACTTGCTGCATTGTTGTGCATAACTTGTCCACTTAAACCGTCCCGCGCGGCTTCAACTTTGCTTAAGTTAACATTTGACTATATACAAGTATTTACAATTCGATTCTTATTTACACGCTTCGAAAAGTTGCATACTGACACTGGTAATAGTTTTCACAAACAAAAAAACAGAAATCAATACAGTGAATACGATAAAATGATGAATCACCTATCATCCTTGAAAAATTCTACTTTTCCAACTCCCACTATCTAAAGATGTAGCCCGGTTTGTCAAAGTCAGTGTTACTCAACTAAAGAAGCACTAAAAGTGAACTCTACTCTCACCCCACGTTTAAAATTCACCAAACGTTACGATCCCGAATTGTATGTAGTTAAGTAAGTTTCCACGACCTAGTAGTTTGAAAGTTTCTATAAGGCGCTGCTCGGACGCGACGCGATGCTTGGAAAAGTTTTTGTATGTTGAAGTCCCATATCGTACTTCTAACTAATATTAGAATGCGAATGTTTATAATGAACGTCAGTAGCTCAGGGGTTAAATACGTGACTTGTAATCTGCAGGTCTTGGGTTCATGTTCATGTACCACTGTGTGTTTATTTTAGAATTTCATATGTATGTACTTTTACGACGAAGTTCTTACGGTAAAGAAAAACATGGTGACGCAAGCTGCATATATCTGCGAAGAAATTCAAAGATATGTGTGAAGTCAAATGTCTCTATATTCTATCAACATTAACATTACTTAAACCTTTGTCATGTTTTTGATCTATCGCGGAATCCATTACTTTCTTATTTCGAGATTTTCTGCAGGATATTTGTACAAAGGAAAAAGATAAAAATTATTAAAAGTTTACTCGACGATCATTAGTACAAACAAGGAATAGGAAGGGAAAATCTAAGAGAAAACAAAGCGTGTAATTTGATAAAATTCACTTTATTGCGCAACATTGTTCAGTAAAATTCTATCGTGCAAATATAACGTCAGCTTGCAATAGCCGTAAAATGAAGCTCGTCTGCGGAGGAGCTACTTATTTACATTTTAAATTACTTTAATACATCCGGGACAGCGGACACTTGTCGCTACATTTTCTTACTATTATTTACTTAAAATAAATTAACAACGTTAGCGATTCAATCATGTGGAATTTACAAAACATGAATTTTACGCGCTACGTTTTGTAAATATAGTGTGTGAGACTTCGGTCAATGGAAGCCGTGCTCTATTAGTTTAACTTTAAGTACATCAATGTAACAACACAGGGTTGCTCGTTCGTCCTAATTGCACTCGCAGACGTAAGTTTGCCTCGTATTTATTCGGAGGCAGACTGCTGCGCGTCCCCGCTGCTGAATGTTTTCTCTGAGAGGCAAATAAAGAGGGTATTACGTGCGTTCACGCCTCTAAATCTTTTACAGCCTACGGTCGTGAAAATTTATTTGACGTTATAAATAAAGCCTACTTGGCAACAATTTCCAACTTTACTGCCTCCGAATTTGTGCGTAAAGTAAATGAGTATTTTGAAGACAAAATTTAGTAAGAAAAGCTGCGAGTCGGTTAACGCAATGAAATAAATAAAGCACTTACACCCATAATACAGAGAGGTTAACAGATCTTATAGAATAAATATTGACGTGACTCCGCAAATTTTTTGACCCCTTTTGATATTTTTTTTTTGAAATCACTGAAAATGTACACAACTTTCCCATACAAATAAAATGGGGCAGTTTTTTAGATAGTGTTTATAGTTTATGGTAATACGTTTGGAGGGAATCCAAATTGCGCACAACTACAATTCTTAATCTTTATCCCGACATCTATTTGTTTTTATGAGCAACTGATTCCCGCTGCCGCTCACCACTGCCGCCCCTCGCCGTCACCCCTCGCCGCCGCCCGCCGCCGTCACCGCCGCCCGCTGCTGCTGTTATAAAATTAAAACTAAGTTATTGGGGGGTTCTTTGCCAAGTCTACCACAATGACAACCACAAACATAATACAATAAGACATCTCTCTGCGAATGTTTGAAACATAAGTAGAATTCAACACATCATCTCAACGCCTAGCGTTTGTTCAATAATCGGGAGACCCACACAGTTAATGTACTACCACGTCATGTTGACGCGTTCCGATGTCTCTGCACAAGACGATACCTAACTTGCAACATCTTAAGTGCCAATTAGATGGCTCATTACGAAAACTTTGTAAATTAACATACTACATCATTCTTAATGCAGTCGGTAACATGTTCTGCGTATGAGATAGCGCCACCAAATGAACTGCAGCTGTAGGTTCTTTGTACTTATATAATATTTTTTCAAAGCAAATGTTAAACCATAGTTAAAACGTTAATCTAAAATGAAATCCTATAAAAGGTTTTTCTGTAGTTTCGCTGAGCGGCGGCGACGGCGGCGGCGGCGGCGACACAAAGCTGACGTGTAATGTTGCTACGGATTACAAGCTGCTTGTAACAGATTATTTTTTGCAAAATAACATTTCTACAACTTGTTATGATTTTCTATTGCTTTAAAAATCATTAGCTGATTAACAGTGGTCATCGGCGTCTACAAATCTACGCGAGATATTAACATAATATTTCATTTGTAAAAGTCAATGCAATCAATTTCCGTCATTACGTCATTTCTTTTATCCTATTAACATTTGTTGTTATGCAAACATCTCAATGCAGGTAATTAATTTGTAATAGGTTTTCGTTGAGGTCATAAATCCACCTATTACTTCGTCGCCTGTCGCCTGTCGGGTCGCCGCGCCGCACGCCGCTGCCGGTCTATCGCCGGCGTTGTACCGCCGCCGCCGCCAATGACATACAGATTTATTGTCCGTGTAAACATCGACAATGTAATCCCTTACTTTACCCTTTAAAAATACGACCCGTGTGACCTAAATACTTAATCCTTGTGTTATGGCATTGTATTGCTAAAGTTAAAATACGCGTTTAGACAAACGAAATAAAAAAATGTTGTCACAAGTGTGTTTAGGCGAGTAAAGGCGAGGCGTAGTCCCTAAGTCTATAAATATTAGCTTCATGTAGAGTACTTTTTTATATTTGGCTCTACACCGGTACAAGTTTAACCTTAGTGTAATCTGCTTTGTCAGCTATGATTCGTGTGCTTGCAGCCGCGCTGTCGTATGTAATATTTACACAAGTTGCAGTTACTCCCTGTGTTACCTAGAGCTGGGATCTAATGCAATTTGAGACGCCAAGCCTTGGATTTTTCTAAATTTTCCCCGCGACTTAATTTAGTAGTATTCCGGCCACAACAAATTAATATTATAATATCTATCTAATAGTTTAAAGTAGTAATTCTAAATTAACTTTGTATAGGTATTTAAAAGTGAGTTGTTGTCGGGGTGCGGTGAGGGAGGGTGAAGAGATGAGGGTTGTAGCGGGTAATAAATAACGGTGCTCGTTTATTTTGTGCAAGGTGGCATCCGCCGGCGACATCTTGTGCACAGACTCCTTGCTCTCGTCGCTCCGGTAAAAGATAAAGCGATTAACTTAATCCGAATAGAATAAATTATATTTATATGAGTAGGAAATTACAAGAACAAATCATTTTACAGCAACGGTTATATACAATTAAAACTATTATCAACTACATATGTTATGAACATCGCTGTTGCGGGAAACAAAAAACTGGATTGAATGTTTACATGACAGCTCGTTATTATTTGGTCATAACCACACGTTGGATTGCTTCGTCCGTCCGCAGCGCCCCAGCCTCCAATCAGGCGTGTGCTTATAACACGCGTGATATCTAACATTAGATTAGATCTCAGCGAGAATTGCATATTACCAACACTCCCAATTTGAATTAACGCTCGCATTGATTCAGAACAAAGTGTAATTAAGGAAATAGATTAGTCTGTAAGCCGAAATAAATAGCTAATCGCGTGTATTAACCTACAATAAATACAAATCCGAAGTGTTTGGCTTCTTTTGTTGGTTTAGCGAGAGCTGTGTCATATTGATTTGCCTCATTCGCGGTATTTTTAGATGACTAAATTAAATGCAAAGTGGCAATAAATGTACTCAGTGTAGCAGTTTTAATAATGGTCTCTCCCTGTCTCTCTGCAAAGCGGCAATGTTCCCCTTTTAAGTTAAAAAGTAAATAAGTTTATTCATTAATCTGTTGACAATACAAGCCGCTGCCGCTAGCCGATGTCTCTTGTAATGCGCCGACTCCACCGCGGCCTCCTTTCGTGTTCAACATCTTTGTTCCGATGTCAGCTACACTACTTCCAGACTAGTTCTAAGTTCTTGTTTGCTCTTGTTTTAGTGTTTGTTGTGCGTCGGCTCTCTGATAGATAAGCTTTTTAGTTATTAAACTTGAAAGTTATATATTGATTTTTTGCCATACATAATCATAACCTTTACAGAAGTGTTGATAAAACAATGTAAATGTACATATGGATAATTATGTGGTTAATGTAACAAGGACTAGCATTAAATATAGCGGCTGCAGCAAACAGATCAACAACTGAAAGCTTCATAAACGATATCATATTTCACGGACGTTATCGAGAGACTGTATTTCCAAACGCTATTTGTTGTTTAAATGTCTGGTATCGTGCAGTGGCACGCAGAATATTTTATAAAACTTGTCATTGACTTTACTGTTTCCTATTTTATTTTGTAAACCAACATAAACTATAAGAATCGCGAAAGTAAATAATTAGATAGTAGTGTACCTATTTAATTATTAATTAGTAGTGTTAGTCTAATCTCGTGTCTAATCTATTGGCCGTCACAAAATAAACCTCCAAGAAAAACAATTGACAGTTCTGGTCGAGGGGGTGGGGGTGGGATGCGGAGTATGCCGCACCCCGCCATCGCTGCTGAGAGTGTTTGCTTTGGCAGCTCAAACGTCCATCACGAACACATTATCTAGGCTCTTTCCTGGGATATTGTTTTACAACAATGTATTATGCACAAATTTACTTTGGAGCTAAACTTTACTTAACTTCTAGTAAAAGTGCTATCAGATATATCAAAGCAAAAATCGACACACACATTTGATTGTAAGGTTTATTGAAATAAATGTTGTTTGTAGAACGTGTTCACGAAAGTCGGGGAATGCTTCGACTTTCATAAAACATTTCGTATACCAATGCAATGAATAAATGTCGCAATGTTGGAGTTTGAAAAGCATTGAGATCAACTGCATGAATACGATAGAATACGCGAGTTCAGGAATACCTGAACAATAGTTCGGAGCGATTATGTTGTGACACCGAGACGACACAGAGGCGACACAAAGACGACACAATGTCGACACTGGCACGGCTGAGTGCGCTCCAATCGATCGCAAATCTTCACACCTTCTTCGTGAATCTATTAAATTATTTCATATCAATAAACCCACATTTCACACCTATTTGTACTTTAAGACGTTGTAAAGTGTAATCTGATGAACATGACATTGAAAAATTTAATATATTTGAAAAAATATTTTCTCCACATCGCTTTCAAACAATGTTTTATTAATATTATTTAGTATTATCGATAAAAGTCATTTAATTTAAATATTTTTATGAATCAGAAGTAATAAATGTAAATATACATATTGTTAATATAAACTAGTATTTTCGCTCAGATTATTGAAGAAGTTTCGTTAAAAACATTAAAAGAGATAAATGATAGTACCGCTTTCAAAAATATGGATGAGATATTTTGCTGTAATTTACGATTGCCGTTGTAATGATTCCGCCGCGAGGAAGTGCTGTTTGTATTCATTCCCTTTAGTGGTAATATTTGTGCGAAATAATACCAATAAAAGATACACAAAATTAATGCATGCTTCGTATATTTATTGTGAAAAAAGATTGCTGTCGAATAAATGGCTTACGGAGAAATGTGTACAAATACACACGTAATAATTTAAACGAAGTTTCTCTGTCAAATGTACAGTTAGGATATCTTGCGGTGTTCCACATTAAAAGCTACAATTATTTGAACGTTTAGAATAATCAATAGGACGCATCTTTTAAATAAGTAGGAAAAGGTCGGTCAGTGCTAGATGGGTAGTTGCTTTTTATTATAATAAATGTTAAATGTCGTTTGCGCAATTCACTGGCACTGGCTTTGGTTATTTGTATAAAAACAGATTACTATTGAGTTGTAGTAGTTTTCGACAACATAAAATTCATTTCAAAGATATAAAAAAGGGACTTGTTGAATAAAATGAATTTCGTTATGTGAATAGTTTTTTGTTAAGCAAGGAGCGTTCACTAACGACGCGCTGAGTGTCGCACGTCGCGCCGCGCCGCACCGCCCCGCACTCGCACCGCGCGTGTGGCACTCCCTCATACACTCGACATGGAGAGCTCGCTGCTCTCTGCACACTGCACGCACTATATTACGCACTTGTATTTTAATGTTCATTATTTTACTAGCTCCTTCCTTGGATTTTAATTGTATTGTATATATTCATTATTTCTGAAAAAAAAATAAGGCAGTTTATTAATTGTTTCACAATAATAAAATTGACTAATACATATCTAACTCTTTGGTATTTACTCTCTCGTCTGATATTCGTGAGGGACTTATATTGTTCTGCTTTTAAAACACCGGGGTAATGGGTTTCTCTCACACGGTTGGCTAACAACAATGTGGATATAGCTTCAATCTGCTAAGCCGCGAGAGGGCGCGGCGGCGGTCGTGACTGCCGCGTCGCTGCGGTCACACACCGACACTTTAATTACAACTATAGAGTAAACAACGCATTGTAATGAACTCACAAATACCGAACATTATTCACGAAAACCAAAGACACGTGTAGTGGTAAATGTTGCTTGTCGCTAACAAATAGATGCGATACACTCTCACTGGGACGTTGAAATGGAGACTGAAACAACACTTTTAAGTAATTCCATCAAATACTCGAACTGAGTAAGATTTTTGGTAAATCAGCAATGTGGTCTGTAGATATCTACAATGATCTACAGTAGCTAAAGATATCCACGTAATATAAAATAATATAAATTCATTTGTTTCATTCTCCCTAAATGAGTTACCTCTTTATAAACTGCAAATAAGCTTTGCAATGTATCGCACAGACTGTGCGTGACGTCATATCCGAGCCGAGCGCAGCGGAACTATCAGTGCTAGAACTAAATTGATATATTTCTACGGCTTCAGCAATATCATCTGCTTTGATTAAAAGTTTTGAAATTTCTCTCTCTAATGACAGCCCTAATTTTACTGTAGTTCCAGAGTGTGAAGAAATGTTACCGGTCATTATGATGTAAAACTATTCACGCAAATCAGAGACGATAAAGAATAATATGTTTCGTAGGAGTACATTCATAAATTAAAGGAAAAAATGTTAAATAGCTTGAAAAAGATTCATTAAATCAGACATGTCGACAGCAATATTGGTTGTATAGTTTGATTGTAAGCGAACCTCTCAGACGATATCCAATAAATGTTGAAAAGCTCTACAATCGATGCTCGATTCAATCAAAGCACTCGAGACTTGCATCATTAAAACTTAATTTTAATACAACTGAGTTGAATTTAACATGCCGTTTATATTATACTTGAATGACGTGCCAAAATAATAAATAATGATTGAAATAAATCATTGAGTGAACCCGCAGTGATAAGTTGGGTCACACCGGGTGCGCGGGCACGAGTAGAGGAGCGATAGGGTTATGCCAAGAACATGTAACATTCTAATCCATAATGTGTGCCGCTCCTTGCGCTCTACGCCCTGCTCCGGCGATACTCTTACGTAACAGTGCTACGCTATTAATATTATAATATGTATTTTAACTGATCTTGCTTTTACGCTATTTGTTGTCATTAAATTAACAGTGGTTTTATTTCTCTTATGAATATTCGCTTCATGGTCTCTGATAATGTTTTGCAACATCTTGTAAAACACGTTCCTTTGTTATTTCACACAAATGTGTTTTTCAGCGAGCTTAATTTATCATAAGACGTTACTGTAAAGCAGCAGTTGTTGCGAGCCGCTGCAGGAACATTACGTTTCTGCACTTTCAACTACTTTCAAATAAATTGCAGTTAATTGCCTTTTTACTTATAAATAAAAACTTTGGTAGCGAAACTTTAGTAACAAAAGCAGTACGCGTGCCAAAATTTTCATTTGAAAAACACCAGTTTGCCTTATCCATGTCATATTATCAAAAAAATGTATAGTTAATAGAATTTTGCTGGTTTATTGAAGCAAAGACCTCTCGTTAGACTTTCAGTGTTATGAACACCACAAAATATTACAAGATTAGTCGCTAAGTTCTGCTAACTAATGCTAGTTTCACACAACAGCTAAACAGCGAGGTAATTCAGTAGGAGAGTGCAGCATTGCTAATGTTTGTTACACTTACACTGTCATAACAGTGCTGTGTTCCTTCGTGTGAGACTAGCATAACAGTAACTCGCAGATTGTTATCGTGAGTTAGCGAAGCTTAGTCTTAACAGCGCTCGAGTTCTTAACATTAACAGTGCTAACAGGTGTAACGACTTGCTTCCTTATTATAAAATTGTGTTATACATCTTAAAATCATATGCGTTTAAGCTATAACTTGAATACTAATGAAATTACCCATTTATCTAATTTAAAGTCATATTGTAGCTTAAACGTTGCACAAATGTTTTTGAAATTGTCATAATAGTTATTCAGCTGCGGACGCAATGGCGATGCAGCAAATTATTGAATACTAGAACCTCTTGTATTATCGTGAGCTCAGTCTGTACGTCTGAAGCGGTTCCAAGGTTCACCTCTCCCCCTGCCGCCGCCCTCTCCCCTCCCCCGCAGCCTAATTAGCTCTGTACATTCTGAGAGAAATTTTGAGGGGCTTTATTAAAATACCCTTTGTCTTAGAGCTTAATGTAAATGCACATTTTTCCCTTTCATATTTAATTTGAATATAAATATAATCGGACAAAATGCATAAGATCACACGAACGTTGTGATCTGAATTACGAAATTCAATGTTAAATCATGTGACCAGGTTGTTAACAACCGAATGTCATTATAATCTAACTCTACAATATTGAATATCTGCAACTGGCATTAACGACGTCTACAATTAGTATTAATTACAATTACAATACAAGTATTATACAAACAACGACTACCGTGCATTATTAGAAACCCAATATCATTTTCGACTTAACTAATTTTAATTAACCACTAACAAATTGCAAAATTAAATAATTACATAGTCAGTCTTCAGCAGTCAGTCCAGTCATCGTGAAAGTTATTTTGTCAGGCGGAAGAGTTGATGCGGCCATTCGCACACTCTGTCGCCTAATTAATTACATCTGTAAGCGTCACGTATTCTATTCTTTATGCAAAAGTTTCTATTTAAATCTGGTTCTGTAACACTTTTTATGTTTTTGTAATGTTTTAAAATATCCCCAACGCGCACACTGTATGCATCGACAGCTCCGCTCTACCTACGAGAATTCACTATTCTGATGTCCGCTCAACCTTCTTTTATGTTTGTTGTGTAATTCATAAACCTACCAGGCGAGAACTAAATACAGCTATGATCTTGATGCTACTTGAGGTTTCCTTTAGTAACAATCCGTGCGATTTAATCACGCGATCGCTTTGTAATGTTGAATAAAGTGAGTGAAGTGAATCTGAAGTTGTGCAAGAAAAAGCGCCGGCAGCGGATCTCTTTGTGAGATAAAACAGCCATTAGCGAACTGATTAGTCATCACACAAATGAACGCTTCTTTGTGGCGGCCTTTGTGCCGACTCACTCGCTCGCCTCCTCTCCTACACCACGCACACAATCAAATCAAGTATACTATAAAGACAATGTTCCCAACTACGTTTATTTGGTGATTAGTGTAGTACGAATATGAGATAGAAAGTGATGAAGACTTATTTAGTAACTTTACTATGTAAACCATAACGAATAGATATCCTGGCCTAACTTACAAAAACAATAACTAAATATTTAATTTTAAAAAGCGTAATCAAACATATGAATACTCTTTGGGTAATGTCTTATCAATGAAATAATACTCCCGAGAAAATAGGTCAATGTTACTCGTACTCATTGCACATCAATACAGCAACCTTGCTGGCTTCTGGCTGCTGGCGGCCGCCAGCGCCGCCCCGCGCCTTCTGGTGCGTCAACACGACTCTTACTTGTAGAACTAAAACTGGCACTGTCAAGTTCGATCAAGGAGCGTTGCGCTCTCAGTAAACGCAATGTAATGTGTGATGCAGATTGCAAAAACTTTTAAAAATAAAAAGCGTAATCTCCGAGGGGCAGTCAAATTGAAGCATTTTCGCGTGTCATTAAGCACACGGCCGCATTCGTCATTAAGTGCGCGGCCATTAGTTTTCCGCTGCGTCACTGAGGCGCGGCGCAAATAAACTCAGCTTAAACTGTCAAAATTACAACGATTCCGATGCAAATCAATCTGTACGATTTTAAAATTTTAACTTTTATTGTAATAAAAATAAAACACGTTATTCCTCGACTACTACCCGAAACTTTTTAATTTTTTTCCTAAGCGTTTCTCACGCTGGTATGTGATTTTGAAAATTTTCAGAAATCCATGATTGAGATTTATGTTCGTAATCAAAACACGTTTGTGAAAGAGGAACAGAATTTTGCATTTGAAATTGCTGTAATGCATCGTCGCAGAGCAGGCTGGCATTCTGCGCTCTGCGATTTAATGCAATGTCGTTAGCTCGGAATTGTTGCCCTTAACAAACCTCTTACGTGTTATTCCATAATGCGACTAATGTTGTCAAACACAAATACCGTTACATTTACAAACTTTGCACTTTGTTTTGTTACAATTTTAATATTTCCGTTTATTAAAAAAATGTGTGTTTCAATCGTGGAATCTAGCCGTGTTACACCTTGAAAGCTACAGCCGCTTGAACGTTCTGTACTCATTGATTTGACGCGAAACAATAACCAATAGAACGTAGTTATAAACATGTCTGTACGAAAAGAGGTCGGTCAATGGTACACGGTTAATTGTTTTTTATTATGCGTCGTTTACGCAAGACACTAGACATTTTTAACAAGACGCGAGGCAACTATTGTGTAAGTGGAACACGGGGGGTTTCCGCGACTGTACATATCTTACTTTTTTTTATTATAACAACAACTTGACTTACAAATACTGAGTGTCTACTTCACAAGCTTTTGTTTCTAAATAACAAAATTTGTTTCCACAAAGGTATTTCGATTTCAAGTACAACGGATGTAAATCTGGCACGTTCCTCACAATCCTCGCACCTTCTCAGAATGCCTCAAATACAGCGTTTTATTTTTGTGAATTTCTCAAGATTAATCTGTAAAATTTCAACTGAGAAATCCGTAATGACAAAAACATTCCAAGAACGTAGTTATTTGAGAAAAAGGAATCCGGGATAAAATTCTTTCTTCATAGTGTAAGCTTCCGAAATTACTTCCAGCGAAACAAATATTTGAACTTTTTAATTAAACGTGGTTTATACCTAAATATTAAAAGTATTAAATGAAAAGAATCACGTGTAATTATTAATTTATGTTCAAAATCGTCAAAAAACACAATCAACATGTCAGTTATGCTTCTACCACGGTTCTCTTCCCATCGTACACAACAGCTACAAGCGTGACTAAGCTAATTTTAGTTCTGCCTTTAGTTTAGTAGTAACTAGTTAACTTAAATGAATTTAGTGCGCAGTCGTATGTCAGTCCAGCTGTAATGAAAGAAGAACGATAGAAATGTCTTACAATTTATGTGAGGCCCGTCTCTGTGAGGCCGAGGCCCTGGCGTCGTGCGGCGCTTACGTCTGCCTCACTTTATTGCTCGGCTGCTAGCTGCGATACCGACATCGTAACGATACGTTCTTAGATTGTTACACTCATGAATGTAAAAAAACAATACACTTAAATTAAAACAATTTTTGGACGTTTAAAAATAATATTTGCTTTATAGGTTGCTACACCTTTAAAACCATTTTTAAACTATTTGTGTTAAAATCATCTTTATTTAGCTGTACATTCTATGTAGGCTCTGTTACATACAGCATGAGAGTTCGCACTGAATGCGGCGTGAACACACGCAGTAAACAAGCGCCGGCCGGTGTTCTATTGTTATTGGATGTGGAGGTAAACAGCGCGCAGAGAACTTACGAGCCGGACCTTAGTTGTACTCAGATTGCTCTAATAACGTCTCACCTGTTTATAGCTAGAGGGTCACTTTGTAATGTCTTTGTAATTCAACAGATAAAGCTAATGTCAAATATAATGCAATAATACTGAAGTTCTAGCGTACATGCAGCCAATGTACATGCATTTATTACATTGCACGATAAGCTCTAAATACTTACATAGTTATAGCTTTCTACAGATTCGTCTTTAGACGTCTTTGAAGGCGAGTCCCCGTCATTGGCAGCGACTGTTTGCATTCGACTCGCAAAATATTTGAAGAGACGTTATTGAGATGTTTCTATCGCGAACGACGCACAGATTCTGTAGAAGTGATTTCAGTTAAATTAAATGAGTGCGCGGATAGCTGGCTACTAATGGTTTTCTTGCTTCAATTTGTTCACATCTCTTTTTGCCTTTTTTGAGTAAGGATTTTCAAAATTAATAATTTCAAACTCCGACGCACTTCCAACCAACTGCGAGTAGGTGATGTCGAACGTAATTTCATAATATTTTGAGACTATTTAATGAATATGATAATGACATCACAATATTTCAAAATATTCATATTTTAGTAACTGACATTTTGATACATAACCAATAACACTGTACAATTCAATGAAAGCGCTATGCAACGAAACATAAAAGGAACATAAGTACTGTGTACTAAGTTGACTTGTTCATCCATTGTCATAACAATGGCTTCGTTAACGCAGTTTGTGCAAAATAAACGGCATTCAGTAAGAAAATGTAGCGACGACAACGACAAGTGTCCGCTGTCCCGGATGTATTAAAGTAATTTTAAATGCAAATAAGTTGCTCCTCCGCAGACGAGCTTCATTTTATAGCTTTTGCAAGCTGACGTTATGCAATTTACACGAAGGAATAATTTTATCTCAACAATGTTGCAAATTAAATGAATTTACCAACTAATCATACTATCATATTAATATTAGAAATGCGAAAGTTTAGATGGATGGATGGATGTTAGAGTTTGTTGCCTAAACGGTTAAACGGATTTCTGTAAAAATGGATGTGACATAAATAATTTTTCCAAACTTTTTACAATCAAGCATTTGTCTGTCAACATTAAATTTTCTTGTCTTCAAAAATAAGGTCAATGTGAAAAGAAGAGAGAAAGTAAAAAGCGAATAAAAATAATGAACAGATATTTCTATGGCACAGAAATGATTAAACAATGATGGGTATGTAACACAGAATGCGCTCAGCACAAGCGGAGAGGAGTTTACTCCACAAGCGCTCTGGTGAGTGATACAAAGAGTGTCGCTGGCCGCTGCTCTGCGCTCACCTAACAAATACTAAACAGTTTCGCTGCAGCTGTCGCCTCTTGTTGAACTCCCGCCTAATGCAGCACCATGTTATTTGGTTAAGGAAAATATTGAAATATTCATCGTTTCTTTTTTTTAATCGAGTCGTTTTAATTACGTTTTATTGGGTTTAACTGTCTTTGTCACTATGCTTTTATTCAACTTAATAAAGATGTCATGGTAGTATTACGAGTATGTTGTGTAAAAGGCGGAAGCAAAAATTATACCGTTGAAGGATGATAGTGAAAAATGAGGAATGATTTCAACGTTTTAATATACAAGTAACGAAAGAATTCAACGTAAATCAGAAACGAGGAAAAGTTAGTTTATATAAGAATCGAAGAAAATAAAAGAGTTCCGGAACGTTTTGATAACATCTCCATTAACAGTTTGACTAGTCATTGTATTAATGAAGGGAATATTTCCGCCGACGTCTGCTGTGATAAAGATTATCACTTATTATTGAGCGAACTACTGACATAGACAATATACTATAGATAAAATAATATCTGCGACAGCTTATTTAAGTGATATTGAAAATAAAGCACTGAATATTATTATTATACTGTTATCAAGAAGACATATTTCAAATAAAGTGCCTTTTTATGGCGCTAATACTTCCACTTTCATTCCAACAAATAACTAGAAATTACAATCAGAGTAGAACATACGGCACAATAAAATTTTCCCCCGAGGCAATAACAGTGGCTGCGCTCAACAAACATATCTCAGACTTGATTAAATAACATGGATTTATTACGTGCTCCGAATATTGCCCACCAAAATATGGGATAGAGGCTGAATACTGATCAGTCCTCTGACACTACAACACTCACCACTTGCTTGGAATTCAAGGCATTTTCAATTGTGAGGCTGCACGAGGCCTGTCTCATTCTAACAAACCGTTCTTCGTAATCCATCTTTCCTCGTTGGAGCTAGTTCCTCACAATGAGAAGCGCTCACACCCTTAGCTCAGAGTGGGTGAGCATACATCTGTGATCTCTCCACCGTCTCCTGTCAACTATTGTCAACAATGCCGACTTCTGAAGTGAGTGCGAGTTATCCAAACAAAAGCCAGGGTTCACACATAATCGATAGATTCCTTTATAAAATATACATACGAGAGCATACTTTTAGCATCACATAATGCAAACATATTACTCTTGAAAAATGAAGTCATAAATCTCTGTACATTACCATAAATACATATTTAGTTCATTCGAACATTACCTATACATTCAGGCTTTTTGGATTTCGTCCAGCCAGCATAGCTTCCAACTGATATTTACATGTCGTACTAAATGTATGTAACCTAGTATTTTCTTTACAGACATCAAGCTCAGGAACTATTACGAAATGTTCCTAAACTAATCGTATTACAAAAATTACAAATGTGATTGAAGCAAGTCAATATAATGCAATATGTTTTGTACTATTTCGTATGAAAATGACTCGAGATGCAATTAGCGGTCTCCTTTGATCTCTGCTACTAAAGGCGGTGGGCGCGGGTGGCGCCGGAGCGGTTAACGTGAACTTAATTAACAAAAACAAATACATAATTTGGTGCGGTGTTGATATACAAGCTCTCGCAAGTGTGTGTACGTTGCGGGCTCCCGCGGGGACTGTCCGTATCCATTGTCACTGTGACCACGTTTTAATGATTTAAGATAATTCACCTCGCAAACGTTGCACCATTATTTGTAAACTGAAGAAATAATGTTAACTCACGAGCTAGGAAACTTGCCATACCAGCTTTTCTTCACTACAAGGCAATGTGTACCTCATGCTACCATTATGTCAGCGGGGAGGCTGGCGCGCGGCCGGGGGCTGTTTATGACGTTCCAGTCTGCCCTGGTGCACGCAACACGGAGCCGTGCCGTCTTGTGGTTTGGCGCCACTACTAAATAGTTTCACCGCATGTTATAACACATTATTAATTATCAAAAAGTTCAGCTTTGTCAAAGCGGCAAGCTCTTGCGTTCAGCACCCTTCTTTACTTAGCCACGTGGCAAAGAATTAGTTAAACTTAGCATACTTTATAAGAAAATGCTCTTCTTCACTTATGCGTAAACTTTACTTGTACATATTTTTATTGAGCGTCGGAGTTGAAGTGCAGTTCACGAGAGAAATCTTTTCTAAGTTTTCAAACAAAAATACTTATTTTTAGTGCCATGCTTCGTGAAAACTTTACCTCCAGGAATTAAATAGTACTTTACAAAGTTTTATAAGTATAACATTTTTAACAACTCTCATTCCTCGCGCTGCCTCCGGGAGTAACGTATTTCAAATAGCACTCTTTACAATTATTATCACTAATAAATAAATGAAAAAGAAGAGAAAGTAATTTTTTTAAATCAACTTCGCTAATATGGTGAATATTAAGTAACAAAAAAAATAGATTTTATACTTGATGTATAAATACTTAATGAATCTACAAAGGTATGCCGTGGCGCGGCGGCGGTAGTAGCCGGCAGCGGCGGCGCGGTGTCGAGTAGCACAACAAACGCTTCGCAACAGTTCGTTCGTTCGTTCGTTCGTTTTCGGTGATGTTGTTGCTGTTAACCCTATTGACGGTTTTTACAGCTTCATCAGATACTGAGCTCTCGGTCTCGGATGATCGAGAGCTAGAATAGAATGCTTGATCCCTAGTGTAGTTAAGTCCCTAGTTGCCAACGCGGCTATGAGTGACTGAGTGTTATATTGTATCTTAACGGAGGGTGATGTCTGCGTGATCGTCTAAGGCGAGACCGGTCTCGTCCTCTGACGATTTCAATTTAGTTATCGGCTTGCTGGGGGCGGTGAGAACCGCCCTTGAACGCGGGTGAGGCGAGTGTGCGCGGTGCGGGGTTGACGTCGTACTCGGAGACGAGGACGGTGTGAGTTTGTGCCTTGTGTAGGTGGTGTGGTGTGAGTTTTGGTGTCCAAAGTGACGTGTTTGGGTCTGCGGTACCTAACGAGAGTGTCTGAATTTGGAACGTAGTTGGCTGCTTCAACTATGAGAGGATTAGAGTGGGTCTGCGCTAGTTCGAAATAGCGTTTAGATATATCAGTAAAGTAATCCTTGATAGTTTCTATTTCGAGGTCGTTATGGATATCCTCGTTCCGCTGGAACCATCGGGCACCAGTGGCTTTGCGAAGAAAACGATTTTGGAGGATTTGGAGTTTGTTTAACTTAGTTGGGCATGTATGGGCAAATACTACACTTGCGTACGATATAATTGGGCGGATACACGCTTTGTAAAGGTGGAGTTTTTGTCTTAGGGACAATTTGCTTGAAGAGCAGGTTAATGGGTGGAGTTTAGCGTTGACGAAGTTTGCTTTACGAGTGACTTCTTTGATGTGGGCATTAAAATTAAGTTTTGAGTCTAGAGTGACTCCTAAGTATTTCACCGATTTTTTCCATGGGACCGCTTGTCCGAATATAGAGATTTGGCCTAGGATGCGTTTGCGCTTTTTGGTGCGCCGACTTGGTGATCCCTTTGCAAAGTGTATTGCTACACTTTTTTCGGGATTAAGTTCGATTCTCCATCTTGCAAACCATTCCGCTAGGCGGGTGGCTGCGGTTTGGAGACGTACGACGATCCTGCCTAAGTGGGTGTTTGAATAGTAGAGGGCGGTATCGTCCGCAAAAAGAGCTAAGTTGACCTGAGGGTCTTTAGGTATGTCGCTTGTGAAAAGAGAAAAAAGTAACGGGGAAAGGACAGAGCCTTGCGGGACTCCAGCCTTTATAGGGTGGGGAGATGATAACGTGCCCTCTACCCGATATCGGAAAGAGCGATTTGACAAGAAGGCTTGTATGATGCGAACAAGCCTGTCTGGTACCTTGAGTTCGTATAATTTGTAAATGAGCCGTTGTGCCAGACTTTGTCAAAAGCCTTTGCGACATCGAAGAAGAGGGCACAAGAGTTGACGGACTTTTTTGCCGTGAGTCCTGTAAGAATAGACTCGGTTAATCTGTGGACTTGTTGCACGCATGAGTGATGGGGGCGAAAACCGAATTGTTCGTCGGGAATGAGTTTGTTAGCGAATGCAAAGGTTTTGAGCCGTTTTAAGATGACATGTTCGTACAGTTTACCTATCGTGTTTAGTAGGCTAATAGGACGGTAGCTGGTGGGGTTATCCGACGGTTTACCGGGTTTTGGGATACCTATGACTATCGCTTCCTTCCACGCGTCTGGAAAGGAGCTGTTTGTGAGCAAGGTGTTAAATACGCCAACTAGGAGCATGATAAAATGGGCGGGAAGTAATTTAAGTAGGCGGTTGTTAATACCGTCAGGACCCGGTGAGGACTTTGGTTTAATATTCTTAATAATACTAGTCAGTTCCGCGGGAGTAACGAGATCTATGGGGTCTTCTTCTGATGGGAGGCCGTTCTACGTTCCACTTCCTTGTCGATTGTGTTGATGTGTGTTGCGTTAGCGAGTGCTGTCGATGGAGTGCATTGAGCTTCAAGACAGTTGGCCAGACATTCGGCTTTATCTAGGTCGTCAAAGGCTACTGAGTTATCATGTGGGTCTATAAGAGGGGGCATTGTTGTATTTGGGACTGTTTTCAGAGATCGAGCCAACCTCCAAAAGGCGGTACTGGAAGGTTCAAGGTCTGAGAGCAGATTATCCCAACTATCTGTCTTGTATTGCGCTATTTGAATTTTGACCTCTCTTTGGAGTTTGCGTAAGGTGATTCTGTTATGTTCAGTTCTACATCTGCTGTATTGTCTTAGAGCGGTGTTTTTGGTCCTAATCAACCGTCGAATGCTCGCTGGAAGTTCGCCGAAATGGTTTCCCGTTTCAGCGACCATCCTAGTGGATTCTTCGATGACTGTTTGTAGATGAGAAGTGAGAGATTTAATTGCCCCGACGGCGGCGTCGTGGGTCTCCATTAGATCAGGAATGTCTTTAAGTTGGTCCGAGTCTGTGGATTGCAGTTTAGCTTCTATTGAGCGCCAGTCTACAATGGGTTTTTTGTTGAGTATTCTATGCAAGGGGTTGCCTAACTTTAGAATTACTGGACGGTGGTCTGAGTTTAGTTCGTTATAAGGTTCGATGGAGACTATATCTAGTGTTATGTTTTTTAATATGGCTACATCTAGAATGTCTGGCCTACATCTTGGGCTTTTGTGGTAGTGTGTGGGAGTGACTGGTGCTATGACGTCCGCATTTAGGTGACCTAACAGGTTGTGTAAGATTTTACCGTTTGTATTTGTTACTCGGGAGTTCCAGGTATCGTGCTTGCTATTTAGGTCGCCTGCTAGTATTACTGAGGTGTCTAGGTCGAGTAGAGACTTAAGGTCAGAGTGTAATATCTGCTTATTTGGTGGCAAGTACACTGAGGCTAATGTAATGGGTGAGTGTCCTGTAAGCGCGATTTTGCACGCGGTCGCTTCAATATTCGTGAGTGGCGGGTTTGCAAGTGGAATGCAGTGCAAGTTCCTTTTGTAGTAGATAAGCGTACCTCCCAGACGGGATGTGAGCCTATCGTTTCTAATGATGTTGTAATTGGCAATTTTGGGATTGCTGTGTCCGGGTTTTAGAAAAGTTTCTTGCACTAGCATTATGTCTATATTGTGAGTTTTAAGGTGGAGAGCTATCTCATCCTTTTGTTGTCTAATTCCATCCGCATTGAAGAAGGAGACTGTGAGTGAGCGTGGTTTAATTCTTTCTTTAGATGTGCTACCCATAGTGTTCGTTAAGTTTAGTTGACCAGGTTATTGGTCCATAGGGCATTGATGGTGTCCATGTGCTGTAGAATAACGTTTAGACGCTCTTCTCCAGACCTAGAGGCGCGCAGTTCCCGGGAAAGGACGAGAATGTCGGGAATATTAATTTTTTTTAGATATCCGAGGAGTTGAGAAATTTCAGCGGCTACTGACAGCTGAGGTAGATCGTTGCCCTTAGGGGGCGGAGGAGGTACAAGTTTGTTCTCGGCCTGGTGTACCGAGGAGACTTGGACTATGGGTGTTTTTGGGGCGTTATTCCAAACTGGGGCGTTGTTCCACGCCGGTTTTGTCGGTAGTGGAGCGGGGACATAGGTGTCATGCGTGTTTGCCTGCGACCTCGGGGTCGGTAGGCGGGGTTGCGTGTAATTGGGTCTGGATACGTACATCCTGCGCGGCGCCTTTGAGCATCCGCGATAGTTCGCGGGATGTCCATTAGTTTCGCAGAGGACACATTGGGGAGGTTCTTTAGTGCCCTTTTCTCGGGGTTCGCAACAGAGATATCACACGAACAAAATAAATGATGCCTTTTGTAGTCGGAGCGGAGAAGACGTGCTCCCTCCCCCCCCCCCCTTCCACCGGCGCCCTTTGACAGCTGTCACTTAAACGACAACAACTTCATACGAACTTAAATAGGTTTAAGTAGAAATAAATATGCATTATTACTACGAAATTACATTTGTTTATGAAGTTTTGTGAGTATAAACTAACTTTTGTTATATGAAAAAACCGCCTTATTACATTCTACATCTTATTTTGTTGGTGTTAGTTGTCGTCTTGTAATATAGAGATTGATAATAAAAGTTCCCCAGCGGAGGCGAGCAGTGGCGTATGCGTCATCATTCCACGAACACTCACACACACGAGAGTTCGTCCGTCTGCTTGTTTATCATTATAGTATATATTCATTGAATACTATTATGTTCGCAGTGCTATACAAAATAAAGTTTTTCGTGTCGTTTATTTTAATGCCATTAAACAAAGAACAAGGTGATTAGTGGCAGCGACACCGGACGCGGTCGCCGGCGTCGTTTGCAATAAATCCGTCGATTTGTCGATGTCGCGTCGCTCCGCGTTGGCTATACTTAGCCGATACAAATAGCTCGTGCTCTTTGATCTCGTGTCCCTGATCCGAGCATCCTGCGCGCACGTCGCGGGGAGTGGAGCCGCGGGGAGAGGGACGAGGGGCGAGGGCCGCTAATGAAGATGCAGCGGACGTGGAGTAAACTGACAGAAGACATGTTTATAGTAGAAATAACTAATTTAAGATTCCTAATAATATAATTCTTAAATAATTTCCAGCAAATTACTTTTAGTACAATTGGTTTTTGGTTAATGTAAGCATATTAAGAGGTTTTCTAAGATAGTTATTATACGGCGACAAACAAAACTTAACAGAGGTGATAGTCGGGACCTGCCACCGGATCCAGTGTCATATTGACATATACTTTTCAGATAACGCATTAGAGTATTTAATTAAATACCATAATACAGTTTAATGAAGTAGCAAACTTTTTAATTACATCCACATACAGCACGATTACGAAATTGTTTTCGTCTCTAATGTCAAAATAGTAATAAGAAGTTTTTCAATTAGAGTGGCCGCGATTGGCTTCTAATTAAAAACCGCCCTCGATATTTCTTAATTAATCAAGGAAAAGTATAAAGAAAAGTAATTAAAACAATTTTATAAGTTATTTTAATTAGCGAAAAATTATTTAGCTACTGAATGTTAAAAACGACTTTATTAACTCTACTATAGAATTACATTCTGTCAATAAGACATACATTTAGGGCCTGTCCCACCACTGGCTGATAGAGGCTCAGATAGCTTAAAAATGACGTCACTGTCAGATAAGGGAACAAAATCCGATATTTCCATCACATATTTTACACGTTGGATTGTTAACAGACAATTTACAATTTGGTGGGACACGCCCTTATTCTTGTTTTCTGTCTTACACATCGTTAATTTTAAAGACAAAACAATCTAACCGTCAATGTTTCCGAGAAACGTTTTAAAATATAAATTGAGTCTTACCACATAGATCTAAAAGTAGAGTGATTTAAAAGTTTGAAATTAATGATTCATCAAAGAAAACTCCTAAATTGTTTATAGCGCGGTTAATACACTTATCATGTTAGAATCTCTAGTCGCTGCCGTGAGAGAGATGAACGACATGTTAATGCGATGTTTCGGTACTATTTAAATGTAACAAGATATTTCGCTTTTATGTTGAATTTTTTATGAGTAGAAACAAATCTGTTTGCATGTTTCCGATTTTCAGCCAATATTATTAGTCAACACTCTTTGTATGCGAAATATACCGTATTTACTGACTTTACGTCTACAAAACAAACTGAGCTCGTTTTACTTTCCAATCTCTTTTGTTTTACAATTCTATTTCGAATGATTTGTTTTTTTGTTGCCTTGACGTCTATCGACAGACAACAGCTTCATAAGGCGGGTTTATTGACGTACGAAGTCAGCAAG
This sequence comes from Papilio protenor, assembly GCA_029286645.1. Lineage (NCBI taxonomy): Eukaryota > Metazoa > Arthropoda > Insecta > Lepidoptera > Papilionidae > Papilio > Papilio protenor. Next base: position 35,230 of record JAGSMZ010000068.1, on the reverse strand, counting down.
GAATCTATGTCTGTACAAATAATTTTGTCTTCACTCACCTGAAAGTGAATCGCACTTATTTTTATACTACTACATAAAAACTTTAAAAGTAAAATAAAAAGAGAATAGTGTTGTGAAGTGAAGATAGTTATTACGTTTTATGTAAAAGAGTACTCCCGTAGTGCGCCAAGTGCCCAGCGCCGACGAACTGCTACGAGCTACGCACTACGAGCTACGAGCTACGAACAGGTACAAGTTTCATACAGAACGTACACAAGTGTATAGTTCCTACACGCTGGTCCGCCTGTTGTAGCATCTATCGGCCGAAAGTAACACTCTATCTGGAAACGTTTTATTTCTTTTAGTTGGATATTACTGTATTTTTTACAACAGTTTGTTAAGACACCTCGTGGCATTAAGATAAGCCTTTTGTGTGTCCGTAGATTTATTGGCCAGTGTCTTTATCTTAGCGTCCTGCGCCCCCGCCCCGCCCCCCGCATTCCCGCACCCGCTGCGAGCAACTATAGCAAAGGATCGGCTTCTTAACGAAGTCACCTTACGTTTCATACGTCTTGTTGTAGAACGAACTCGTAGTACGTTTGTAGCACAAGTCCTATTGCGGTGTGAATCTATAAACATTTTATGAGAATAGATATAACGGTAAGTATTGTCGTAACGTAACAGTTTGAAAATTTTTCATGTTGTCATCAGCGCACTGCCGGCTGCTCAATGCACGCTGCACGCTGCAAGCTGCGTGCTTCTCACTACATGCTGCATGTTGCACGCTGCAAGCTGGTCACTGGAAAACTGTAAATGCGGTCATTGGACTTGCAAGTTGCTCGTTTCCAAAATTGCACCGGGCACCGGCCCCAGTACTCATCAATATTCATAGGCCGAGCTCACGCTCCCCGCACCGCCCGCGCCGCCCCACACCCCGCACGCCCAGAGACCGTAAATTTGTCAGAATCATGACGCACTGCATCTGTGGTCATCATTTGAATACATTAACGTTTGCTTGATATTTTGACTGTAGCATTGCGATGCGACATTCATCTGAGGGCGGGAGAAAGGAGTAGTCAGCAGAACACACATAAATCTTTGCTATAAATACAAAACTTTGATATTGAACCGATCTTTTTTATCTAGTAAAGGAGAATTATCCCTCTTATCTTAACAAATTTCAAGCACATTGTACTCGCCAACGACGCTTCGGCCGCGTGCTCGCCTCGCGCTTAGCAACTAAGTAATGTTTCATTCGCGAGACATTTCAGATAAAAGGAACAATCGACAGAACGAATCGAGATGAGGACAAAAGGAGACGAGATGAAAGCGTTTCGCAACGCCTCCGTCTATGCAAGGCAACAAGCGCTGTGCGATTTCTGCCAGTGCTTTCATAACGACTGGTAACCCGCGTCCTGGTCCTTCTGTACCTTTGAATTATAAATATATCGTAGATCGAGTTTATTTGAAATCCTTGTTCCTATTTGGTTCGGTATGTCCCCAAAGTTATTAATTAATGAGCCGAGTAATCGTCTACCTGTGCTTTATCCTACCGCGTCTGTCAGTGCCAAGGTAATAGGTTACGTTGTTTATTTTTACGATGAATAATCCTACGCTTGCCCACCACCTTATCTAATGTTAAGTGGTGATATGGTCGTAAGATGGTACGCGCATGCTTAGTAAATGCCTATTCACTCTACTCTTGTAGGTTCCCACGACGCATTTGGACAAGAAAAGAAATGCTGGTAACTTGTTCCAATCATTTGCGGTACGCACAAACATCGTTGCTACAAATCGCTTTGTTCGAACGCGCGGTACATTGACCACAAAAAGATGGATTGTTTTCACAAAATCGGAGTCGGACGCGCGAAGTGAAGGCGGAAAAGATTTAAAAACAAAGATGTTACGATATCGTGTCGGCGCAACAAAGGCTGCGTTATTAGAATCCGACGAGCGCCGAGCGGTTTGTTTTCATTTCATTTTATGAGCAGGCGAACTCGCGCTACGCAACCAATCTGCGAATCACTTCAAGAAATTCTTCATTTCTCGTCTAGCTAGTTTCTCTAGTAGGTTTCGATTTGTTGTGCAAACATTTTTTAAAGCCGACGACGTACACAATAGGAATGACACACCGAGCGCTCCGATTTTAAATTAATTTGATCTAAGAAAAGTGTAAAAGAAATATTGGTAAAAGAAAATCGTACAAATGGAAACGCATTAGCGAAGGAAACCATTAAAATAATTTGCGAAATCGTTTCCCCGCGACGAGGAGACTTATTACAAAAATATAAGTGATTCTGAGACGAGAGCTCTAATACAAAATGTTCGTATCTTCAAACAATTATGTAGTTACTTCTTGTCATCGGTAAAGTTTTATCTTATTATTTGTATTGAGATCGCAGACGTGTTCACTTCAAAACAAACTTATTCTTGTTTCAACTTTTATTTTCAGATTTTGTATTTTATTCATATTTGTTGCGGTTATTTTTTCAGGCGTGAAACAAAAGCGTTTTCACGTGCGACAGCGCCCTCTGCCCGCAGACACTGGAAAATGTTTCCAAAATAGAACTGAAGTTAGCAGATAGAAACTAAAATAGATGAAAAATAACGAATATGTCAATGCGCGTTATTTTGAGAAGTACACTCTGCTCAGATAAAACAAAAAAAACATCGCCCGCACAATGCATTGGCTTGCTTTAGCTATCTAACATGTTAACCTTAAATAACCTTTATTAATAAAGTCGAAAGAAAAATGATACTTACAACTTAGAACATAGCGTAGTTAACTTAAATTAGAATTAGAGTCTTATTTAGCGCAGTAATTAAATTGTCCTCGCTTCACAACACAAGTTGTTTTGTGCCCACATTTGGAACTGGTGCAGTTTCATTGCTAAATGATTAAATAATTAGGTATACAGTACAGTAGTATTTGGCTTTTTCTTTTTAGTTTAGTTATAGCTTTATGAATACAAAAACATGAGACGAAAATCAAAACTTGGCTCACTCGGCGCCTCTTTAAGCCAAATGGCGGCTCATTTGAATTTAGTTTTCAAAGTTTTTGACAGTTTCGAGTTGACTAGTTTCCTTCAAGAATTTGGTAAAAGATGTCGTTTATGTTTTACAAACATGTAACATTTTGTACAGAAATGGAAAAAAACTCGAGCACAGACAAAATCCAAAGCAATTCTGTGCAACTGGTGATATCTTGATATAATCTTTTACACCAGATTATGTATTTGCAATATAAAGTGCAACAAGGCTAGTGAGCGGCGCAGTTAATGACATTAGAGCTCAACAAACGGGATCATTAGTCGCGAGAAGCCTCGCAAATCAACTTCACTTCGATCTCAACGGAATAGCAGCTATTTATAAAATCACTCTATACATTGCATTGATTAACTCTACATTGAATTTATGTCTGACCAGTGATCACATTGTAATATGAAAGCCAAATAAATCAAGATAAAAATTGTCTCACAATTCGCAGTAACTGAAGACTACTTGCATGTACATACATATAATACGTGAACATGTCACTTACGATAAAAATTAAAATATTTTTTTAAGAAAAAAAGATATGAAAGATGTGAAACAGATGTAATACGCATGCAAATTTGGCAAATACGGGTTCGTTCGTACCGTAAGCAGGTTTGAGCGAGCTCGTGTTCAAAAGGAAGTCGTTTCGAGGCCACGTGCGCCGCCAGCGCCCCCAGCGCTCGCGGAGTTTTGTTGCACAAATAAATTAGACCTCAATACAAAACCTTTCCCACTTTGTTGGAATGCCTTTTTATTTGCTTTGCCAAAAAATACAACTTATTTTCAATTCTTTTGTAATTAAACATTAAATTTGCTAAAACACAGAATCTTACCCTATGTAATACCAACAAATAGACAGAGCCGGGAAATATTTGGCGCAGATATAATAGATTATAGTCTAAAACAATACCAGATTTTTTCCTGAAAAACTTGTATATTTCTCGAGACATCACTAAATACTCGTATATTCATTTAGAAAACTACTAAACCAATTTTATTGTCTGGATCAATGTCATTGTTGTAAATACTTGCAGAGCACGCTGCATTACATAGCAACAGTCGCGCAAACAAGTAATACAAGGTTTTTGTGACGAAATAATTTAATTTTGTATAGCAAATAAATACAAACGTATTCATAAATTAAGCTCCGAACAAACATCCTGTCGGCAAAAAATAAAAAGAGCAGGAATTTTTCACAAGCGAGTTAAGCGCGTTGTATGCCTCACATCTGTAATTTGTCGAAATAAATTCGTTAAACATGTTTATTTAAATGTTTGTATAAAAACTGCTAATATTGACTTTAACAATAATATAACTACTACAATTGTAGCACCAGGTGGCGCTCGGGGCGCCCGGAGGATTATCTTTCAATAAATCATCAGTTATCGACTTGGCATAACTTGTTTAGTTTGTTTTCAGTATCTTCCGCATGCAGAGGGCGCTACCTGGCGCTGATTGACGACCAATTCAACACTTCAACTAGAATGCAATGTACCGGCTGAGGCCGACAAGCTGAGACACGTCAGTACCCGCCGACCGGCTGGTTTTCTTCCATTCATGTTATAAGTTTAAATTTTAAAATAATTAATCAGTTTAGTCCAAATCAAATTGATTTTAAAATGTGAACACGTGAAATATCACGATTGCGAGAATTATTAGCCAATGGCCAAGGCCTTCGTTGTCATCTGTGCATTTGAATTTTTATATTAGCAATTGAAAGTTTTACGGTATGTAAACAATAGAATAAAGTTTTTTTTATAATTTGATGCAGATGAAGCCGCTCTGGAACAGCTAGCTCGTTATTGGTATTTGCTAAGCGTTGTTTTGCATTGAACCAACGAATGTGTCGCGTTGTCGTTATTAATGATAGTGATTAGACGTTAATTTATGAGTATTACAGAGCGTGCGGGGGCGGGGGCGAGGGCGGGGGCGGGGGCGGGGGCAGCGTGCGCGCACTGGCCGCGCCGCCGCCAGCGCCACGCGGCCTGTCTGTCATCGAATACATTAATTTATTATCATTATACATTTTCACACAAAATTATATAACCGGGTCTAAAATTTAAAGCCATATGTACATTAAACAGGAATTTAAAAACAGTTAAAGAGTCTCTTTTTGTTCTTCCAATAGTAAAAACAATAAACAACATGAAGCTGTACCTTGTGTTCTTATTTTAATGCTGTTTATCTTTGTGCCGGCGCCATCTGTTACTGATTAATTACGAGAAGTACAACACAATACGGATTTAAATTTTTAGAAATGACTAAACTTTTTTGTTATAAACAATTTTACAGGTAATATTTATGTTTAGGTTCACCAAATCATTTACGTTTCTGGTTTAAATACTATGAAGGGTATACGATCTGACGGGAGTGAGAATGTAGGAAGAATTTACGAAGGACCTGCAGCTGTTGAAGGGATATAAAAACCGCACACTTCATAGGAAAACGATTAATCAGTATTTTTCGATTTAAATCTAATACCATTTATCGGTGAGATTAAATAAGATTGGTGGCATTAGAGAGGGGCAGGCGGTGCGGGGCTTCGCCCCTGCCCGAGCGCTGCTCGATGCTCGCTACCCTACCTGCTGCTGCCCTCGCTGCAGCTAATCTTATTATTTATATCAAACATTGCTATGGCTGCCGCCTGATATCTTATTTCAAAGCAGAAATGATCACTTTTCTGCATCGATCAAAATAACCAGAAAAAAATGTAATGTAAAATCAAAAACTTTACATTTATTTAAAAGTAGTTATTTTCTTTATCGTCTTTTTTTAGTAATAAACAAAAGCCTCAGTTCCTGCGACGGGGAGACGGATGTAGAACAAAGTAGGTACTATACAAGCAGTCGCACATTCTGCAACGGAATTTTACTATATCAGGAAAGTGAACGTGTGAGTCTATACAAGTTTCCAAACGCAGACGATTTACCTCATACTTGTACATGCACGAGGCAAAACTACGACGTTTAAAAGATCCTCTACGATCAAAGGAATACTTGTGCTAGTTCTTTGATTGGTTTCGGGCGATCGTGGGTCGAGGGACGATCGCGACGAATCTCATTGCTTTCTTTGGGAAGTAAAAAAAATCGACAAAACTTTATGTCAAGTCACATCCATCTTCATTACGTTCCGCGGCGACCTTGACGTTGTATGCTTTGTCTGCGGCGAGCGGCGAGGCCCGGCCGGGACATTAGGACGTGACGCCGACAACTTTATAACGACCTTGTTTTTCTTATGAATATCTTAAGGGTCTCTTCAGAAAAGTTTTCTTTACCAGATACTCAACGCCGCCGCGGTCCGTATTGTTCTTACAACTGTGATAAGGTTTTTGTATTTTGTGCGCGCTTTTATATGTTTGAAGATGTAAAGTAACGAAAGGTGCAAACCGGTACGAACTGCCGCTCTCCCTGACAAGCTGAACATTCACCGCAGACAAATGGAAGAGTGAGATCACTCACACTCTCATCTACCAGAATGATGTGTGTGTGTGTGTGTGTGTGTGTGTGGTGCGACGCGAAATAAATATGTTCCAATACGTCCTATATCAATCTGTAGCAGCGATAGTTATCATCTTAAAGTTTGAATAAGTGAAGTGCTCACTTTTCAAAGCTCACTAATTAAATTTATCCGCATGTTGTCTTCCAATCCTTTGATCCGCTAGCAAGCACATACATATGTACAGTGCGTACGTTTACACATATCACATAATAACAGTTTCCTTGTAACTTATTTGTATTTACGCCTCACCTGACATTCGCCACATTATCGACGAACTTAGCTAAATTGTGTTTGAAACTTCATCTCACTTCAGCCGCGTTGCCTCGTTAACTCTTCGATGATTGACTGCTGCGTCCTCTCTCAACCCCCGCACTCCGCGCCCCTCGCCAGGCGGTCCCCAACCCGCGCTCCACGCCATATACAACACAAGAACTTTTCACTGACTTGCCGACTACGTTTTCTTAAGACTAACGAAACATAGTACGGACGGAATTTCTATTTCCGTGAATTTCAAACGGGAACAGGTATGTTAAGTTGTTATCAAGGAGCAATAAAATGTAAGTAGTACAGGAATAGTTCAGCTCGCGGGATGAGTGGGAGATCAAAGGTGCCGCGCGGACAGTTTACAAACAGACGGAGGAGCGAGTGCGGACTAAGGCGACGCCGATGGAGTCGGGATTTACGACGAAACAACTTCAAAGCTCGTTAGGACGATATCTCAATTACGTTTTATTGCATTTCACGGAATGGCAGCGCGTACTTTTCGGTTTAGTAAATGGAACGTTAAATGTAGCTATTGTTATTTTATCCTAACTTCAATTTATATTTAACTGAGTGTTTGACTACAATATAGCGACATTATAACTGTGGCTTCGTGCAGACAGACGGCATTTCGGGTCTCACACCGGCCTTACACAGGTCTTACACCGCGCTCACACCGGCTCCGAGCAGATCAGCTCTTCATATTTGGAAAACACGCTTGCAAAACAGACAAACAGTATGCATTGCAATGACTATTCCAAAGTTATTAACCAAGAAAAGAAAGGCATTACTAATGACGATACGTACTGGTGCTGACCTACAAGTCGCCAATGCTCTGCTCTTGTGTCGCTGGACTTTACAATGAACACACGCGGCAGTGGGTTTTGTTTCATTAGCTGAATGCGGCCGCCGCAGGGACAAAGCTTTGTTGTGCAACAACTGAATAAAAGTTATTCGGAGTTAAAGCAGGCAGAGAGAGACGCGGGGGGTAGTTGAAATTAGTTGCATTGATTGAACACTAAAGTTATTCTGAACAAGGTTAATGTAAAATGAATGTTTTAAGAAAAACTGTATCAACAAAGATGTCATTCAATCTTTACAACTTAAACTAATGTAGCACACCGCGCCCCTCGCGAGCCGAGCAGCAATTACTGCTAGATCAATCACGCCGCGCCGCCCCCCCTGCCCGAACACACGTGTTATACTGATACGATAATTGTTAATTAAACGTCAACTAACACCTAATGACGTCCTCTTGACAATTACAGTGTCAAGGCATAGCATTGATTAAGTTATAACCGAGAGCAATTAACCCGCGACAACGACCGTATGAACTTTGAATCCATCGGATTGAATTGTAGTTAGGTCGGATAAGTATTAGGTTTGAAGGAAGCTGCGCCGGCCTCGATCTGCTTCCGCTGTCACACATTGGTAGGACCATCTCACGACAACTGTACCTCCCCCAGCGTACCGCACCCCGCGCCGCGCACCCCGCGCCCCGCACCCCGCCTCCCGGTGGCCGCGTGCGTACGTTACAAGTACAAATATCATTGCTGACGCGCTGCCGCCTGACGTTGACAAACAAGCTATGTTTATTGTGATCGCAAAATACGAGCGCCACCGCACCGTGCCCTCGCACACTGTATTAGCAACATTATTTGATAATGGTTCCACTTTATATGAATTTGAGTCAATTAAAATAGAACCTTTTATTATCTACGTTTATCTAAATGTTATCTACATTTTATAGAAATGTTGAGAATTTAATAAGAGTTCATGTTGAACAAGAAAAGCTTGATAAAACCTTAACTAACGAAGCGAGCTTTATTAGATTTTTAAAAGCAATTGAAGCTCTACTGAAATGAAAGGACACGAATCAAATTACCTGAATACAAACTTGTGCATTAGAGATTAATGAAATATTAAAAAAGTAGTCGATACTCCATTAAATACAATGTTATGATCGGGCCTCAAGCGATGTGCTCGGACATACCGTGTTTCACTGTTGCTTGCATTCACACACAAAGTCTTTATGTCTGCCGCAAACTCAAATCACTTGAACTAAAAAGACAACGAAAGCGTGAATATGATCACTATAAGTTCGTGTGAAAATTAACAAACGTCGAGGTACAGGATATTATGGAGATTCATTTAAAGCTGAAATACTTAGGTGTAAGTATTTGAGATGAAAAAACAAGGTCCCTAAAATTTCGTTGTCGCGGATACAGAGTCAGACGAATTGGGAGAGGAATTAATAAGGGAATGCCCTCGCTTTGATCTTGCCGTCTCAATCTGTCACACCCCTCCCCCCGCTACCCCACTCCCCCATGCGCATATCCGTACTATGATATTTTCAGTCGTCATAAAATATTTTAAACAGTATGTAGATAATCTGAACGATACGTCTTGGTGAATGCTGTGTTTATTCAGTTTACTACAATGGTGCAGTCGACAGCCAGCGCTCAGTTAGCTGGCGGCGAGCGGGACATTTTGTACGGTGGATAGGAAACTTAAGTTTTATTGCTCATATTATGCATTCGGCCGACAAAAGCCATCGCCAGCAAATAATGCACGATCAATTTACAAACGTCCCCAGCGCCCCCCGCGCTCCCCACCATCCCGGCCCGGCGAACACCTTCGCAGACAGTAAACACTTTAAAATGCAATTTTATCGATGAATTATTCATAACTTTACCTCGCTTCATTATATTCCTATTTTATTTTACCTTCTGGATATATGTAACTTCAATAAAAACAAACATTGTTTGGCATGACGTCAGCTGCTCTCCGACACCCACACATACACCGCAAATCGTAAGCTTTGCTTACAAATCAAATACATGTTAAGATAGTTGGTACAATTCATTGCATTAAGAATGTTCGTTGGCAATGAAAAATGATTTTGTGTAAGATATAAGAAGCGGCCGAGACGAGCAGAGTCAGCGACCGCCGTGTGTTCATCACAAATAAGAGACAGCTGCTTCGCCAAGGATAAACAAGGGTCCTTGAAGAAGTGAGCCTACAATTTCCTCATAGGCCGGCAACGCATCTGTAGTTCGTCTGGTGTTGCGGATGTCCGTGGGCGTCGTTGACCACCTCGGTGTTCTCGCCGCTTGTCCCGTTTTATTATAAAAAAAAAACAAGTAAGACGCAGACATATTACTGAACTTGCCGCCCTACGACAGGCACTTAAGTTTTTATTAACTAAAGCATGTCTTCGCCTGTCACTTCTCTCATATCACCTATTGCTTATTGCCTGTCGCCAGTCAACAGTGTAGTTACTACAGTAGCTCAACATCGCCTTCCTTTTTTCGACTTTAAATATCGTTTTTAAGTCGCGCAGTGTAAAAGTTTATGGAGTCCTTAGTTTATGAAACTCGATTCTAATTAAATTTAATCGGTTTATCTGAAATTCTCGATTTGAAAACTTATTAATTGTGAAGACGGACGACTGAGTCCGGCGAAGACTGAATTCAAAAGAGTTAAGTCGAACGAGAGGACACAAAGCGAGTGTAAAGCTGTAAGCTGTCCGTCTTTCAGAAATAAATCTGTTCAAACTTTAACAAGCCGCGAACTTTGAATTGAATAACTTTTATGATAACCTTTATCGAAAACATCGCTAGTTATGTTCTATGTAATGAATGCTTCATAAAAAAGTCTAAACCGACATTAGAGCAGTAAACCGGAAATTACACATGTTCCATGTTTCTCGCGTCCGTTCTCACTGTACAGACGCATATATTATACAAAAACATCTTGTCGCCAAGACAACAGCGAACACATTTTTATTGTAACTATATGAGAGTGTTACTATATTTTAGACTTTGCTACGGGAGCTGAGAATGCTACGCATAATCTACGTAGCACGTCTACACCACTCGGGCGATCACACTGTCGTAATAAAGGCCCTAATAATGTTTACAAAACATAATTTATTGTGTCATTTGTGAGACACTCAAAGAAAATAAATCTGACGATGATTATTCCACTTTATAATAGATTAGGAATCACGAAGTTTACCTGACGATACTAGAATTGAAAAGAATAAAAGTATCGCTATTGTTCGTCTCACCCCTGCGCGGCGCGGCGCGGCGGCGTGACACAACAATCAGTTCAGTATCACAAACATGTGATACTGAACTCACCCACGTGTTTTAATGAAAGACTATTTTGATTTGCTTGATTGTGTCCCACCCTTCCTCCGGAGCCGCGCAACACACACACACACACACCCATACTCACATTGTAACCAGTTTAACGACAGTTCCCGTGAATATGGCAACATAAAGTAGGTATTGCTTACCTCATAAAATATTTACCGTAGCAAATCGAACGGCATGTTTTATTTAATCGCTGGGGGGGGGGATGCTCGTACCGCGCGCCCCGCACAATCCGCGCCCCGAGGTCCGTCTCCAGCGAGCCCCCGGGAACCGCGGGGCGGGAGCGAAACGACGCGCTCTGTATTCCTGACTTAAAATAAAATGTGAATGTGAGTGTTCGCGAGGGTCGGCCACTTTCTATTCGGGGAGAAATTAGAGGAGTTATGACGCAGATATGTCACAAAAGATGACGGCGGTGGCTCCCCTTAACGCGGCGCGATGTTGTGAAACATTTAGTTGAACTCGATCTCACTAAGAATTTGAACTTTTATAAATTAAATAGCGAGAAAATAGTGCGAGAAATAAAATTAAGAGGGTTATTCCGCGAGCGTTGTTCGGCGTTATCTTACATTAGGCCCTTTGTTACAGAACACCTGAACAACCGGGAGCGAGCCCCAAGAAAAATAGCGGAGACAAAGCGAAAGCGCGTCTCGAGGAATTCATTACTGAGATCACCTAATTTGGCGGCTCATTGGAGCGAGAGAGGAAATAATTAACATTTCCTTCGGTTACATTTAGCTTATATACGTCGTGTGAGTGCGCAACGCGTCTCTGTCTCTACTACTGGCATTTATGACATATTTTAAAAGATATAAAAATGATAAATATTTGGTTTAGTATTATACAATATGCAGACAATACTGCATTTAAAGGGAAATTTATTTCATGAGTAATTAATTTGATAGTCCTTGGGACAAACAATGAATAAGGGAATATATCTTGACGTACAATTGTGTAAAGTATGAATCCTAGGAACTACAAGCGGCGACGGCGGCGGCGGCGGTGAGCAGCGACCATGAATTATTCAATGTTTGTGAACTTGCACTTAGCTGAGGTGTGGTCGCTGTTAAGCAAAGTCCCGCGTTGCCCGCTCCGGCACGGCCCATACCTTGATAAGACCAACTCCACGTCACACCTTTTTAAATCCATTCAGGTATTTAAGACGGTAAGCAACCGAATTTACTTATCAATTATTATTGAGATGTAATCGTTTCTCATAATCATAATCATTATAATGTACATCTAATACTTAATACATAACTTGTAACAGTGGTAGAGCCCGCTTTAACATCCTTGCATGAATGGGTCGGCTCGCCCGGTGAAATAACACGACCACACAGAAAACAGGCGTGAAGTGGAAGCAATTCCGTGTTTCGTCTAATGAGTGTGGTGCCGGAGGCCTAATTTTAGTCCCTTTCCCTTTCCACCCTTTTCTTAACAGGAAAGGATGGGAAGGAAAAGTGGATTTGACGGCGGAGAAGACGCATTGGAAGGGAAAATGTTCTCTTTATGTGCGTCTCCTCCTCCGTCAATTAAGGGTAGACAACGCATCTGCAATTGCGGATGTTTATGGTCAGCGGTCACTTTCCATGTCGGTGGATTCAGGTGGCCGCTTGCTCGTTTGCCACCTTATATTATAAAAAAAAAAATCTAATATGCTCTCTCGCTGGTGGCGGCTGCGAGTTGTGCGTGTTAAAACTTTGTGCTGCGCTCAGATTATTTCAGACTTTTATTTAGATCTGTAAAATGTTGATTCGGTAATTAGCTCATAAACACTAATTAACATTCAAGTGATAATGACGTAATGCAAATTCTCGTTTGAATACAACGTCAAAGTTATTTAAATAATTTTAAGTCATAATTATTATCTATGTTGATACTTGAGCTTCTGTTGCTATTTCAATTAAAGTGCAAATTATATTTAAAAAAAAATTAAAATGTCTGTGTTGTGTATGTACATGCACCATGGCTGGAAAGGAACGGCCTCCTACGCCCGATGATTACGTCTAGGTGACGTCATTAAAGCAGTCTGCACTAAGCAAGCGTTGTTTTTGTTACACCTATACTCAACAGCTTATTCTACTTTGTACAACTTGAATATTTGATGGTAGGACCGGATGCAATGTAGCGCATCAATTGCCGCCCTCACTGCCCCTCAACACGCCGCGCGCGTGTGTCGCAATGCGGGCGGGGCGCGGGGCTCGCGGCGCGGGGCGTGCGGGGCGTGCGGGGCGTGCGGGGCGTGCGGGGCGTGCGGGGCGCGGCGGCCGGCGGCGTGTTATTGCCGCTAAATCCCGACGATGGGCAGAATTAATCTGCGGCGTATGTCGGACGCGGTTTTGGATATAAATTGGAGCATTCCGCGATATTACAACTAATTCAGTTTTAACACGAACACGCCTTCTCATTTGTATTGTGATAAAATCGAATCGAGAATGTTTATTTTACAACTGAGAAAGTAGTAAAGTACAAGTAAAAGATTAAGATAATGTAGGCCTTTGTAAAAATCTTTCACTTATTATTGCTTATGTTTGTAATCAGCAGGCTCGGTAAGTACTTTGATATAAGTTTCCAGCTGTGCCTGCACTCGCCAGCCATATCATAATCAAGTACTCGTATCGTATGTATTACACTTTAGTACTTCTGACAACAACGCAGATATCGCAATGACTAATGTATAAATCTTTGATGTCTCTGCATTAATTATAATGATTTATTATTATCTTTTTAAGGGCTGGAAGAAGTAGACTGTACCCAAAGTAGACTGACGTAGAGCAACTTATTGTACCAGGTCCAGGCACCAGCAGCTGTAGTGTCTACATTGGCTTGCTGCGTATTTCCACAATACGTCCACCTCGACCTCGCCGCTCGCGAGATTAATTATTCTCTCGATATTTACAATCCATCGTATCGCAGGCAATATGAATTGTAGTAAAATATGACATCAAGTGCGACGACTGCAACTCCAACGCTTCATAAAGCTGAAACTAAGAAAAGTTTGTGCACCCAAATCTTGGAGTAAACGTGTCCGCTAATGCAGTGCCGAGATAAAATTGAATTTAAAGCTTGTTCTACTATTCTAAGAGATGGGACTTCGCTGAGTTTAAAAGCATAAGAACTTTACGTGTGAGCCGTGTCGACTGAACCAATTTAATGACGTCGACAAAGAAAGTGCAAAAGCTTTTCATTTGTTCTGAGAGAATTGTGAATGACATTACGAGGCGCGGCCCGCGAGTCCCAGCGCACAGGCGCACAGGCGCACAGGCACACAGCCGACGGTGACGACTTACTGAAAAGCCGGCCGGCGACACTGTATGGTAAAAACTTCCTCATTCAACGGCTCCTCGCGCAATGATGAAGTCAAAACTTGTGGTATACGTTTAGACAAAGAAATTAGGCGCACCTATTAAAAAGCGCAAACTTGAAAGACGATTAGTTTATGAAATATCAACTTTTTTTCGGCGGCAAAATGCTCATTACGCGCCCACTGTAGGGTAAACAACGCAGAGCTAGGCACACCGCACGCCGCACTCTGACAGTTCATCATTAAACAATTTAAGTAGTGATATCACAGATATTGATCTTTCATTGAAAAAGTCATTTATTATTACGCCTAGTTCGCACTGGTACGACAGAACAAACCGATCTCTTCGGTTGACATCAACCTGACCCGTCGCGATGGTAACCTGTTATTAAAAAGCACCGGCATACGTTGACGTCGTTGTCATCGCCGCCTCCTGCCGCGGTGTCGTTAGTACTACCCACTCGCAGTGGTTGAATAATCTCGCCACGCCAGTTCGAGCACACACTGAGCAAGCAGCAGCAGATGATTTCATTTGTACTGTACTCCGTAATACGCGTTAGGCACGGCTCTTGAAAATTGAATTTCAATGTCACTACTTTGCAGATGTAAAAATGATCGTCGCGAGCCGCGGCTTGCGATCGTTGGGGTTTCGTGAGGGCTCGTAGCGGGGTCGGACGGAGCGCGGCGGGGGGCGCGGGGCGCGGTGCGCGCGCAAGGTGCGCGGGGGGCGGGCGGGGGCAGGCGCGCCAGTGCCCCGGGCCGGCTGCGCTGCACGGACGTGTCGTGCATGGCGGCGTTGCGTCCCGCGCGAGTGCTACGCGCCCAGTGAAGTGCGACATGTATTCCCGCTGTGACCGTGTTCAGTGATCGTCCAGAGCTTGTGTTTTGACGTGATGTGATGGCTCCCGGGTACTGAGCTCGGTTACACTTACATCCCTAAAATAAGTAAGTTTGATGTCCACGTTACGTAAGGAAAGTGAAAGTGTGGATAGTTTTAAGATTAATCGAGAGAAGTCACATTCGTGGGGCTGCCAGGACTGGACTCTTCTCAAGATAGTGCCATTCGCCCAGTCCGTTCAGAAGTTCGAGAATATTACAAACGACATATCTCTGCGAAATGACTTTTTTTGTGTTCCAAGTGTTACAATTTAAATTAGACCTATTATTTGCGATAGTACTCGGCTCGTTCTAAACTATAACACCTGCACCTGTTAACAGTGTCGAAGCCTCCAGCCCGCCGCCCGACGGCGCGTTAAACTTTACGATCTCTTAAAATGCTTCGCATTACCGTCAGCCACGGCCACTCCGCCAATGAGCCTGGTCTGTGAATAAAACATTTCGTTTCTCCAGACGATGTACTCTATTTGATTAGGGCCGAATTGTTGGCCTCAATCTGCATGGAGATCAATGCAACTGTACACTTAGTATTAATTTATAAAAACTAAGATAATAAGACTAAGCCCTCTCGGATATGCAAAGGCAGTCCGAGAATAATGCAAATCTAAATAACTTTATAATTCAAAGTTTGAATATTTCCCAAGAAATTTCATTTGTGAAAACTTATTCCAGGCCGCTTCCGATGCAAATCCAATTTAGCTCGCGCTTGTGAAACTACTAACCGAATAAGAAATGTGAAAGAAGCCGAGATGAAATTGAATAAGGAGGAACTTTTCAATTTTATATATTTCTTTGTGCATCTTTTGTATGTAGTTGCTTGATGCTGGCGAGGCAACATAGTTAAATGGTAGCTCCTGGAATTAGAGCTCCAAGTAAACAGATCCTTGACCTTTATCATACCCGAATAGAAGTGTGGCTCTCTAACAGTTTTGTAACGGATCCAGAAACATAATCAGCTAACCTACGGCGACATGTTGCGACTACAAGTGATATAATATGAAAAGACACAAAGCACACATTAGATTTATATGGTTAAAATAGTGATGTCATGATGTCATGTTTACTGATGGAGATTTTAAGATATGTATGCCTCGAGACGACCATTTTATCGCCCATATTATTACTCGAGCTTAGATTTAATGGCGGTAACTAATTTATGAGCACTTTGTCGATGTCATAGGCACCATTTAATTGAAAGTGGGAAAGCACTTCGAGGGGCTAAAGATCATATCATCATCATACGTCGCTAAAGGATGAACTAACCTAATAACTTACAGTAAACATTATAAGATATTATGTGACCTCTAGGGTATTATTTGTCTTCTTATATGGAACGTCAATAAAACTTTTCTAACTCTCATTATTCAGAACACAAAATGAAGGTACCTTGCCTGTACCATAAGCTGATTATAATAATTTTTCGTATCATCATTTGAAAATAAAAAAATCTTCGAAATCGTAAAAAAGTACCTTATCATAATTTTATTTGGGTAAAAAGTAACTCTAGAAAAGACGAAACCCGAAATAACAAACGTACTGACAAGGTGTTCTGTTCGTCTCCAAGATGTCACAGAACTTCTCCGTGGTTTCCACGGACCTATTTCTGCATTTTGAGAGCTAGTCCCAGTCATACCAAGATGATTACATTACGTATGTAGGACTCATCCTCGTTAAACCTGTACATGTTCATACAAATTTTGAAAGTAAAGTTGATTAGTGTTTCTCGAAATTTATCTGTTTCCTGCGCTCGAGACGACCCACTAAGTGTTGTTAGCATACGGTCGTGGGGTAGAAACTACCCCTACTAGACGAAGCTGCTCTGATGGATGGACCATCAACGCCTACCGAAAACATCACCAGAGAAGAAGTCACAGAAGAAGAAGAAGAGAGTCCCCCATTCAGGTAGACCGAAGATTTACTGCGCCCAGCGGGAAGTCATAGGATGCGGAAGGCGGAGGACCGCATTCTGTAGAATGCATTGGGGAAGACCCATGTTCAACAGTGGACAGATAAAGGCTGATGAAGTTGATGAATTTCAAATTCATTTAATAAAAACTCAGATCAAATTTCATAAATTTAAAATGAAACTTTCAACTTTGAATTGATGGGGCGTTCTGTCAATTTAATGCCTTCGCAAACAAATGTTTCTACTGGTCACTAGGCACATGAAGCTATTATTCACTTTAAGCAACAGTTTGTCGCGGATTCTTAATTGGAATAAGTTGACCAACTAGCGCGGATCTACTGTTGTTAAATTACCCCTGCCTGCAACAAGGTTACAGTTACATATAACTGTAGTTGTGGCTTGTTGTGTGTAAGAAATTCTCATATCAATGTTCTTCCAAACATTTAGTTTAGACAATACGGCACGTATCCGTCCTTCTGTAGTTGATGTTTTGCCCGTTCGAACGAAGCAATTTGCATCTTCGTTTCAGGTGCGTATACCAAAGAAGTGTACCAGCATTGGTATATAAGCCATTTAGCCGTCAAGTTTTAAGTGGATGCCATCAAGAATAGAGTAAACTTGCATTTAGTAAGCTAGCTCTTCCCATAAAACATAAAACTAGGGCAATGTTACTTTAGGGAAATAAGGGGTATAAAAATATGGATATACTTTTATATATCAAAAATCGTTTTGATGCGTGGATTTATAACTTTTTTATTTTTGTTGCGAGAACAGTGATTTGATGTGTAGTGAAGATGGTGGTCAGCGCCGATGGCGCCCGAGGGACATGATAAGCTGCGGGACCTGCACAACTATACGACGCAAGGCTGGCCGCCAAAGGGCCGGGATAAAGTTAAGAACTTTGCCCGCACTATCGGGCAATTTACAGCCTGCTACCGACGCCCTTGGCATTGGCATATCGAAACAGAAATGTGTTAACAAGTTTTATACAACACTAACCCGATACCAAGAATTGTTTGGAATAATTCTTGCCGCCGAGTTCCGTCATCGGAAGACTCGACAGACCGTCAGATACCATACACACCATCTCGATCGCTGGCAATCCTCAACCGTGCGGTTTTCAGGGAACTTTCTGCCTCGCACAGCTGCGTTGTGGAATGGTCTATCCTCGGTGGTATTTACAAACCGCTCGGACTTAAGGAAGCTCAAGAAGCGAGCATATCACCCCCTCAAAGGCCGGCAACGCATCTGCAGTTCCTCTGGTGTTGCGGGTGTCCATGGGCGTCGATGAACATCTCGGTGTTCCCGTTGCTCGTTTGCCCGTTCTCTTATAAAAAGAAATAAAAACACTCGTTTCCCCACAAGGTCAAATCAATTTCAGAAGTCTTGAAAAAAGTATTATAAAGTAGTATCAAATGGTATATACGCCATTCGTCTTGGAGTTTCAAAATTATCCGATTGGAGTTTCAATAAAATCTGTCCATTCATAACATCCGCATCCGCGTGGATGTTATTTATTTTCAGTTAATACTTGCGACCCGCCCCGGTTTCACCCGGGTGGCAAAAGGTATACATATGTACGTCTGATTTCCTTTCTCTCTCTTAGTTATAATGAAATTGACGAAAGAACATTCAAGCCAATCCGAGGTCACGAAAATCGGTTTTCTTTTAAATGATGTCTGGTTTTGAAGTTGGTAGTCTTTACTTCAAGTATGTTTAACGTTTAACACTTTTTGTCGTAATTACTTATGTGAAACTTGATAGTTAGATTTTCAGTGAGCTAGAAACTAATTTAACGTTTGATGGAACAAAATTCGCGAAATACTTCGTCATTGTCGCGCTAATGGCTCGAATTTACATCTGCTGACGACTGAAAAGAGGAGCTCGTTCAGATTGTCACTTTCACTGCGCGCTCTGGAAAAGTGAGTGCGGCTGTTTGAATAATATTATCTGCTGCGGCGGCGGCGGCGCGCGGTCACGTACCGCCACTCAACGTCGCCGCGGGGGGCGGAGGGCGGAGGGCGGGGGCTGCATGCGAGGGGCTAGGTAGCGCACACTTCACTGTTTTGACAAAGAGTGTTATCCCCTCACTTGTGCCGATTGAATACTACTCCAGGTTGGCATCACTCTTGTAAATTGTGGCTGTCCCTGCCGCCAATGATAGAGGTCTAGTCACATCGACCGTGTGCTGACTTATTGCTACCTACAGGTGAAAAAACACTTAACGAACTTTAACTCAGTGACGATTAATAGATGTTATGTATGTGTAACATAGCAATTCTATTCTATCATAGCTTTTTTTATTTTAAAATCTGGGTATTATTTTCTGAAATTCCGATGATCCTATCACAATTTTCCCAAGGGATTAAGAAGAGAAACATTTTTTTTTATGTTCTTATGTGGGTTTGCTCAATTATAGCCTCCTGTAACCTAAACAAATTAACCGATTTGACGAGTGAAGTGGTCATTCTATTTGAATTCTTCACCAGAGTGTCAGGAGTTTAGTTTGTTAGACTAGTAATCAAATTATGTTGTTCTCTCCATTAAAGCTTCCTTCACAGTGTCGTTTCTCTCGGTAATAAATACGGTAGCTAACACTCGGTTTGTGCATGAATTTTTGAAAAAAAATTATCGAAAAAATTAAACGAATAATCAAATTACAAAGTCTTTCGATTAGGAATACGAATGTATTTAACACAGTAAGATGTTCGTATGTAATGATTTTAAATCTATACTAATATAATAAAGCGTAAACACACACTTCTTTGTTGCCTAAGATGTCAGCAATTACAGCATATTTTTGAATAATTCTTTTTTTAATAAAAAGCCCTACACTACGTCATGCTTTAGGCTATATATTTTCACGCCATTAAACATAGGGGGTATATATTTTGGATAAAAACCCTAATGTGGGAAAGAGACCATAAGGTGCTGCCAACATCAAGGAAGCAAGGTTGCCATGCTTTGTCATCATGTCATGTCATTTTGACATTTGCAATTGATAATTTGACACATGTAAACAATAAAATAAAGTTGTTATAATTCCATGCGGATGAAGCCGCACGGGATCAGCTAGTAAACGATAAAGTACCTATTTCAATATACAGAGCACTTTGTGCAAGGTAGCCTACAGGTGAACATATAACCAGAGAGACTGATCAGATCGCGTCGGCTTGAGTTAAGGTATATAAGCCACCAATACTTCCTCAAGTAAATAGCTTGTTGCCAATGTGAGCCGGCGCCCGCCGCTTCTGGCCACGTTGGTCAATACTTAATTAAAATGACAACGTAGACACATTTAATGTCCCCGTCGTCGAATGTTATTTACACTGAGCGCTAATTAGTAGGCGCGGCCGCTTTGTCACTGCGCCGGCAAATTGTCCGTTTATACGACAATGTTATGACTTCCACATTTACTTAACAAAATAAACTACATTTATACAAAATAAACAAACTAATCTACTTTCCGATTTATCAGCCTACGCCGACATTGTTGTGCCCTAAATTACATCACACTCATCAATGTAGCTACTAAAGCGAAAATGTTGTTACTAAATGTTTTGTCATATATGAGCGGCTGTGATGAGGGTGTGATGAGCGTGTGCTGAGCGTGTGGAGTGCGCAGGGCGCGCGGGCCGGCCGGGCGAGGGCGAGGGGCAGGATGCGCGCGCGCGCAGGCCGCCGCCACGCGCTCGGCGCCGCGCTGCTGCTCGCCGCGCACCTCATTAAAGGTCAGTCGTAGGTCAGGAGCAGCCGGCTAGGGTCTCTGTCACACATCTGCAATCAGACGATTGTTCTAGCAAGGTATTATTAATTAAATTTATTTGCTAAGCCGGTGCCTTTATTTTATGTATAAGTTGTCGTTGAGTTTATTATTCAATTAGTTAACTGTAAAAGTCAGTATGTCACTCATTGCTTATGATGTGTGCCCACTAACAATATGTAACACATTTGGTACGAACGTGTGTGTGTGTGTTGTTGGGGCAGTACTGTCGTGCGTCGAGGACGTCGAGGGCGACGAGGGCGCGCCGGGCGGGGCACGGGGCGGGGGCACGCGCCTCGCCAAGCGCTACGTGGGCCTCTACACGGGGCCCTACTTCGACCCCACAGCGCCCAACAACATAACCGCCCAGCTCGGCACTCACGCCTACCTTCCGTGCAAGGTGCGATTTCTCCAATCCAATGTTACTATTAATATTTTTGTAAGGCGACTTTAATAGTCCTTTGAGATTAATTGCTCCCTAACATAAGGAGTTGTTATGAGGAGTGCGTAGATCAGGCAGTGGTACAATGTCGCCCAGATCCGGCAGCTGAGCAACAAGTCGGTGTCGTGGATCCGGCGTCGCGATGCACATATCCTCACCGTCGACCGCTTCACGTTCATCGCCGACGAGCGCTTCCAGGCCTTCCTCGTCGAGGCTACCGACACCTGGACTCTGCAGGTCTCCCTATTTTCTTCACCTTGAAATACTAAGTGAAAACTTCTTGACCTCATTTTAATATTTATGGTATAAGAAGCGTGTAAACTGCGGCGTTTCGTAAATGGAACAGACATTATTAGTTAGGATTTCGAAATATGCCAACGCCGTTAGGCGTGGTGTGGCGCCTGATGTGACGACGAATGCGTGTGTCGGCAGGTAAAGTACGTGCAGGCGCGCGACGCCGGACTGTACGAGTGCCAGGTCGGCACCGAGCCCAAGATGAGTCACTTCGTGCAGCTCAACGTTGTCGGTGAGTGCCCTTCCTGAGCCGCTCACTTCCATCTTTTGACCACCACTGACTAGATCAAATCTGGCCGGTAGGGATCTTGTTACCCTAAGTTTTAACAGATAAGCATTCTAGTTGTTACACCTGTCATGTGCTTAGTTTCTGTGTATTCTTATTAATTTCAATATAAAAAAACGGCATCCCGAAATATGCATCTTCACCAGTCTCACAATAATTTTGAGATTTGGCATTGTGGTGTATTGTGATGGCAACTGGATACAGACCGTGGGTATTAACAATACTGCCACTGCTCTGCGTCTTTACGTCGACAGCGTCAGCGCGGACGGAAATGTCGCGCCGTGCAGGTGAGCGACTTGGCTTGATTCAAAGATGTGCACAAGGGACATAACGGGCATGTTCACAGCATCATAAAGCAAAAATAATCGAATCATTATGTAATTTGATTTCGACGTATTAGTGCCAAAGATCGAGATCGTGGGCGAGTCGGAGCTGTACGTGAAGGCGGGCAGCACGGTGAGCCTCAAGTGCGTGGTGACGCAGGCGCTGGAGGAGCCCGCCTACATCTTCTGGTATCACAACGGCGCGCGCGTGCTCGACTACGACCGCCGCCTCGTCGACATCCGCACCGAGCGCCTGCCGCCCGACACCACGGTACCCCCCCCACACTGACTACCTCGACCAAAAGTTTCCATTCCTTTCTACTTATTGTTCAACTAAGTATAATAATTACAGAATTTTGTCTAATTTCCCCTCTAGGGAAACTCGGTTCCACACGAACAGGAGATACGAAGGGACCCATAACCATATAAAAATTATAGATATATGTGGTTTGCAGGTGGGAAACTTAATAATTTACAATCCACGGAGAGAAGACTCCGGTAACTACTCGTGTTCACCTTCCAACCTGGACGCGGCATCGGTGGTGCTGCACGTGCTGAGCGGTGAGAGCTGCCCGCACATTGCAACTTCCTTTTGTTACTTCGCTACATCTAAATTATCCACGTTGGACGTCGATGAAGATAAGATTCGTCTTATTTTAAAATATGTTTTCGTGGTTTTTGCTGCAGGGGAGCAGCCCGCCGCCATGCAGCACGGCAACGCGGGCTGGCGCGCCACGCCGCCCCGCGCCGCGCTGCTGCTGCTGCTGCTGCTGGCCGCGCTGCAGTGAGTGCTACTCCTTCTTCTTCGTGCTATCAACGACCTGCCTCCCCGCTGCCCTGGCCCGGCTCGTCTCTTGGCAATCGGAATGATACAGACCTAGTTTTATTCCAACTTGGTCGGACATCTGCTTGGTCGGACTGCTGATCGAACCCGTGCACTTTGACCGTCAAATTTCCCTACCATTTGATATATGAAAGTCGAATTTAGCCCAATCGGCTGCATTAATTGACCATTGATTTTTGGTGTAAGTAAGTCAGCTCTAGTTGCTTGAATTTACTGGAGCTATTTTTCCCTATTTTATATTATTTTTTTTTCTCTTGTTAATTTTTTGCTCTATTATTTTCAGAATATTAATGTGTCACGACGAAGATGATCCCAAATAGCGTCCGGCGGCCGGCGGGACGGCGCGGGGTCGCGGGACGGCGCGGGGTCGCGGGACGGCGCGGGGTCGCGGGACGGCGCGGGGTCGCGGGACGGCGCGGGGTCGCGGGACGGCGCGGGGTCGCGGGGTGTTGTGGCGGACTGTGTGTGTGCGAGTGCAGTGCGCGCGGGGCGGCGCGGGGCGGCGCGGGCGCACAGAGCGCACAGAGCGCACAGAGCGGACACTCCGGCGCGGACGCTCTGAGGGCGCGGCGACAGCTCGTACCCGCTCATAGTCCAATTAGGTAATTTTTATAAATGAGCGGGTGCGCGTCGCTCGCGGAGAAGTGCGGCCGCACCGAACTATTTATAGTACTAAATACTGAACACTATACCGCTCGCGAGTGCCGGCGAGCGTGCTCGCTAGCTTTGTAAAGTTGTAAATACTATAATGTTTAAATGTACATTTTTCGTATAAATAAAGAAATGCGAGCGGCGCGGTCGGCTCGAATCGGTTCCGCGAATATTGTCAGGGTTATTTTGTTTAATATTAATATTACTTTAAACTCTCGTGTACAAAATAGTTAAACTATTGTTAAAGAACTTGAGTTTAATGCGTGTTGAAATATATATTATTAATGTTTAAGATTTTACATGTATCTGATATGCTTCAATAAATTGTAAACGGTCGTCGGCGCCGAGCGCGCCCCTCGCCCGCCACAACGAAGTCGCTCAGTCGGCGCCGCGCCGCCGCCGCCGCCGCACGCCTCCGGCGCACGTTGTCGGGAGTGTATTTACAACAAATTCTTTGATATGCTTAAAGACGATGTGTTTGTTAAAAAGTATTTCTGTAAGTTTACCTTCTGCGACATACCAAGTGCTCGTTGCACGCCGAGCAGAGGATCGGCAAAGGATTGCCGGTGTCAGCATTTCCGTCCGATAATGATATAACACAGTCAACAATGAAAACATTAACGTTTTGGAGCAACGTACCCAATATTCAATCCCTTTGATTATTCTCCCTGTAAAGCACTTATCCAAATGCAAGTCTTGAACTTGTCTCGACGGACGAACTAATACCTTACGTTGTGTGAGTCGCGCGGGGCGCGGCGGGCGGCGGCGGCCGCGTCATGCCATCTTGTTAAGCAGTGGTTCTGACTTGAATTACATTTTGGTTTGTTGACACTGTTACTGTCTCACTTGTAAATATAATTGTGTAAGATAAACAAGTAAAGATAAATCGTTGAAACATGTCCTGTGTATTATTTCCTTTGCCTCCGATAAGACATTTGTGTCATAAATAAATAAAATTTTCACCAAAACAGTATCTCTCTGCACTCACCTGCATCTACCTGCAATTCCCTAGATCACCTGCATCCACCGAACTGAAAATCAGACACAACTACCAGAAATTAACTGAAATGAACAGGAAGTACCTGCAATTACCTGTTTTCACCTACAATTACCCTCCATCTACATCATGTGTCATACGAGGCGGCGTGCCTTATCTCCGGAAGCCTCCCCTGGAACCTCGAAGCCGGGGTACTGGCGGAGGTTTACCGGAGAAGAGCCCTGATGCGGCAGAGGGTCGAAGAACCCCTCCCGGAAGAGATTGTACGCTGGAGGAGGGAAGGTCGCGACGATCTCTTCCGGCGATGGGAGCAGAGATTGGCGGGCGCCTCGGCGAGCAAGCGGCTTGTCGAGGCTGTCCGGCCCGTCCTGCGCCAGTGGGTGGAGGCGAGGCACCGGGAGCCGTCTTACTTCCTGACGCAGCTACTCACAGAGCACGGCTGTTTCGGCCGTTACCTGTGAGTGATTGTGGGAATTGAGTCGGATCCCAGGTGCCGCCATTGCGCGTCAAGCGACGTGGACACAGCCGAGCACACGCTCGCTGTGTGCACGGGCTGGGACGCTCAACGCGCCACGCTCACTGGTGCAATCGGGCGGGATCTGTCGCTGCCGGCCGTCGTACGATCGATGGTCCGCAGCGAACAGAGCTGGGCCGCCGTTGCCTCGTTTGCACGCGAGGTGATGGTGGCCAAAAGAGAGGCCCTGCGGGAACGCGAACGTGCCGGCGAAACGCTTCCGCCCCGCAGGGCTCCGGCGAGGGGCCGCCGGCGTGCGAGATACGCCGCGGCCCTTCAGCTACATGCAATCACCTGCACATATTTGCATAACGCTATATGCGATTTTCGATTTTCGAGTTTTCGATAAGCGATATGCGTTATGCGCTATGGGCTATGCACTATGCGCTATGTGCATAACGCGATATGCGATTTTCGAGTTTTCGATAAGCGATATGCGTTATGCGCTATGGGCTATGTGCATAACGCGATATGCGATTTTCGATTTTCGAGTTTCGAGTTTCGAGTTTCGAGTTTCGAGTTTTCGATAAGCGATATGCGTTATGCGCTATGCGCTATGCACTATGCGCTATGTGCATAACGCGATATGCGTTATGCGCTATGGGCTATGCACTATGCGCTATGCACTATGCGCTATGTGCATAACGCGATATGCGATTTTCGAGTTTTCGATAAGCGATATGCGTTATGCGCTATGGGCTTTGCACTATGCGCTATGCGCTATGCGCTATGCACTATGCGCTATGTGCATAACGCGATATGCGATTTTCGATTTTCGAGTTTTCGATAAGCGATATGCGTTATGCGCTATGGGCTATGTGCATAACGCGATATGCGATTTTCGATTTTCGAGTTTCGAGTTTCGAGTTTTCGATAAGCGATATGCGTTATGCGCTATGCGCTATGTGCATAACGCGATATGCGATTTTCGATTTTCGAGTTTTCGATAAGCGATATGCGTTATGCGCTATGCACTATGCGCTATGTGCATAACGCGATATGCGATTTTCGATTTTCGAGTTTTCGATAAGCGATATGCGTTATGCGCTATGCGCTATGTGCATAACGCGATATGCGATTTTCGATTTTCGAGTTTTCGATAAGCGATATGCGTTATGCGCTATGCGCTATGTGCATAACGCGATATGCGATTTTCGATTTTCGAGTTTCGAGTTTCGAGTTTCGAGTTTCGAGTTTCGAGTTTCGAGTTTCGAGTTTCGAGTTTCGAGTTTCGATTTTCGAGTTTTCGATAAGCGATATGCGTTATGCGCTATGGGCTATGCACTATGCGCTATGTGCATAACGCGATATGCGATTTTCGATTTTCGAGTTTTCGATAAGCGATATGCGTTATGCGCTATGGGCTATGCACTATGCGCTATGCGCTATGTGCATAACGCGATATGCGATTTTCGATTTTCGAGTTTTCGATAAGCGATATGCGTTATGCGCTATGGGCTATGCACTATGCGCTATGTGCATAACGCGATATGCGATTTTCGATTTTCGAGTTTCGAGTTTCGAGTTTCGAGTTTTCGATAAGCGATATGCGTTATGCGCTATGGGCTATGCACTATGCGCTATGCGCTATGCACTATGCGCTATGCGCTATGTGCATAACGCGATATGCGATTTTCGAGTTTTCAATAAGCGATATGCGCTATGCGTTATGCGCTATGCACTATGCGTTATGCGCTATGCGCTATGCGTTATGCGCTATGCGCTATGCACTATGCGTTATGTGCATAACGCGATATGCGATTTTGCATTTTCGAGTTTCGAGTTTTCAATAAGCGATATGCGCTATGCGCTATGTGCATAACGCAATATGCGATTTTCGAGTTTTCGAGTTTCGAGTTTTCGATAAGCGATATGCGTTATGCGCTATGCGCTATGCGCTATGTGCATAACGCGATATGCGATATGCGATTTTAGAGTTTTCGATAAGCGATATGTTTTATGCGCTATTCGCTATGCGCTATTCGCTATGCACTATGCACTATGCGTTATGTGCATAACGCGATATGCGATTTTGCATTTTCGAGTTTCGAGTTTTCAATAAGCGATATGCGCTATGCGCTATGCGCTATGCACCATAGTGCATACACTATGTGTTATGTGCATAACGTGATATGCGATTTTGCAGTTTCGAGTTTCCAGTTTCGAGTATTCGATAAGCGATATGCGTTATGCGCTATGCGCTATGCATTATGCGTTATGTGCATAACGCGATATGCGATTTTCGATTTTCGAGTTTCGAGTTTTCGAGTTTTCGATAAGCGATATGCGTTATGCGCTATGCGCTATGCACTATGCGCTATGTGCATAACGCGATATGCGTTATGCGCTATGGGCTATGCACTATGCGCTATGTGCATAACGCGATATGCGATTTTCGATTTTCGAGTTTCGAGTTTCGAGCTTTCGATAAGCGATATGCGTTATGCGCTATGGGCTATGCACTATGCGCTATGTGCATAACGCGATATGCGATTTTCGATTTTCGAGTTTTCGATAAGCGATATGCGTTATGCGCTATGGGCTATGCACTATGCGCTATGTGCATAACGCGATATGCGATTTTCGAGTTTCGAGTTTCGAGTTTTCGATAAGCGATATGCGTTATGCGCTATGGGCTATGCACTATACGCTATGCGCTATGTGCATAACGCGATATGCGATTTTCGATTTTCGAGCTTTCGATAAGCGATATGCGTTATGCGCTATGGGCTATGCACTATACGCTATGCGCTATGTGCATAACGCGATATGCGATATGCGATTTTCGAGTTTCGAGTTTCGAGTTTTCGATAAGCGATATGCGTTATGCGCTATGGGCTATGCACTATGCGATATGTGCATAACGCGATATGCGATTTTCGATTTTCGAGTTTCGAGTTTTCGATAAGCGATATGCGTTATGCGCTATGGGCTATGCGCTATGCGCTATGTGCAAAACGCGATATGCAATTTTCGATAAGCGATATGCGATTTTGCATTTTCGAGTTTCGAGTATTCGAGTTTTCGATAAGCGATATGCGTTATGCGCTATGGGCTATGCACTATACGCTATGCGCTATGGGCATAACGCGATATGCGATTTTCGATTTTCGAGTTTCGAGTTTTCGATAAGCGATATGCGTTATGCGCTATGGGCTATGCACTATGCGCTATGTGCATAACGCGATATGCGATTTTCGATTTTCGAGTTTCGAGTTTTCGAGATTTCGATAAGCGATATGCGTTATGCGTTATGCGCTATGGGCTATGCACTATACGCTATGCGCTATGTGCTATGTGCATAACGCGATATGCGATTTTCGATTTTCGAGTTTCGAGTTTTCGATAAGCGATATGCGTTATGCGCTATGCGCTATGCACTATGCGCTATGCGCTATGTGCATAACGCGATATGCGATTTTCGATTTTCGAGTTTCGAGTTTCGAGTTTTCGATAAGCGATATGCGTTATGCGCTATGCGCTATGGGCTATGCACTATACGCTATGCGCTATGTGCTATGTGCATAACGCGTATGCGATTTTCGATTTTCGAGTTTCAAGTTTCGAGTTTTCGATAAGCGATATGCGTTATGCGTTATGCGCTATGGGCTATGCACTATGCGCTATGTGCATAACGCGATATGCGATTTTCGATTTTCGATTTTCGATTTTCGAGTTTCGAGTTTTCGATAAGCGATATGCGTTATGCGCTATGGGCTATGCACTATGCGCTATGCGCTATGTGCATAACGCGATATGCGATTTTCGATTTTCGAGTTTCGAGTTTCGAGTTTTCGATAAGCGATATGCGTTATGCGCTATGCACTATGGGCTATGCACTATACGCTATGCGCTATGTGCATAACGCGATATGCGATTTTCGATTTTTCGATTTTCGATTTTCGAGTTTCGATTTTCGAGTTTTCGATAAGCGATATGCGTTATGCGCTATGCGCTATGGGCTATGCACTATACGCTATGCGCTATGTGCATAACGCGATATGCGATTTTCGAGTTTCGAGTTTTCGAGTTTTCGATAAGCGATATGCGTTATGCGTTATGCGCTATGGGCTATGCACTATACGCTATGCGCTATGCGCTATGTGCATACGCGATATGCGATTTTCGATTTTCGAGTTTCGAGTTTTCGAGTTTTCGAGTTTTCGATAAGCGATAGCGTTATGCGCTATGCGCTATGCACTATACGCTATGCGCTATGTGCATAACGCGATAATGCGATTTTCGATTTTCGAGTTTCTAGTTTTCGATAAGCGATATGCGTTATTGCGCTATGGGCTATGCACTATACGCTATGCGCTATGTGCATAACGCGATATGCGATTTTCGATTTTCGAGTTTCGAGTTTTCGATAAGCGATATGCGTTATGCGCTATGGGCTATGCACTATACGCTATGCGCTATGTGCATAACGCGATATGCGATTTTCGATTTTCGAGTTCGCGTTTCGAGTTTTCGATAAGCGTATGCGTTATGCGCTATGGGCTATGCACTATACGCTATGCGCTATGCGCTATGTGCATAACGCGATATGCGATTTTCGATTTTCGATTTTCGATTTTCGAGTTTCGAGTATTCGAGTTTTCGATAAGCGATATGCGTTAATGCGCTATGGGCTATGCACTATGCGCTATGTGCATAACGCGATAATGCGATTTTCGATTTTCCGATTTTCGATTTTCCGAGTTTTCGAGTTTTCGATAAGCGATAGCGTTATGCGCTATGGCTATGCACTATACGCTATGCGCTATGTGCATAACGCGATATGCGATTTTCGATTTTCGAGTTTTCGAGTTTTCGATAAGCGATATGCGTTATGCGCTATGGGCTATGGGCTATGCACTATACGCTATGCGCTATGTGCATAACGCGATATGCGATTTTCGATTTTCGAGTTTCGAGTTTCGAGTTTTCGATAAGCGATATGCGTTATGCGCTATGGGCTATGCACTTATACGCTATGCGCTATGTGCCATAACGCGATATGCGATTTTCGATTTTCGATTTTCGAGTTTCGAGTTTTCGATAGCGATATGCGTTATGCGCTATGCGCTATGTGCAATGCGCTATGGGCTATGCACTATGCGCTATGTGCATAACGCGATATGCTATTTTCGATTTTCGAGTTTTCGATAAGCGATATGCGTTATGCGCTATGGGCTATGGGCTATGCACTATACGCTATGCGCTATGTGCATAACGCGATATGCGATTTTCGATTTTCGAGTTTCGATTTTCGAGTTTTCGATAAGCGATAGCGTTTTGCGCTATGGGCTATTCACTATACGCTATGCGCTATGCGCTATGTGGCATAACGCGATAATGCGATTTTCGATTTTCGATTTTCGAGTTTTCGATTTTCGATAAGCGTATGCGTTATGCGCTATGGGCTATGCACATACGCTATGCGCTATGTGCATAACGCGATAATGCGATTTTCGATTTTCGAGTTCGAGTTCGAGTTTCGAGTTTTCGATAACGATATGCGTTATGCGCTAGGGCTATGCCTATACGCTATGCGCTATGTGCATAACGCGATATTCGATTTTCGATTTTCGATTTTCGATTTTCGAGTTCGAGTTTTCGATAAGCGATATGCGTATGCGCTATGGGCTATGCACTATACGCTATGCGCTATGTGCATACGCGATATGCGATTTTCGATTTTCGAGTTCGAGTTTCGAGTTCGAGTTTTCGATAGCGATATGCTTATGCGCTATGGGCTATGCACTATACGCTATGCGCTATGTGCATAACGCGATATGCGATTTTCGATTTTCGAGTTTTCGATTTTCGAGTTTCGGTTTTCGATAAGCGATATGCGTATGCGCTATGGGCTATGCACTATACGCTATGCGCTATGTGCATACGCGATATGGCGATTTTTCGATTTTCGATTTTAGAGTTTCGAGTTTTCATAAGCGATATGCGTTATGCGCTATGGGCTATGCACTATACGCTATGCGCTATGTGCATAACGCGATATGCGATTTTCGATTTTCGATTTTCGAGTTTTCGAGTTTTCGATAAGCGATATGCGTTATGCGCTATGGGCTATGCACTATACGCTATGCGCTATGTGCATAACGCGAATATGCGATTTTCCGATTTTCGATTTTCGAGTTTCGAGTTTTCGATAGCGATATGCGTTATGCGCTATGGCTATGCACTAATGCGCTATGTGATAACGCGATATGCGATTTTCGAGTTTTCGAGTTTCGAGTTTTCGAGTTTTCATAAGCGATATGCGTTATGCGCTATGGGCTATGCACTATGCGCTATGTGCATACGCGATATGCGATTTTCGATTTTCGAGTTTTTCGAGTTTTTGATAAGCGATATTCGTTATGCGTTATGCGCTATGGGCAATGCACTATGCGCTATGTGCATAACGCGATATGCGATTTTCGATTTTCGAGTTTCGGGTTTTCGAGATTTCGATAAGCGATATGCGTTATGCGTTATGCGTTATGCGCTATGCACTATGCGCCTATGCGCTATGTGCATAACGCGATATGCTATTTCGATTTTCGAGTTTTTCGAGTTTTCATAAGCGATATGCGATATGCGATATGCGTTATGCGCTATGGCTATGCACTATACGCTAATGCGCTATGTGCATAACGCGATATGCGATTTTCGAGTTTTCGATAAGCGATATCGTTATGCGCTATGGGCTATGCACTATGCCGCTAAGTGCATAACGCGATATGCGATTTTCGAGTTTCGAGTTTTCGATTTTCGAGTTTTCGATAAGCGATATGCGTTATGCGCTATGGGCTATGCACTATGCGCTATGTGCATAACGCGATATGCGATTTTCGATTTTCGAGTTTCGAGTTTTCGAGTTTTCGATAAGCGATAGCGTTATGCGCTATGGGCTATGCACTATACGCTATGCGCTATGCGCATGTGCATAACGCGATATGCGATTTTCGATTTTCGATTTTCGAGTTTCGAGTTTTCGATAAGCGATATCGTTATGCGCTATGGCTATGCACTATACGCTAGCGCTATGTGCATAACGCGAATATGCGATTTTCGATTTTCGAGTTTCGAGTTTTCGAGTTTTCGATAAGCGATATGCGTTATGCGCTATGGGCTATGCACTATACGCTATGCGCTATGTGCATAACGCGATATGCGATTTTCGATTTTCGAGTTTTCGAGTTTTCGATAAGCGATATGCGTTATGCGCTATGGGCTATGCACTATACGCTATGCGCTATGTGCATAACGCGATATGGCGATTTTTCGATTTTCGATTTTCAAGTTTCGAGTTTTCGATAAGCAATATGCGTTATGCGCTATGGGCTATGCACTATGCGATATGTGCATAACGCGATATGCGATTTTCGATTTTCGAGTTTCGAGTTTCGATTTTTTGATAAGCGATATGCGTTATGCGCTATGGCTATGCACTATACGCTATGCGCTATGTGCATAACGCGATATGCGAATTTTCGATTTTCGAGTTTCGAATAAGCGATATGCGTTATGCGCTATGGGCTATGCACTATGCGCTATGTGCATAACGCGATATGCGATTTTCGATTTTCGATTTTCGAGTTTCGATTTTCGAGTTTTCGATAAGCGATATGCGTTATGCGCTATGGGCTACGCACTATGCGCTATGTGCATAACGCGATATGCGATTTTCGATTTTCGATTTTCGATTTTCGAGTTTTCGATAAGCATATGCGTTATGCGCTATGGCTATGCACTATACGCTATGCGCTATGTGCATACGCGATATGCGATTTTCGATTTTCGATTTTCGATTTTCGAGTTTTCGATAGCGATATGCGTTATGCGCTATGGGCTATGCACTATACGCTAGCGCTATGTGCATAACGCGATATGCGATTTTCGATTTTCGATTTTCGAGTTTCGAGTTTTCGATAAGCGATATGCGTTATGCGCTATGGGCTATGCACTATACGCTATGCGCTATGTGCATAACGCGATATGCGATTTTCGAGTTTCGAGTTTCGAGTTTTCGATAAGCGATATGCGTATGCGCTATGGGCTATGCACTATACGCTATGCGCTATGTGCATACGCGATATGCGATTTTCGATTTTCGAGTTTCGATTTTCGAGTTTTCGATAAGCGATATGCGTTATGCGCTATGGGCTATGCACTATACGCTATGCGCTATGTGCATAACGCGATATGCGATTTTCGATTTTCGAGTTTCGAGTTTTCGATAAGCGATATGCGTTATGCGCTATGCGCTATGCACTATGCGCTATGCGCTATGCGCTATGTGCATAACGCGATATGCGATTTTCGATTTTCGAGTTTTCGATAAGCGATATGCGTTATGCGCTATGGCTATGCACTATGCGCTATGCGCTATGTGCATAACGCGATATGCGATTTTCGATTTTCGAGTTTTCGATATGCGTTATGCGCTATGCGCTATGCGCTATGCACTATGCGCTATGCGCTATGTGCATAACGCGATATGCGATTTTCGATTTTCGAGTTTCGAGTTTTCGATAAGCGATATGCGTTATGCGCTATGCGCTATGCGCTATGCACTATGCGCTATGCGCTATGTGCATAACGCGATATGCGATTTTCGATTTTCGAGTTTCGAGTTTTCGATAAGCGATATGCGTTATGCGCTATGCGCTATGCACTATGCGCTATGCGCTATGTGCATAACGCGATATGCGATTTTCGATTTTCGAGTTCGAGTTTCGAGTTTTCGATAAGCGATATGCGTTATGCGCTATGGGCTATGCACTATACGCTATGCGCTATGTGCATAACGCGATATGCGATTTTCGATTTTCGAGTTTCGATTTCGAGTTTCGAGTTTTCGATAAGCGATATGCGTATGCGCTATGGGCTATGCACTATACGCTATGCGCTATGTGCATAACGCGATATGCGATTTTCGATTTTCGAGTTTCGAGTTCGATAAGCGATATGCGTTATGCGCTATGGGCTATGCACTATACGCTATGCGCTATGTGCATAACGCGATATGCGATTTTCGATTTTCGAGTTTCGAGTTTTCGATAAGCGATATGCGTTATGCGCTATGCGCTATGCGCTATGCACTATGCGCTATGTGCATAACGCGATATGCGATTTT
Organism: Papilio protenor; assembly: GCA_029286645.1. NCBI lineage: Eukaryota > Metazoa > Arthropoda > Insecta > Lepidoptera > Papilionidae > Papilio > Papilio protenor. The sequence goes on along the minus strand of JAGSMZ010000068.1, from coordinate 948 downwards.
CGATTTTCGAGTTTTCGATAAGCGATATGCGTTATGCGCTATGCACTATGCGCTATGCGCTATGTGCATAACGCGATATGCGATTTTCGATTTTCGAGTTTCGAGTTTTCGATAAGCGATATGCGTTATGCGCTATGCGCTATGCACTATGCGCTATGCGCTATGTGCATAACGCGATATGCGATTTTCGAGTTTTCGATAAGCGATATGCGTTATGCGCTATGGCTATGCACTATACGCTATGCGCTATGTGCATAACGCGATATGCGATTTTCGAGTTTCGAGTTTTCGAGTTTTCGATAAGCGATATGCGTTATGCGCTATGGGCTATGCACTATACGCTATGCGCTATGTGCATAACGCGATATGCGATTTTCGAGTTTCGAGTTTTCGATAAGCGATATGCGTTATGCGCTATGGGCTATGCACTATACGCTATGCGCTATGTGCATAACGCGATATGCGATTTTCGATTTTCGATTTTCGAGTTTTCGATAAGCGATATGCGTTATGCGCTATGGGCTATGCACTATGCGCTATGTGCATAACGCGATATGCGATTTTCGATTTTCGAGTTTCGAGTTTTCGATAAGCGATATGCGTTATGCGCTATGGGCTATGCACTATACGCTATGCGCTATGTGCATAACGCGATATGCGATTTTCGATTTTCGATTTTCGAGTTTCGAGTTTTCGATAAGCGATATGCGTTATGCGCTATGGGCTATGCACTATACGCTATGCGCTATGTGCTATGTGCATAACGCGATATGCGATTTTCGATTTTCGAGTTTCGAGTTTTCGAGATTTCGATAAGCGATATGCGTTATGCGCTATGGGCAATGCACTATGCGCTATGTGCATAACGCGATATGCGTTATGCGCTATGCGCTATGCACTATGCGCTATGTGCATAACGCGATATTGCGATTTTCGATTTCGAGTTTC